>PVLA01000044.1:878869-963518 GCA_004027455.1 Hydrochoerus hydrochaeris
CTCCTTCTCCTTCTCCTTCTCCTTCTCCTTCTCCTTCTCCTTCTTCTTCTTCTTCTTCTTCTTCTCTTATTCTCCTCCTTCTCTTCTTCCTCCCCCCCTCCTCCTCTTCTTCTTCTTCTTCCTCTCTCTCCCACTTTCCTTGATTTTGGATAGTTTCTTGGTGTCCTCTTTTCACTGATCTTTTCTTTGATAATATAATATCCTAACAACTTTTCAACACACACATTATAATTAATTATCCCTAGAGTTTTAATTTTAGTATTTCTAAAGCCACCCATGTCTTCTACTATGTTTAATTTTCTCTCCTTTTTAACATATGAAGAAATATTACAGTTCTAATATTTTTGTAATACTTTGTATTTAATTTGATCTGGGTATAATTTTGTACCTATTTCCATGGATTAAGTATTTTCCTCATTATAATCCACATTTTCCTGTTTCTTTGTATGACCAGTTACTTCCATTTGGATTATAACTTATCTTATTTTCTTAAATTTTCAAAATTGGTATTCTTATCTATATGCTTGGGTTTGTTTTCAAATAGTTAAATTATTTTAAAATATATTCTTGTTTAATCTTAACTTTTTCACTTTGTTAGTAGAAGTCAGATCAATTTGACTTGAATTTGACAGGAACATTTCTGTCACATTAAATTAGATACACTGTCCTGAAGACTCTACCCTAACTCCATGACTTGTGAGATATTCTACTTTGGCTGGAAGAGACAAAACACCCCTGTACAAGGTGAGCTCCAGGGATTGTTCTCTTTCTTACCTTTTGTATATACATTTATTGCCTCAGTTTTCTCAGACATGTTTGCTTACTTAAATATCTTCAGGTGCACTTTCTGCCATTCTTGAATTTCAGTTTTTGTGTTCATCATTTTCTACAACATTGTTTCAGGAGCACATCAATTATTTTGGATTTATTACAGTCCAAGTCAGAGAAACAATAGTTTTTGTTTCATTCCTCCTCACTATGATATAATTTAGAGAATAAGCTAGGTCAGTTATTCAGCTCACCTTCCTCCCCTCCTCTTAAGGGTTACTCTTTTCCGTTGTCTAATGTTCAAATCCTTAAAATTACTATTTTATTATATTTATTCCAGTTGCACATTTGTCATCAGGGGGTAATTTTAGGTACTATTATTGTCAGCTGTTTGGAAATAGAAGTTCTATTTATGTACACTTATTTGTTCTCTAAACTTGTTCTGAGTATTTTGATTGCAGAAATTGATGGACATGTAAAACATAATGTCAATTTTTTCTTTGCTGAATTAATCTTACATCATCCTTCCAAGTACAGTGGTAGTCTTTATGGATCCTTGTAATTTGTGCAAATATTTTTCTCTTTCATACTGAAAATTTGCAAAGTTCAAAAGTTGACTTGATTTTCTCTTCAATAGCTAAATATCACATGCCTAAGTATTTAAATAACTGCAAAATTTTATACATTTTTTTCATCATACACCTAATTTATCAAGGTATTTCTACTAGAAGAGAATTTACAATCACCAAATGTATGCCTCAGAAAATTCTGTTTACCTAAGAAATTAGCAGGGACTTCACATTGTTCTTTGCACTTTTCACACTGAAACATCTTCTCTGTTTACATTCTCCTACATTCTTTTGCTATTATCAGCTCAATAATCTTTAAGCACACAGATGCAGATATCAGTAAGCATTTAATTTCCCTGTCATCTTGACTTTATATAAGAATGGTACATTAGTTTTCTCTTTTAATGTTTCAAACTTTCTTAGGTGAATTTTTGTTTTCTATCTATAAGTCTGCTAAAGAGCAGCAGCCATTTTGAATGTAAGAAATAAAAAAAAAATAAGACTGTGATCATTGTGGTTTGCAAAAATAGTTCACTTTGTCTAATGCAGTTAATTCCACAGCTATCTCAATTTAGAAATTCATGAGAACTTCTAATTCAGATTACAAAGCCTTGTCAGATTTATATTGCTAAAAACTCAGATTGCTAAATGAGGAAACTATTTTTAGTAGTGTCTTTGCCTCTCTTCTTTGGTGACTGAAATTAGCTTTACTTCACAAAATAATATTACAGCTTATTAAAACCATAATGTGTCCTATAACATTTAGAAAGCCAAAATAAACTAACCATGAAAACTATTGCATATTGTTTCCACTATAGAAGATGATTTTCTTACTTAAACTAGCACTATAATGATCTTTATAGTCATAGCATACTTAATGCAACAATTTCAATTATATATTCAATACATTTAACAAAAGCTGCTTATACTTTATATAAATGCTTAACAACTTATTTTTCAACAATCAAATTTCAATCCTCTCATTTTAGTAAATCACCTTAAATTGTTTCAAAAACTGAAAATATAACATAATATCATAAAAGAATTAATCAAGAACTAGATTCTTATTGTATTTCTATTAAATTTGAAACTGTTTTCTAAAGTGAAAATGTCCTATACACACAAATGTTTGTACATACATACACATTCTCAAAGTAGGAAGCTGAAATTATAAATTAAAGTAGCTAGAAGGGAATATGTAAATAGCAAAGTGGTAATATTTAATAATTATGTGGAATAGAAACCATTAAATGCTACCTGCCAGGCAGTAACTGCATTAAATCACAGTTGAGGGGAATGTTTGCCAATTTAAAGCTTAATCACTTCTCTCTAAGGTGTATAATAATAATTCCATTCTCTTTGATCTGTGTAATCCTCCAAAATAGAAACACTATATATAGAAGGAAACCATTGAAGCCTAAATAATAAGTCCATATCAATAGATCAAAGAATTTGTATATGTTTTTATTCTATGTTTATGAAATTATATGCAATAATTAGTCTTTCAATCATCCAATATATACTAGTCATTGTCCTAAAAAGGATTTAGCAATCATTACAGAAGGCGTTCTCAATTTCTTGGGTCATCCTACTGAAAGGAAAAAGACAATGAATAAGAAAATATATAAAAAATATTTTTTTTCAGAGATACTAATTGCTATGATTAAATATGAGCAATTAACCTCTCCTAACTCAAATTATGTATTGGGTGTATAAATTATGAACGTACTTATATTATTGTTATAATTCACTGGTTATATGCTGACTGATTAAGCTCTTCCTAAAAAAATTCTTATTAATTGAAAATAAATGAGGATAGGTAATTCAGAAAATGTTATTTTTAAATTAAATTAAATTTAAAATAAATTATATATACCTCTTTACTTTACAATATGGGTGACTATGAAAAGGAAAAGTATGACAGAAGACTTCAGTACTTTTCATCAATCTTTTAATGTTCATAAAGAACAGTTTAAAATCTATAATCTTCATATGGAAAAGAATTTCTCTGTTGATTGACTTGCAATTCTTTTTATGCATTAATGAGGGAAGAATGCATTAATGGATCTTTTTAGTGAAATCACTGAATTAACTTTTTCAGGTTCAATATGCAGGTGAACATTAAATATTCCATTGTGTAACAATATTCACACTTCAGTTTGTAGATCTGGTATGGAATTTGGGCTTATTGACCAAAGGTTTGAAGTCTCCATCTTTCACTGTAATCTATATTATGAATTACTTCATAGGAATCACTTATTTCCTTTGTTTTGGATGCGATATTAATGGAGTGAAATCATGGGATCCCTATTGTTTCATGCACTTGGGTGTGCTTACAAAAATAATAATCTTCATATGAACTACATCTGGAACAAAAGGATAATCAGTTTAATGGAAGGAATGTATAATGCAAGTAAATAATACTGAACAGATTCCTGTAAGAGTATATACTTCTGTCCTGTTCTGCATTTTCTGTCCTGTTCTGCTATTTCATGACTCTCAAAAACAACAATTCATTTTGCCAGTTCAGGAAGAAATAAGTTCCTCTAGAGCGCTATCTAAAGGGTATAATTATTTAAATTCACTTAGGTAAAGATCACGAAGTTGAATTGCTGGGTTGTAAAACAAGAACATACTTAGTTTTTTATAAAACCACAATTATCTTCCAGAGAAGATTGTTTTGTATCCCATTCAATAATGATTAAAAAGTCCCTCCCTTCAACATTTTTTTTCTGTGCTTAGTCTCACCTACTAGGTATTCTTCATTTTGAACATTCAAAATTTCACTGTTGATTCAAATTACTTTTCTGTAACCTTCTTTTGTTGGAAAGGAAACTGGCTCATATTTAAATCAAGTGGTTTGCTTACTTAGTTTTTACTCATATATGTTTACAATACACAATGAACACATTCATCATGGAGAACTGCTACATATACCTATTGTGTCTGGATTCTTTTTGCTCATTATGGAGCTTTAAGTGTTCCTTAAATATTTTACCCACTTCACACTGTTCAAAGTGAATCAAACTAAATGAAATAATATAGATAAAAGAGATTTATAATTTGGAGAACATTGTATGAATGTAAGAATTATATTGAAAACTTGATTAACACTAAAGATGGTGCAGATGTGATTATGTTCTTAGTACAAGAGTCCTTACCATTGTAAGAGATGAGTTAAGATTGATATAAATGGTGATCACCTAAACAGTTTTAGGAGAATGATTGCATTTTCAAAGTTTAATTTGTTCTCTTCTTAAGAGTAACTTCATTATATAAAAATTCTTTAAAAACATAACTCTCTCATCTAGCTAATGTATTTGTCCTCATCCTCTTTTGATTGTTACCTAAATTTTTTGTTCTACCTTAGTACTTTGTGAAATATACAGTAATAATCTAATAACTTGAATATTTTAGCTAAGGCAACTGATTAGTTATAATGTAAAGCATATATTATAAAGCCTAGAGATTTGGCTCTTTTCCATCTGATATTTTAAAAATCCTCCTTTATATGATGGATGAGAATGAATTTTCTGTAGACCTAATTCTGTCATTAACTTTGCAAAAATCACTGAGTCAACCATTTTTCAATTCAGTGTTTTTGGTCACATGTTTCAGAGTGGTTAAACTTTTCCAATTCTTAGGTTATAGGAAAGGACTATTATGGTCTTTGGTCATAACCTAATTTTTCCTGCTCATGACAGGCTCTGTTACATGTGTTAAACTCTTGCTTTTCATCTCAGCATGTAAGTGCTTCTTATTTGGGAGCTATTTTTGACATTTTATTTTTCCTTCAGGGTATGATTTTAAATGATAGCAATGATTTTTTTAAGTTTCCTGCTAAGTGATGCCTGTCTTATACATGCATAATGCCTTGCACTTTGTAGTTTATGACACTTCTGGAGAAAATAAAAATTATGATATATACAATTGTCAAGTTAGCCTATTTCCAGTAATTTTTAATTGTAGCACAACAAGAATATTTGGGATAAATACTATGGGGTAGATGTTAATATTTATTGAGTCTCTACTGTTGGTGTTATACAAAACACACACACACACACACACACACACACACACACACACATATATATATATATATATATAAGCTTATTTAAATCCTAAGGTAGGCTTCTTATGTAATCTTTTTCCATTTCACAGGCGAGAAAACAAAGTCTTTAAATTTCTCATGAACACATATTTAATAAATGTTGGGGCTCATTTTAATTCCAGTTTACCTCATTCAATATAACAAATTATAAGGCCTGGGGATTTAGCTCAGCTGCATAAGCACCTGCCCAGCAAGCATGAGATCATGAGTTTGATCCCTGGTACCAATAAATAAATAAATAAATAAATAAATAAATAAATAAATAAATAAAAAGCTAGTATAAATATAATGTTTTATTGCTTGTCTCATCATAAAAAATCCTATAATTTTAATAGTTCTAAAAATCATTGGCAAGCAATGAATGTAATGCATGGTTTGATAAGATTTGTTTCATGAATCAGTCTGTGAAACCACTAGCAATCAAGCACCTTAGCACGTCCACCTCGCCCAGTCCCTTAGGTCTCCTTGTAGTTCTTTCTTATTCACCCCTCCTCCAATTTCAGACAGTATAATTTCTATAGCCCACTTTTTTTTTTCTTTTTTTACCGGTACCGGGGATTGAACTCATGACCACACACTTGCAAGGCAGGCGCTTATGCCACTGAGCTAAATGCCCAGCCCCCCAATATAATTTCTATCACTATATGTAAAATTACTTTACCAATAATTTTACGAGAAAAATCAGAAAATGCGTGCTCTTTTTATCTGACATTTTTTAGGAAGTATAATTATTTTAAAACTCATCCTTATTGATGTATTTACCACAGTTCATCCCGTTTTAATGGAGAGTAGCATTCTATTTCAGGAATGCAGCATAAATGCTAGTACATTCACCTTTTAGTGACTATGTACTTTATCTCCAGTTTTTGGCTTTTATTAATAAAATTGCTTTGAAAATTCATGTAGAAGTATTTCTAGCATATGTGCCTTCATTCGTGGGCCACAAATAATGGTAAATAAAATTGATACATCATATGATATGAAAACTAATCTTGTTAAATAAGTGTAAAGCTTTTTCTAAAAATGTTATACATCTAATATTTGTACTACAAGTATGCATGAAAATTCTAGTTTCCTTATATCCTTGACAAAACTTGAAGTTACTTTTAATATAGCTAGCTTTCAATGTGTATTGGGGAAATTTATTGTGATTCTGATTTGTGTTCTTAACAACAAATCTAATTTGAAGACCTTTTATAGGATTTTTCATCTCTATATATTTTGGTTAAAGTGTCTCTTTAAATCTTTTGCTCATTTGTCCATTTGGTTGTTTCTTATTATTGAATTTGAAGGTTGCATGTATATTTTGGGTATGATATCCTTTATAAGATGTATAGTCTTTTTCCCCACTTGGTGAGTTGCCTTTTCACACTGTTTATGATTCTTTTGTCATACAAAGGTTTTATAGTGAGAGCTCATTTGTTGATTCTTTGCACTATTTCCCTTGCAGTCTAAGTTTTGTTCATGAAGTCTTTGCTTACACTTATGCTTTTGAGGTTTCTTTCTATTTTCTCTTCCAGCAAATTTAGTGCTTCTGTTTTAGTATTTAGATCTTTGATCCATTTTGATTTTAGTTTAGTGCATGGTGATAGACATGGGTCTACTTTTAGTCTTCAGCATGTAGAGAGCCAGTTTTTCCAGCATCATTTATTAAAGAGACTATCTTTCTTTCAGTGAACCTGGTTGGCTACTTTGTCAAAGAAAAGACGGCTGAATTTGTTTGTTATTGTGTCTGCATCTTCTATTCTGTTCCATTGATCCGCAGGTTTGGTTTTTTGCCAGTACTATGCTAACTTTTTCATAGTGGGTTTGTAGTATAATTTCAGGTCTGGAATTGTGATGCAACCCAGCTTGCCTTTATTGCCTAGCATTTCTTTTGTAATTCTAAGTCTTTCCTGGTTCCAATGAGTTTTAAGAAAGTTTTCTTTAGATTTGCAAGGTATATTAATGATATTTTGGTTGGGAATGCATTAAATCTGTAGGGCAGTTTGGGGAGTATGGCTATTTTCACTATGTTGGTTTTTCCTATTCAAAAACAAGGGTTGTTTTTCCATTTTTGATATCTTATTCAGTATCATTTTTAAGGTACTACAATTTTCACTCTACAGATTATTTACAACCTTTGTTACACTGATTCCTAAGTATTTCATTTTTTATATTATTATTGTGAAGGGTATACTTTCCCTGATTTCTCTGTGAGATTGTTGCTTGTGTAAAGAAATGCTGTTGACTTCTGAGTGTTGACTTCATATCCCACTACACTACTGAATTTGGTTATTAAATATATGTATTGTTTGGTGGGTTTTTTGGGGTCTTCTATGTAGAGTGCTGTACCATCTTCAAATAATAATAATTTAAATTCTTCCATTCCTATCTTCCTTTCATTGATTTCTTTCTCTTTTCTAACTGCTTTAGCTAATATTTCCAGAACTATATTTAATAGAATGATGATAGTGGACCATTTGTCTTGTTCCTGATTTTAGGGTGAAAGCTTTCAGTTTTTGACTATATGATATTAGCCCTTGGTTTGTCATAGATGGCTTCTATAAGGTTGAGGTAAAGATCACTTATTTCAATAGTTTTAGGGTTTTTAACATGCATCTATTGACATGATCATGAGACTTTTGTCTTTAGTTTTGTTAATATGATGTATATGTATTTATTTGAATATATTGAACCATCCCTGTATCCCTGGAATGAATCCTATTTGATCATGATATATAATCTTTCTGACGATGTGCTTCATTATGTTCACCAGTATTATTAAGGATTTTAAAATCAGCATTCATTAGAGAGATCAGTCTGTAGTTTTCTTTCTTGGTAGGGTTCTTTGTTTTGGAATCAGGTTAATACTTGCTTTCAAGAATGACATTGGAAGCACTGCTTCCCCTTCACAATGTTTAAAGATATTACACATCAGTGGCATTAGTTTGTCTCTACATTGCAGCAGTGAATGCATCAGGGCCTGGGCTTTTATTTGTTGGTAAATTTTTAATTATTTTTTCAATTTCATTGGCTATTAGTTTACTGAGAATTTTTATATCTATTTGATTTAGTTTTGGCAACTCAATTGCATCCAAGAATCTGTTCATTTATTTTTTGTGTGTGTTTTCCATCTTATTTAGAATATAGCTTCTTATAGTAGATATTGATGATCTTCTGGATCTCTGTGGGGTCCGCTGTGATTGACCCATTTTCAGACTGATTGCTTGAATCTGTGTTTTCTCTCTCCTCTTTTTGATGAGGTTGGCTAATGTGTTTTTAATTTTATTTATTCTTTCAAAAACAATGTTTTGACTCATTGATTCTTTTTTTTAAGTCTCTGTTGCATTAATTTCTGCTCTTGTCTTTATAATTTCCTCTTTTATATGAGCTTTGGGTTTGATTTGCTCTTTTTTTCTAGACACTTGAGGTTCAGCATTAGGTTTTGTATTTGAGCTCATTCTGTCTCCTTGATGTGTGAGTTAATTGCTATAAATTTCTCACGCAGAACTGCTTTCATTGCATCCCATGAGTTTATATATGTTTTACTGGCATTATCGTTTAACTGTATATACCGTTTGTTTTGTCTTTAATACCCCTGTGACCCTTTGGCAGTTCAGAAGGACATTGTTTAAGTTCTGTGTATTAATGTTGTCTTCGTGGTTTTGCGGTTTCCTGTGCCATTGATTGCCAGTTTCACTGACTATGGACAGATAGCGTGCATGGGAGGATGTCAGTTTCTCTACATCTACTTAAACAAGTTTTTATTAGCTAATATGAGATCTGTTTTAGAGAAAATCCCATGTGCAACTGAAAAGGATGTATATTCTGAAGTTTTGGGGTGGAACATTCTGTAGACATCCAGCAGGTCTATTTGCTCATAGGTTTGCTTTAATTAAATAGTTATTTGTTGATATTCTGCCTAGTTGATCTATTCTTGTGTAAGAGTAGGATATGAAGTTCCCCCAAATCAACTGTATTATTGCTTAGTTTTTCATATCACTTAATACTTGTTTTATATACTTTGGTGAACTTGTGTTTGCTGAATCAATATTGACAATTGTTATCTCTTCTTGGACATTTCCTTTACTGAGTATGTACCAATCTTCTTTCTCTCTTTTGATCTGTTTTGGCTTAAAATTTATACTATCTGCAAATAGAACAGCTACTTCTGCATTTTTTTTTTTGAGTTCCTGTTGCATGGAGAATTGTTTTCCACTCTTTGATTCTTTTGGGCTATGAATTTTGAGGGGCTTAAGTGTATTTCTTGGGTGCAGCAAATTGGTGGGACTTGCTTTTTGATCCATTCTGCCAGTCTGTTTCTTTTGATTGATTGAGTTGAGACCATTTGTGATAATGGTGATAACTTAGATGTATTGCTTTTCTTTTTTATATAGTTTCCCTTTTGTTCGTTCCCTGTCTTTCTGCTCTGTTTACTTGCTTACTCTGCCTGGAGGCTTCTCTCTATTGGTGCCCTGTGTTGGTTGTCTTCATTGTCTCTTTCTAATATGGCTTTCAGAGCATTCTGTAGAGCTGGGTTGGTGATCATAAATTTCTTCAGTTCTTTGTAGTGGAAGTATCCTTCTCTGTCAATTTTAAGATAGTTTTGTAGGGTACATCAATCTGCATTGAACATTCTTTTTCTTTAGAGCTTGAAGTTTGTGTTTGCACCTTACAGATTATTTTTTCTACTACCTCTTCCATTTGTTTTTTCATTTCTGCTGCTATCATTTCAGATACTTCCATTTGTTGCCTTCCAATTTCCTCATCTCTTTGTGTTCTGGACTTGTCCTGGGTAGGCTGGATGTTTGGGTTTGCATTTTGCTTTTTCATCTTGCCATTTTCTATTTTATTCATTTATTTTTTCTATGGATGCATTTAGATTTCTGATATTAGATATCCTTATTACTGATGTCAAGGTTTCCTAGGAGGCATCTGTTCTCTAGCCGGCACCACCATCCCAGAGCGATAGGGAAAGCACAGACCATGGACTTACAGTCTGCTCATGGACACTACCGCCCTGGGGCCTTGTTTTCATATAGTGAGGGTTATTACAGCTCTATAATAATTCATACCACTAAATATTGAGAGAATATTTCTTGTATTTAAAACTATTTTGGGGCTATGAATTGATAGTGTGTGCTTACAAAATAACAACAATACGAATCAAATAGAAAAGTCTAGTGGAGTTTAGGGTTCTTTGACCTATGAGTGGAAAGTGCTTAAAAGTTCCACTCTACTTTAATTATTCTATAATTTCAAAGTCTGAAAAGGTAAAATTGCACAAAATCTGGCTGTTCAGATAAATGTGACTAAATCTAAACTTTCCCTTTTGCTTTCCAGTTATAGATAGACTTCTAAATTCATACTCAACTCACACAAAAACAAAAGCAGAACAAAAAAATGACTCCACCTTAGTTAAACTATGTTAATGACACACTGATACAATCACACATGCAAATATAAAGGCTACATTTTATCAAAACATAAATTAGTGTTAAAAGAGTGAAATTTTGATACAGACATTATCTTTGAGCCAAGAAATATGTATGCATTTTACTTAATTTATTTCTGATTTCCAAAGATTATTTCTGATCTTCTCAAAGAATGATTCTAGGTTCTGCCACAAAATTTAATGACTGTATGGAGTGAATGTAAATTTCAAGTGGTCTCCAGCAACACAAAAGAAAATTTATTTCCTAGGTATTGTGAGGGAGTATCCAATACATAATTATTTAGTTACAATGTTTTCTCCAAATGAAAAGAAAAATAATATTATTAATATTATTCCCCTAAGAATATAGCCAGACAATTGGGTGAATAATGTTTTATGTTGTATATAAATAACTACAGATATATTAATGCTGTATGTGATTGTACTAAAATTAATTATATGATAAAATTTATTAGTTCCACTTTGAAATTTTATTCCTTTGATTCTGTTTACAATTTTGTACAAGTCTGGTGGCTGTAACAATATCTTCACAAGGCTGAAGATCTGGCAGAATGCTTGTAATTTCAGAAAATAATGTCCTGTTGATTAACTATAATTTGTGTTATTTTTATAAAGATCAAATAAAATTTATCTCAGAATAGATCACTAGTTTTTATCGTTCACCACTTTCAGTAATTACCAATAGCATAATTCTTTTCTAACAGAATATTTTATATTCTGTCATTATTTTGTGGCCATAGTGATCCAATTTTTGATGAGAATTCCATAACATAATTAAGGTTACTGCATCTTCTAGTGTATTGATTACTCATAAATTTAGACTGTTTTCCTCCAGCAATATGTGCAAAGTCCTTGCATCCATCCCCCTTTTCAAATATGTCATCATATTTTATATAGGGTGACTATATTCCTATTTTCATCTATTGTCTATAATCAGTTATTTTGTCTCCTTTTAGAGGCTAAGTAGTTGTCACGAAAAATCATAGGATTTTCTTCCAGTCTACATGACCAAATTCACCACCTTGGATATAATTCCAAACTGCTCATATACCTAGAAACACATGTGCAAGGTAGTGAGTCTGCTTCTGATCTTTTATATTTTCTTCCTTTTAAGAATTTCACTGGGAAAATGGATTTTGTAATATTGACTGCTGTTTTACCTTACTGTTCCTCTCTGAAATTATAGGAACCTTTGAGATTTTGAGTATTTGTTCATTTGTTTGAACCTGTGAACTTTGACAAGTAGACTCCAATAACTCTGAAATGAAACTAACAGACAAAAAAAGCTTTAGTGGTCAGCCTTTGATTCTGTTTACAATTTTGTACAAGTCTGGTGGCTATAGCAATATCTTCAAAAGGCTGAAAATCTGGCAGAATGCTTGTAATTTCAGAAAATAACATCCTGTTGATTAAGTATAAATTGTGAAGGCTGATAACTGTAAGTCAAGTTTAACAAAATAGCTTCACATGAGAACATTTATAGTACCATTTGAAATGAGCAGTAGGACAATTACAAGTCTAAGCTTATCTATTCTGCCCAATTTGCTTATTTTTAACAACAAATGCACAATAATTATAAAAACATTAAACAGCACATATAATATACACTGAGATGTGTGTGATTATAAAAATGCATTACTAATCAAGTAAATGCTAGGTAAATGCTTACACACATGCCACACACTATTGTTACACAGATTAAAGCATTAACACTAGTACTATTAATACTTTGTGCACAGGCAAAAAACATTTTACGTTGTGCAAATTATGGACTTCTTAGTGTGTTATGAGGTAAACAATTTTTCAGAGAATATCTCCTAAAAGCACCATTGAATTGCCATACGCATTTAAGAGTGCTGATACATTATTATTAGCAATGTGTACCTGAAGAAGTGTATACCTCATCTCTCTCCAAAAAACGAATTCGTTGATTTGTTGTAGGTGTTGACAATAAGAATAAACTAGAGTAGTAATGAACAATAATTTATCTTTAAATTAGGTTCAGTAAAAATAAAGCACTATTTAAAAGATTACTGCTATTCAATTATCTATTGAAATGATGTTATTTTTTGGAGAAAGAATAAACATTTGGAATATTGTCCTTCAACCGTTTTACCTTAAATTACCAAATCAGAAGTATCGTACAATGCAATGGTAAAACCAATAAAACCATATGCTACATTTTGGGGACCGTTTATAAGTTAAATTGCCTTTTCTAAGACATTCTGATTATAAAATCCATGTTTCAGTTATTCAAGTCAACTGTGAATAAATCAACCTGGTTTAAGTCAGATTTTGCCTGTAGTATTAATTTCAGACCATGTGTCTCTTTTTTGGTGGGGGCGGAGTTTCTTCTATAGATTCTGAAAAAGAATGATATTTGATTAGAATCAAAGGGTTTACTGTAGCCAATTTTGATATTTCATTTACAAATGACTTCATGTAATGTTCTTATCCTTTAATCTGATGATAAAAATGTGTCCGTATATTCTCATAGCAGTAAGGTAAAGCTTGGAGCCAGAAGTACTACACTTAGTGAATTCAGAATGAGAAACCTGTACTCCCAGTGCTTTGCAAGGAGTGCAGTTCAGACCTATTTTCTCCCTTCTGCAATTGAATTGAGAATATAAAAGGAGATAAAACACACATATTCTAATATTGAACTGGGATGAGTGGGAAAGAAACCAAAAGACTACGAGATACAAGTAAACAATAATAATAATGTGTTGTCTCAAAATTTCTGTTCACTGGAGAAAGATGTTTTAAAAAGCTAAAAAATAACTTGGGGTGTCTATTTTATGGTGCTAACAGTATTTTGAATAGCGAATTCTCGTGAACTTGAAAACCTACGTTGGAAAAACTGCTCAAAACATTTTCCTCAAAAAGTTCACATAAAAATAAATTACAATTATGCTCTATTTAGAAAATTGACAACAAATGAATATATCTAGATAGCACCAAAATTTAGAATGTTGGATGACTGAGTTAGATAATTAGATGCATCTAGGAAGAAATGCACGTGCTAAATTTATTTCACTTAAAATTTTCAGCTGAATTTGTAATTCATGCACATGTCACGCATAAGTATGAAGTCAATGTCTTTAAAATTAGAGCAGCATTTTAACTGCTTCAAAAAGCATAAACATAATTTTTAGTTTTCCTTTAACAGAAAGGCTTGAGCAGGGTGTGGTGGCACATGCCTGTAATCCCAGCACTCAGGAGGCTGAGGCAGGTGGATCATTGTGAGTTTAAGACCAGCCTGGGCTTCAAAGTGAGTTCAAAGCCAACTTGAACTGTATGGTGAGACAAGTCTCAAAAAGATGAAAAAGTAAAATCAAAAATAAAGGGCTTGAAAAAGTGTAATATATATAATTAATATGATTACATACCCATATTGATTTATGTGTACAGGTTAGAGATCTGTATCTTCATCTGTCTATATTTATCTTTGGAGTTCAATGATTTTAGTGTTGAACCTTGTTCTTCTAATATGTGTGTCAAAGTCCTACTGCTACCCCAATGTTTGTGAATAGGAATTTATTTGGATCTTAGTATGAGATCATCCTAAATTGAGAGTGCTTTCTTAATGAAGTGAGTGATAGCTTTATGAAAGAAAGAGAGACATCTCACAGAGAGACACTTAAGCAAACCAGACGAGACAGCAATAGAGATTAGAGCGGCGTATCTACTAATCAAGAGACTCAAAAGATTTCCAGGGCTTTCAGAAATTATGGATGAGGCATCAAATTCTCCCGCATAGTATTCCAGGAGGAACCAAACTTGGTAACGCCTTGTGTTCTGATTTCTGGCCTCCAGAATGCTGAGATAATTCATTTTAGTGTGTAACATTTTAGGATAATTCTATGAAATTTAACAGAATTATCTAACAACATGAATACACAAGTGTATTCTAACTGTAACCTCAGACATAAAAGGAACAATTACATTAGCAGTACAAATAACAAAAAGCATTTTCCAACATATGTATAGTTTCACTAAAAAGGTGACCACAGAGAATGTTTCCTGAGAGAACTCAGTCTACATTGTAAAAAAAAAAAAAATACAGCAGTAACTGGGGGAATAGTAAACCCAATTTCACAGGCATTCCATGTTAAGAAATCAACTGAGAAATTCAGTGAATGTAATTACCAATATAACTTTGATCCTTTAGAAAGAAAGAATAAAAACATTGGTTCTAAAAGAAGCTCATGAATTCCAAAAAGAAATACTTAGTGCTTTCAAATGATTTGGAATCTACATTTTTTTTTTACCAGATTTTAACTTTTTATTCACTTAAGAGTGTTTCTCAAACTGGACTTTAATACCTTATATTTAAGAGTAGTTTTTTAGGTTCTTCTGGGATCTTCTCCAGTGACTGTCATTCACGAAGGCCAGGAAAATTATTGCATTTTTAATTATCATTTCAGTCATGGTAACAAAAGAGTACTTGCTGACATTTTTAAGTACACTGCTTGGAAAAATGTGTTGTATACTTTATCATGAAATATCTTATGACAACTTGTAAAAATACAGAGACTCTAATTCTTGCCCCGACTCACTGAATTAGAACCTATGATTTGTAGGACCTTTTGTATTATTTTGACTAGGCAATTTTACAAGACAGTGGCTTGGAATAAAAAAATCTGACCTTGATTGATTTTTATGCATTCTTCGACATCAATATAAGAATGCAAGAACCTGCAACAGACTGCAAGTCTGTTATTTACCATAAAATCACTGGGTAAGAATTTTGGAAAATAAAGCAACCTCATCTTCTGGTAGAAAAATTCAAGTTTTGTTCACAAAAATACCTTTGAGGTCAATGTTCATCCTAGTGTCTTTCTCAGCATCTGCAGATTCCCTCAGCCTGCTGCTTGAACAGTTGCTAATGAATGAAGATCACCTCAGCGTGCCCTCCTGCTGTTGCCCATTTGCCCATTAGCATCTGCTTAAGCAGCAGGCTGGGAGAAACTCTGGTGCCCAATCAGTGTAGCTGATGAGGGCTGGGGTAGGGAGGCCTCTGTTGCCAACAGAGCCAGAACATAAATCAACTCCAATCTTGGCAAAGGTTATTAATCTTCGAAAGGGTGACTTATGTCTCAGTGTTGGAATGGAGTAAAGCTATTCTTAACATTTATGGGAAACAATGCTCAAACAGTATTTGTGTGGTAACTTGGACAAAATTCTCTGAACCCTGAAATCTCAGTTTCCTTACCTGCAAATTAACTTACGATAAGGATTAAACATGCTTAGGTATATGCCTGGCGTTATAAAAGCATACAGAGAAAGCAAACCACCCCTAAGACTTATCTGGAATGAGTTATCTCTTTTTTGTTTAGAGACTAAGATTATTTCAGTGTCAAACATATATCAAGAAAAGGCTTGGGCTGGGGATTTAGCTCAGTGGCGAAAGTACATGCCTGGCAAGCACAAGGTCCTGAGCTTGATCCCCAGTACCAAAAAAATTTAAAAACTAATAATAAAGAAAAAGAAAAGGCTTATTGTTTCAGTCAAATCAGACTTTTTTTTTATTTCTGAAATTTCTAATTTAAAAACTAATAGATAATGAAAGGAGTTAGAAATTCCCTTCTGACCAGGATACCAATTTTGTTTCATATGGAATGATACAACAGTTACAACGGTCTACTTTAAATATTCTGAACAAAGGCACATTGATTATAAAAGAGTGCAGTCAGAAAAGGGGAGCTGGTACAGATATCAGTGAGACTAGGGTAAAATATTGGCATAAAAATAGGATTTAAACCCTACACAGCAAATATGAGACAATAAAGATGATACAGTGAAAATACTTTGCACGTTGGGAAATGAGAATTATAAAAGGGTTAGTTGGTACATGAGATGTTTTTATTCTCTGATGTGAGAGATGTTTATATGACATGACAAGTCGCATTCAAAAAGACACACTGAGGACTGAGTGTTAGGTACCTTACAAATGAAAGACATTACCTAGAAAAATCACATCTTTCTCAGTCATTGTGGATCAAGCACAGAGCTTAGAATTTCCCTTTGTGTTTATAAGCAAAATATTAAACAACATTCCTCTGCCTACACTTTTGCATGGTACTGGGAAGATTCAGTTCTCACATAAAAATTTAAATATATTTGTAGACAGATAAAAATATTGAAATAATATATGATACAGATTATAACATCAAAGTCAATATGTGCCAAAGATAGAAAAGAAGCACAAATTCCAAAATTACAGAAGCCTTTCAATAGTTTCAATAGTTTCTGATTTGGTGCACAATATTTTACTTAGTTTTATCTTGTAATTTCATGACTTGTTTCAAAAGCATGGCTTAGAGAAGAAAACCTCGCAACTGAACACTAATTTCTTATATTTAGTGAAAAATGCAGCTGCTGCTATTATTAACAAAATAAATGAAAGCAGTCATGTGCCTGTATAATAATACATAGGGTAAATAATTTGTCTTATCATTACCCTAAATATGTCAACTAGATATTTCTGTTTGGGTCTGTTTAATTGTCCACTAGAGAATTATCAAAAATTAGCAGTAATGGTTTAATTGGATTTCAATAACACTTTCATATACAAAAATTTCTTGTACAAAATTAAAATTATGTGACTACTTTGAATGCTTTTCTTTAGATCCTCACATTGCTTTTTCTTTTTGATTAGAATATGAACAGTCTGAGTTTGAGAGTGAAAACATGTACCAAAAAATTTCTGTATCCAGAAATATATATAATATACACACATATAAAAAGACCTACTTCAACAAAGCAGTTTTTCAAATGTTCCTAAGAGCATGATTGCATTTCAAATGGCCTTAGAAAGCTGTGTGATTTAATAGTTATAGATAACCCAGGTAAGAGTTTTGAGTCACATGAAAGGTCTAATTGCTATTGATCTTTTCAAAAACAATATTTTTTTCATGAATTTATTCATTGTACAGTGATAAAGATAACCAAATGTGTGGAACACATTGAAAAAATGTGCATTACTCTAATCAAATTTATATAATAATTTAATGAGAATGCTATCACATATGGCATTATAAAATATATTTTCATACCTGAGTTGAACATAGATATTCCAAACCAAAATCTCTGAAGTTGGTGTTTCAACTACTACACCTGATTCTGGGGCATTTTAACACAGATCTACGTAAACCCAGAACTGGGCAGCTAGAGAACTTTGTTGAATCCTGACACAGGCCACACACTGTCCATTACCCCAGTTCCCTCAGTTTGCACCTAGGTTGATGGTTTCCTTTGGTAACCAGCTCCCAGAGTCAGGCTGTTGCTGAGTTTTGCAGCTCCAAAAGAAAATCTTTATTTGATCTTTATATTTGTCAATGACTACAGATGGTGAGATTCTGGTTTTATTTTAATCAGTTTCTTCGAGCTTGTTGTAGACCCTTAGGAACTAAATTATATGAAAAAGAGAGCTTTAATTTTTTTATTTATGCATAAGTTTCTATAGTATTTGAAGGAAAATACATGACTTTTGTTGAAGAGCAAAACACACTATGGCAATTGAAGTACTGTACATTTCCATGGAGAATCTTGCTTTGTGTTTTCCTCATGTTATGGGCTTACTTGTGCTTTTTCTCCTCCAAAATCATATGTGGAAGCTTCAAACTCTGTGATCAAGGATATGCCTTTGTTTGGAGATAGATTCTTTGCAGATGTAATTAAGACAAGGTCAGTTCAACTGGAATGGGCCAAGGTCATAATAGAACTATTATTTTATTCAAGGAGGTGAAACTTGGAGATCGATGCAGGCAGAGAGGAGGCCGTGTGTTATAGATTAAAAAGTGGTCAGCGTAACACCAGTAGAATTAAATCACCATGTTTCACCTGAACAAAGTTGCCAGTATAAGTATAAGTCAGGGAGAAGGTAGGCGTTGAAGCTTTGAGGCATTGTAGGTTCTCCTACATGTTGCTGTTTGAGCCGTTGGTTCTCCTGGAGAAGCTCTGGTCCTTACACTGAGCATTGCTTCCTGGCTCCAGAGGGGAAGACATGTACTGCTTAATCTCGAAGATGAACTCATCATGCAGGCTTCCTGGCATGTACTCGACTATGCTTATTGTTGGAGGAGCTCGGGGCCTCCATGTTGCTGAGGATGGCTGTGGTGCTTTTCAGGACAGCTCTGGTCTTCGTTTTGAGTGTGACTTCTTGGCTCCAGCATAGAACCCTCAACCTACCAGCACAGCTCCTTCACCCCGCTGGCATAGACTTTCTAGCTTCCACTGCTGACCTTGGGGCCTTCCCAGCATGGATCCATAAAAGAGACTGGTGTGAATCCTTTTTGGGGGCTCTAGACCTCCAGTTGGACTCATGGGAGGCATTGTCATGAACTCTGGATCTTCAGCTGGACTCATGTGGGACATTGCAGTGGGATTCAGGCCTTGGCTGAATATTCTGTGTCTTTGGTGTTGTGGATAGATTTCCTGCACTTCCTTGTGTTAACCCTGGGTGACCATCATAAAACAATATTATAAACTACATGTTCTGATTCTAATTGTTCTCCTCACAATACCTGAGTACAACACCATATGGATTAAAGGCAGAAACCAGTGTAATAATGCATCAGAGGCCAAGAATGACAAAAATTCTAGCAAAACTGCAGAAGATGAGCAAAGGACAGAAGCCAGATTATTCCCCACAGCCCTTAAAATGAACCAATAATGTGGGTACCTTGCTTTCAGGCTTTTAACTGCAGAAATGTGAGACCATAAAGTTCTGTTGTTCAATGCATCCAATTTATGAGACTTTATTATGGCAGCATGAAAAACTAGTGTACTTTGATTTTTAAGTGTAAAGTAGTCTGAAATAAATAAAATACTTTTATTTCACACATTAGAAAATTCAACTTGTTACACATTGCTGTCTGAATTTTATAAAAAACTCCAACTCATGTACAATTTTAAAGAAATATCTAAGAGGAAAAAAACTCAAAAGCAACTTTTCTATTTTTTATAGACTATAAGAGAAGAAAATGGAAACTTGCAATGCGCAGACATATTATATTCAAAGTGCATTAGCTTCTCTCACATATTTAATACATCTGAAGGCCTTCACATGAGTGGCCTGAACTTCAGCTGTACAAGTAATCCAGCCTTTGGTTTTGATCTTCTGCTTTGCAAATTTGCACAGCCAGATAATCTTGCTGGCACATAACAAGGAACTGAATTTATTTTCTTAGTTCTAAATGACTTAATTTGCTGACTCTTAATATGAAGTTTATGTAATATGATCAAAATATATGGTAAAAATTTACATTACAAATAGTTACTCAATAAAAGGTAATTTACCATTAATTCACTCAAAGTACTCCTGTTCACTTCAAAGGCACTTACCGTTCTTTCCTTTCCTTTCCTTTCCTTTTTTTTTTTTTTGTTACCAGAACAAACACATGACATCGCCCTTGCCAGGCAGCCACTTATGCCACTGAGCTAAATCCCTGGCTCTTTCCGTTTTCTGAAGCAGTTCTGGAAGTTCTCTTTTTAAATATCTTTAGCTACGCTGACATGGCCACCTTGACTTTCTAAATTGACTGAAAATATTTACCTTTCACTGTCATTTTGACTTTAAATAAGAGACAGAACGCACACAGTGTCAGATCCTGTGAATAAGCTGCATGAGGGCAAGTCGTAACGTTTTTATGAGTCTGTTTTTCTATTGGATGGCACTCAGCAAACATCATATGTTATATCTGATTACTCCTTAGAAATACACTTGCAAATACAGCCCTGCCTCAGAAAGTGGCAAGGATGACAGGGATGTGCGTTTGAAGTAAGGGGGATATGTGATTGTCTTCTAGTGCAATAATTTGTAAAAGTTAATATTCACTTTATATTTTGATCACAGCTCATATATTAGTAAGTTTCATTAATGAGTGATTTGATCTATGTCCTAGGATTATATTGAGATAGTACTTAACCATCAGACGTCTTTGAAGATATTTCCTTCTTCTATTTAGAAACAATGGTCAAAAGAGCATATTTTTCCTTTACAAATATGAGTGAAAAATAATAATCTTACAGTTAATCATACATTTCCTTTTAAAAACTTATTTCATTATATTATATACATATATGTAAATATTTGATTTGAATATTTAATAAAAACCCCTTTAGATATTTCTTCAACTGTGTTACACCTTAAAATTGTTTTCATATTAATGCAAATTATAAACAGTCACACATGAAACGAGTTGAAAAGAAAAAAAATGACTATAATAGTTGGGGTTGTATTCCAGTGGCAACATTTTAGGATTATACTGTTCCTATGTATGTTACTGAGTTCCTTCCAAAATTCATAGTTTGCAGTGTTACTTTTAATGTCTATATTTTATGCTAGACCTTTAAGGAGCTAATAAATGTATGAACCTCTGCTATTGTGTAGATCTAAAATGGTTTCCCAATTCTCATATGTTCAGAGGTGGAGCTTTGAGAAGGTGACTGCATCAGGAGGGCTCCTACTCCAACACTGTATCATCAGTAGATGAGACTGTATCTTTATGGCCCTTCTGAGAGACAGTGGAAAATAGGGATGAGTTCTACTGGGAGGGAGTGAGTTATGGGAATGACCTTGGCTACTTTATCTCATCTCTGACTCCTGCCTGTCTGACTCTCTGCTTCCTGGCTATTACATGTTAAGCCCCTTCGTCCTGCCATGTCCTTCTACCATGATGTTTCTCCTTTCCTGAAACATAAATTAATTTGCCAGCTAAAAATGGACTGAATACTCCAAGCAAGGGGCCAAAGTAAATATTTCCTTTTTAAAGTAGTTTTCTCCATGATTTGATCACAACAATGAAAATTTGAGCAACACAATTTCTAAGGCCATAAAATAGATTTGTACTCCAATATGGTCAGCATCTTTATAATAAAAAAAGACATACCAGGTGCACATTTTCCAATAAAACAGCAATGCAAGATGCTGTAAGAAGGGTACTGTGCAGGAAGAAAAGTTTCATAATTAGCAGAATTTGAAATATGTGTTTTTACCAACTTAAAAAAAAAGATGCACATAAGCGAGCACACACATGAAGAAAAAATTAAAATACACCAAAAATTTAGGAAATAATATTATAGGTGTCAGAGAAATAATAATAACATAATAGTAAAGGTATTATGATTAATCTGCTTGCAAAAAGCAAAAGGTAGATAAAAAATATACACATAAGACATGGTTAAAGTAGTAGATAAATTGTTCCGTGGTTGAAATCTGCTGATGAATAATTCTTTCATAAGCTATAATTACATATCTTCAGTTATACACATCATACTCTCAGAGCATATTAGAACAATTTAGAAGTGATTTCTAGCATACTCAGAAAATCACACCTAAAAATTTTGAAAATGTATGTAAAAGTATTAGAAAATCTCATTAATCATTAAGTAGATTCAATGCTGGTTTAGTAATATTCGGTTCAGTAGAAAAAGGTAATACCCCATTATATCTATTTTTAGCGCAGTAAACAAACAGTGAGCTGTTGAAATTTAAATATTAAGAATTTGTAGTCACTCAGGTAGTTTCAGGTACCTATCCTGTTTAAAAGTAGGTCAAGATTATTCTCAAAGTCTTGTAAGGGGTGTGTTTGTTTGGAAGTGATCCAGTTGATCACTGATATGGAATTGTTTTTATTAGTTTGCCCAGACTCCAGGTTCCCAGGGGTTTTAGAATTAGGATCACCTGGGGTCTGCACACATGGGCTATGTGAGGACTAGTGACTGAGAGACATGTGGTGGTGTTAGAAGGTACAGATGGGGAAATGTTTCTCCGGTGAGAGCCAAAATCTCCCTGCATTTCAAGGTGGTAAAGTACAGGAAAAGAGGAATTTTAGCATTTTTCAAATTTTGCACCTGGATTCTTGCAATTACTGTGAAACAATACTTTGGACTGCTTCTTTTTAATTTATTTATTTTTGAATAGGACAATACTTTATGACTAAATTATACCAGCCATTCTTTATTGTGTTTGGGCTATTTGTTACTAAGTTTTCTCTCGCGTTTCAAAAAAGAATTCATTTTAATTCTTATTTCAAAAGGAATGATTTTTACTAAAATAAATGAAGGCTATGGAAAACAATGCTAGACATGTACAATTACAATTGAAACTGTATGAGATATAGGTAAATTAATTTTCTGTATATGGTAGGTGATCAGAACATTGTAGCTCCCTGTGCTATTGGAAATGTAGTAGTAGGGGCCAATCTAGGATATGGTACACTTAAAAGAAAGGATATATGATTACAGAGGATACAGAAGGCGTTTAAGAAACATGTGTTGAAAACAGCAGCATTTTACTGAAGGAAATATGAGACAGGCCTAATCGCAGAGAGTTCCTCATTTGAGATTACAGCAAACCACCTAATGTAAAATATTTTATAACAATGAAATGTCTTAACAGTTCAAATTGTGCCATATATCTCAAACAGTTGAAATTAAAATTAATAATAGTATAATTTTAAGCACTTTAGATGGTTTAAAATAAAACACTATATACCTCTATTCCCAATGTAATCACTTAACTGCAGGAAGTACACAGAGCAATGCGATAGAGCAGGGCTTTCTATGTATATTTTGTTTACTACCTGGGACGTAAATTGCCTCTTCAGTGGATACTGGCATTAAATTTTGGGATTATTCTGTTTATCATTTGATGCTTCATTCCACTTTAAGTGGTTTTCATTGTATATCCCAGTAAATACTCTGCCCAAGGCCTCCACACAGCACAACTCCCCACCCCCTTCCAGGTCACATTCTTTTCTACCTCCATTCCACGGACTCTGGCACAGCACTTACTGCCACCTTGTCAAAAAGAGTAGGAAACATCTTCTGTTTTATCTACCACATGGATTTCAATAACACTTCTAATTTCATTTAGAAATGACATATAGAAGAAAGAAAAGATTTTCATCCACAGAAAAATACAGAGTTGCTAGGACCTAAAGGAACTGACACAATACAGACTTGTTTAATTTTGTGGTTAATGAAAACATAAGCAAACATGAAAGACAGACATACACACAGAGAATGAGAGAGAAACTGAGATGATAAAGACAGATCTTTGCTCTACCTTTCAAATGACAGGCGACAGATAAGGAAAACTTATTAATTAAATAAACAGATGTATTATAAGAAGGGTATTATAAGTATAATAAGTATAATACTTATACTTATTATACTTATTCAGTATAAGAGAAATAATAAAAGTCATGAATTCATTTTTTCCTTCTTGAAATTTATGAATAATAATATCACTGTATAGCTAACAATGCTTTAGTATTTTATCTAGCAAAAAAATCATTAGTAGTTTTTTTAGTCGTATGCAGTTTATTCATAAATCATGTTTTCCCAACGAAAGTGGCCATCAATGAAAGGTAAGCAAATGGGACTGCAAGTTTATTGAGAATCAAGGTAGATTTCTCAATTGTTGTTTGTTCTATTTCAAATTCAAATTCAGCACGATACATAAGGAAGAGGGCGCACTTTCCGAGTCTGCTACTGTCGTGGAAGGACTCGTGGATAAGTTGTTCTGAAATATTTTTTGACTCTTTAAAAAAAGGACAAATGGATTAGTTCCTACATCAGGGTCTTATCAGTGTCTTATCATTTGCATAGAAGAGAAGTATGAAATTTACTAATGTAAAATATCTCAGAGGTTGAGATACAAAATTATTTTTTGCTATAAACTTTTCTCATATAATTTTAAAGGTAGACATGAGTCATATCCTTCATGTGACTAACAGTTTCTCAAGTGGAATAGACTCTAAAGCTTACCTGATACAGACAGATTTATCTTCAGTGTGGTATTTTGAGGTTTAAATAGAATAGCCATGCATTACTTATATTTTGAACTATTGAAATGTGGAAGTCTCCAGAACAGAGTGACATCGTGTATATGAAACAGTATCCTAGAAGCATCCTTTATTTAAAGTTTATTTTAATTTAAAGTCAGCATTTCTCAATGTTGTTTTGATTTTTGGTATCTTTTATAATATGATTTTAAATCAAATTTGTATTGAATGGCTGGATGGATTTTGACAGCTTTATTGTTCTATTTTTATGGACAGTAAATACATTAGATATTTTTAAATTATCCATTCCACACTTAGACTTTTTTCCAACACTCAGTTTTAATCTTAGGATCAGGAGCTTCAAGCAGGCTTTAGAGCTTGAGCAGGTGCACACACTGGCCACTGAAGCAGAGTCCTTGTGACATCCCTGCGAGCTGGCCCCTCCATTTCTGCTTAAATGCTGCTTATCAGGGCATCCATGGTGCTTTTGCTTGGTGCCAATACCTGCACAATTCTCACCCATATGTTTATGCTCTGATTGCCAAGTACTATTCCTAGGACTGTACATCAGTTTACAACAAAATACATTTATTCCTTTCTGCATGACAGTTCTTTGAATATATTCATTCATTCATTCATTCCCCAATTTAAAATGATACATGTTACATCCCACATAATATTAAACTGGGGAATGAATGAATTAAAATAATACATATTATGTAGGACATAATGTGTCCCATAATGTGTCCCATAATGTATTGTGGAATGAATAATATGTGTTATCTATCTACAGAAGCTGTTTTCCCAAAGAAGAAATATGTGAAAAAATATTTTAAGTAAATGATTAATTGCCCTGTAAGAACAAAGTAATCTGTAATCATTTTGTTATTTTTTTGTCTCCAGGCAAGTAGTTTATAAATTGTTTTTATTGGTTTCTTTGCTTTTCAGAGGACTTGGGATTGAGGCCAGAACCTTTCCCCTGAACTACATTCCCTACTCATTTTTATTTTGATTTGGGACATTACTAAGTTGCTAGATTGTGGAAGCCAGGCTTGACCTTGCAACCCTTCTGCCTCAGCACTTGAGTCCTGGGATAACAGTGTGTGCTATCACACCCTGTTACAAATTCTTTATCCTACACATCTACTAATAAATTTTGAGTCGGCACCCTAATAAATGTCACTTATTCACATATACTATTTAAGCATAGCAATTTACTACTGTAAAATGAAATTTATACATTATGCACAAATAGAAATTAAATAGTAATAAAAATGAAGACAGATGAAAATTCTTACATTCGCTTCCTAAAACAAAAATCAGCATCTTGTACAAGTAGAAGGTAACATTGGGTAAGATTTCATGGAAAAGTTTAAATCTTTCAATTTAGGATTTTCTTTTTCCTTTAAACAACTTGGATGGCAGAATTGAGGTTAAAGACATGCTTCTTCCATTTTATGTGGGCAAGTATCACTTTGGTTATATCTTGTTTATTTGGGCACCTTCTTCCTTAAAAATGATTATGGTGGATTTACTAACGCATTCTGATCATAGACAAGAAGCTGTCTTGATGGCTGTCCTTTGCAACATAACATCTGAAGTCCTTGCTGAAAGACCAGCACAGCCAGTTTCCTCAGTTTCCCTTTGATATCATTACACTTTTATGCTAAAAGTAATACATTATATTTTTACTCCATGGCTTGATTCTAAAGTACACATTAATGTGTTGATACTATTTTTCCTGTCTATGCATCTGAAACTTTTCTAGTCATGTAAGTGGAGAAAGTTTTTAAAATATATAATTATTTACTTAACCATAGTTTATGGAGTACGGGTTAGCTACCTGACACTACTATTGTCACTGATCTTGTATTCTGTAGACAAATTAATAAAGATTCTGATATTTTAAATTTTAATAGAAATTTCTTCTTTTAGTTTCTAGTACTGGGATCTGAAATAAAGGCCTTCACAATGACCTATATCATCAGGCATTTTTGAGACATTGTTAAGTCAGTGAGCCTCCCAGGTTGGGTTTGAATTTGCAATCTGGGCTTTGGCTTTCCAAAGGGATTACAGAGATATGCCACCGCCCCGCTCAATACAAACCTTTGCATAGATCATTTCACATACAATAGAACCTAGTTTTGCAAGCATAACTCATTCAGGTAACATGTTTGTAATCCAAAGCACTTAAGCATCACAGCAAATCTTCCTTTAGGATGTGACAGAGGGTAAAGGACGGAAGGTGGAAAAAATGGGGAAAAACGCAAGTCAGTTATACTATTAGTGTCTCCTAATTCTTTGAAAAAAAAAGGTTTATGCTAATATGATAGGAGACAATTTTAGTACCCATATCTTTTACTCTGAATAACTACTTTAAAGAAAACAGTATACAATATATTAATTATTCTCTTATTTTTTGTTATGAAATGTTTACCTTTTTTTCCATAAAATAAAAAATAATGAAAACGCAGATGATTTGTTCCACAGCTCAAAGATGTTTGTATAAAGATGATTGCAATAGTATAACACAAAATAATAAAGAAAACACAAAATGAAAACAACAATAAACAAATTAACTCACCCTTACCTTTAAAAACCTTGTAGTTGAAGGAGACAAGTGACAGGCGGGTTATTCTATAAGGTGACTTTATCACTATCAGAATACTGCCATCTGTTGCCTCAATGGAATGTCACTTGCAACTTTAACAAGAAACCCATTCAATACACTTGGGTTGCCTCCTTTTGAGGATTTCTTAAAAATACAACATTGCATTGGTGTTAAACAGATTAATTGCTTGTGCTGATACAGCCTTAAGCATTTGGGTGGTGCTTTTCTACAAAATTTTGCAGTTCTTTCTACACCCCACACATTTCCCTAATCTCATTTGAAGTGAAAGATTCCCCAGGCTTTTTCCCTCCTCTTCTGCAAGTAAAATCTCCATTATAACTTTTCCACTCTTGGGGCAGGATTAGTAACAATCCCAGATAGAGAGGGAGGGGAGGCTAGGATTATGTGATACTGAATATTATGTTCTATTTATATTTAAAGATGTCACTTCTTTATCAAGTTAAAAATTTATTAGAAATGGTTGCTCATCTTTCCAAAATTACTATTAGATACCACCTATAAGAAAGCGAAAGATCAGTGCTTTGAAGATAATGGTGATACAATGACTTGGCAGTGAACATATTAAATACATGCATTAGAAGGGTTGAAAGAAGTGTCACTAACCACTGTGATAGTTGAAGGCTGCTGTTTGTGAAGAATGTTTACTATGCAATATTTATTTGTAAGGTTTATCTTCCTCATGAATCATTAAAATAAGAACTTGTTCAGCTACTTATGCATTTTACAGTGTCTGTAAAGCCACAAGATTTTTTTTCCATTTGGAGGACAAAATAAGAGTGGTAATATTTTTTTTCAAAGAATTATACCAGATAATAATAAAGCATTGGAACATCTGGCTAAAAGGAATGTTTCAGAAAATTGTATTAATTTTTTTGCTTTTGTTGCTCTTTAAAAATTTGTTTTGTTTTCCCAAGGGTTTCTTAGCAAAAAATTATTCATAAAACTATTAATCATCATGAAATTAGATCGTGGTTCCTTCTCATACAGAGGTACACATTTAGAGTTGTCAGAATTTAAGTGGACAGAAAAATGAACATATGCGACTTAAAACATACGCGCAGTTAACATCTGATTTATGATTTATGTTCACAAGCATCATTTGTTGACTCCGGTCATAATATTCGTATGGATCTTGCCCAGTATTACTGTTAGGTCAAATTTTGAATTCATTCTTTTTTTCTGTACTTTTATGTTAAAACCACTTAACCAATCTTTTTTTTTTTTAACAAATGAGGAATATTTTATTGTATGCATGTTCTCCCAAAATCCCCACAAGAATACGCCTACAAATAGGAGAAAATAAAATTTTCTAGCCTCTCTGGGACACACAGGGCATCGTAGCTCAACAAATTTTATACAGATTTAATCTATACCAATTTTACATTTGTGTCTAGAGACTTCAGTGTGGAAATTGTGTATAGATGGTAGTTTTATTGCAGTGTGCTCAAGAGAGTTACCCTTGGGACACTGAGATTTCAGAAACAAGGTTTATTTCAAATGTGTGGTGGCCAGCTTGGCCATTGGAACTGCTGGCTACTGGTTGGCTGGCCTCAATTCCTTTGCCCGTTTCTGTTATATTCCTCTGTATGAGTTCACAAGGTAAGGAGGTTTCCATGGATAACACTTTTTTTGCAGAACTATCACTGCTTTGGAAGACCTTCTTACGCAGCTGGTTAATTCACACACAGAGTGTGGACACCAGACACTTTGGTCACCTTGAGATAAACCCATTTGTTTCCCCTTTCTGTAGTCTTTAAGGCCAATTAAGGGAGGGGAAGAGGCATTTTGGGGATTTGGCAAAATTCACTCACTGTCTAAAGTCTAATTGTTAGCTACACATCTAAGCTATAATCTATCGGCCATAAAATCAGTGGAGTTTTCAAAACTAGGCTTTAGGGGCATCAAAGGAAAAAAAGGGTAGAGAAAATAAAGCAAATGAGGGGGTTACGAACACCCCAATAGTTTAAGTATAATCTCTTACATTTGACTCTAAATAGTTTAAAGCTGTAGAAGATGGTAATTCTTATATTCATGTGAGAAACGAGATGAGGCACCATGAGGAACATATAACTTGTCAGAAATTCTTCTCATCATGTGATGTAATTTCACAAATGTGACCAAAGTAAATCACAACCAAGAATACACGTGTAGTCCAGAGAAAGTCGAGGCCAGGGCAAGCAAATGCAAAGTCATAAGAAAGTGTTGTAAAATGATCAGGATAATTAATTAAGAAATTTTATTGTTTTAGGAAATCAGATCAATTTTTTTTCTGCAGGCAATCATTTGATAAACTGCTCTAAAAGAACAGGCACTGGAAGAGGAGACCAAAGGAGAGAAGGGAGCTCATGGAAACTTTCTAGACGGAAAGTAAAGAGTCTTTCACTTGAGCATGACCACAGATATTTATACATTAAGAGTTCTAATTTGGCAATAAACATATTTATAAGTGATAAACAATCTATGCAAGAAACTAATACGTCACTCTGTGTAGTTGCAGACACCTGTAATCCAAGCATTTGGGAGACTAAGGCAGGAGGATTGCTGTGAGTTCAAGACTAACCTGGGCTACACAGTGAATTCAGCCTAAACTCTCTAGCAAGATTCTAACTCAAAAAAAAAAAAAGATAATGTGTCATGTAAATTATCAATTAATTATTTTTTACCTATTGACATGGCTATTTATGAAAATTGAGAAAAACATCACAGGGTAATTCCATATTGTTTCGGGGAAAATAACTAAAATAAAAAAGCAGATTGACTTCTGGCTACGTATTCTAGAGAAGTATTATCAAACACACATACAGTAGTATCATGAAATGATTACTAATATCATTATTGCTTATAAAAATTTGAATTATTTTACAGTAGCGGAAAGCAAACCTGGGAAATTTCACTGAGCTATAGTCCCAGGCCCTTTTCATTTGTTATTTTGAGACAAAGTATGGCTAAGTCACAGTGTTTCCCAGGTTGAGCTGGAAATAGGTATTCTCAAGTTGCAACCTCCCAAAGTGCCAGGATTACAGGCATGTGCCGCCATGCCTGGCTAGAAAATAAATTTAAATGAACCAAAAAAAGAGTGGTTAAATAATGTTTCATTTATCAAATTTAATTAAAATATTAAAGCAGAGATGCCTGTACCAACAAGAAATATTTAGGATACGGCATTATGTACTTGAGGACTTTATTTTTTAATAATATATTTTACATTTTGCATGATTTATAATGAAGGTATACACTAATTTATTAAGATAATTTCTATTATAAGTTACTAGAAAGTAGAAATAGACATTATATGTTAGGATCTTGAAAATGAAGCAACATGTATTTAAATAAATAAAACTCTGAATTGTGAGTCTACTAAAGACTGATGTACACCTCTGTGTCTTAAGGTGTGATGATTTCTTTAATAGGAGTACTTCTCCAACATTTTATGAATTCTGTACTTCATTGTATAAATCTTCAACAATTATTTAATGTGTGTTCAGTATCAAATACTGCCATAGAAGCTTGAGTACAACAATGAAGAAACCACATCTTATAAATTTTCCGTTTTAGTGAGGGTAGAAACTTTTTCTCCTAACCTTATCTTACTTATCTCACTCATAAGCTTGGTTGTAGGGATTGGAAATACCTGGCTAACGTTTTGTCAACCCTACCCCCAATTTTTGCACCATAATTCTGAATCAAAGCATGATAGCTATGTAAGCAAAGCCCATGAAGGTTACATTGCTACATCAATTACAATGTCATGTTTTGATGTTCAGTTCTCTTCTTACGTTTTGTACTGAATGCTAAATGAGATGGCTAACAGAGGACGCATTCATTCATCACTCTTTGGAGAGTATATGGTGCTTGGTTAAGTAGATGGCTTATAAAACAATTATTCTGCTTCAAATTTCATGGACATTATTCACAGATTTCTACAATGGAGTTCACTTAAAATTACAGATTAGTTAGTATTCAGAATATTGCTCTTTTCTCATTCACTCATCCAGTGACAGTATTGACTCTGGATTTTCCTTGTAAAATATCTAAAAACTTGACTTGAAACAGCATTTTTGCTACCTGTAACATCTTTGTTAAGTCTCTAAACTTCAAATTTTTGAATAAAAATATAAGCCCCAGCAATATTTGGACTATCTAGCCAGGAATAACCTCATGGAGAGCTGAAATCCAAATGAGAACAGAGCAGGGGAAATGACGCACCATGTATTTTGTTTCAATTCCCATGAATGGAGACTATAAAAAAGCAAACACTGCAAGCCAGAGAGCTTTGTTCACATAGTTACAATATACAGTATTGCTTTAAAAATGCACTTCTTATGAATAAATACATGAGAAAATATAGTTATTATCATTGATTTGTGAAAATGAATCTTGAGTAATTGATTTAAAACAGTTAGATAACAATTTAGAACATAAAATGAGGACAAATGCAGAATTATCATCATGTCTTAATGAGTTTTAACAAATTCAATTTCATAGAAAGAAATTAAATTGATATGTATATCAGAAGTGAGAAATCTGAGAAGAAAATTTGTATGAAAGAATATAATATATATTATATATATATATATATATATATATATATATATATATATATAATCACCACAAATGTATATTATGTTGGAATTAGAAATGAATAAAAATGTAAATATGTTACATGTAGCATAATAAAAGTGTGTATTTATATTAGGATAAAAAGGATTTATCAATCCTGAATAAAAGTCTTCCTGAAAATGTTTCACTCATGAATTCCATGGCCTGATACAGAAGTCTGATGAATTCTGTGAATTCCCTATACACACTTAGAGAATTTTCTCCCTGGATATTTAAAATAAAAAAGATGTTTAATAAAGATTTGATAAAGATTGACTTGATAGCTTTTGTTTCATTAATCGTTCCAGCAGGAAAGTGCAAGGTTTGGAGTTGAAAAGATATGCAAATACATTCTACCTCTGTTCTGTTCTTTTTATGAAATGTAATGCTGTGTTTTCCCTAATTTTTCTAAACAAAAATGGTAATGGTGATACGAATTTGCATGACTTTTGTTAGATTCAGAAATAGGAATGTACAGTAACTATATACATTATTACAGAGAATGTTTAATAAATGACACTGACATTTTTGTGACTAATTTGTTTTGTTGTTGTTCTTTTTTTCTATCTCTAAGCATCCTTGAAAAACTTAAAGTAATACCAAATACCAGTTCTAAAGATCCAGAAAATATGACCTGACAGTGATTTCTTTGATTTTTTTTTCTAATGAAGGCTTTATCACTAGTAGTAAATTGAATATGCAAATTACATACCGCCTGATAATAGTTTAAGAATTTTCCACACTTAAGCAGGAAAAAGAAGGTAGGAAAGATGAAATGAGAAACACAGATTGTAAGATACAAAGGATTAATTTATTTTTATTCTCCTAAGCTTTTTCAGGTGCTGTACAAAGAAGAGTGACATTGTAAAGGATGCAGAGTCATGAAATTGGACGATCCCCTGTGAAGCTTCTGCTCTTCCTCACGGTCCATAGTGTGAAAATCACTTAGCGGGTTGAAAAGTGAGCTAAGAGAACAGCATTTAATAGTAAAACATGAATCAATGTCTGTATCTTTGAGTTTCATTAAATATGCTACATATTTTAGCATCAAGGTCACAGACAGTTATGTATTGTGAGAATGAATAGACAGCTGACTCTGCCATTTGAAAATTTTAATTTCTCCCACTTCATATGAACCATTAAATATTGTACTTTATGCTATAACCACCATACCTTTTGTTTTGTATGTTTCTTGGTAACTTCTGAAAGATTTAAAGGGAAACCTCTGAACAAAAATAAAGGTTTTTACAAATTTTATTGAAAATGACTGCCGTTTTGAGCTTCTTATGGGAGCTAGAATTTATTTTAAAATAGATTCATACTCTGTCTTATCATTTTCTGCCAAAGTTCCACAGTGAAATATCCACAAGCACTGTTCTTACCCCACAAGCAAGGAGGAGCATATTCAGCAGTGTGGGCTGCGGTGGCAGGGACTTTCTTGGTGAGCTTCTCTGTGCTCTTAATCCAAATTAAACCAAAGTACCCAGTCAGTCATGGGGTGATCCTGAGAAAACGGCTTACCTCCTCTCACTTAGCCTCCTCTTTCCTAAAATGAAAAGCTGGAATTATATGATCTTTACGGTGTCTCTCAAATCTGTCTCTGGGAATAAATACAAATGGCTGAGATATATTTTTGGTCTCCAGGGTAAAGAAAAAAGGCTCCTGTTTATGAAAGGAACAAACAAACAAACACACACAGGAGAAAGCAAATCTACTTCAACCAAAGTGCTTCTGTTCATTACTTCTTTGACCTTGAAATAACACATTTGTTGAGGATTTTTGACGTCGTTACAATGGGTTGTTATACAAATATCCGATATTTGGTCTGATTGTTTTTTCTCCTTTTGGTATGCAAAATTGTCCCGGGAAATTAAAATTCTTAAAGATTTGAAGTATTATTCATGAAAAATTTCTCTTATGCCACACTAATGATGACACTGTCAAAGAGGAACCGTTATTAATGGTAGAAATGTTAGTTTTAGTGTATTTTAAATTCATTTGTTCATAATCTTGGAGAGGTTTAGATATTTTTATTTTGGAATGAAACCCAAAACCAAAAAGGGAAAAACATTATACTTCCTGTGATCTTCAATTTATATATTTTTGTAAATTCCCTTCATACCTAAATCTTACAAAAATAAAAATTAAAATAAACAGATTATGTGAATGAGTGGGGATAATTACTGATATTTTAATTTTAAAAATCAAGAAAATGAGACTCAGGTTCTCATACATGAAAAGTGGCAGGCTTGAGACTTTTAAAGTGCATTTGTTATGTTAAGTGCATAAACACCCATTTATTAAATAAATTCTGGAAGTAATTTTCAATAATGAGAAGGAGATTTATTCTAAGAGCTAAATTTTTGTGCCTATGTGACCACATTTTCTACTATTGTGAATTTAATTTTTTCTGTATCTTTTCTTTAAAATTTTTTTTGAATCGGTATTGTGATTAACTTTCAATAATGGGAAAACAATGAAAATAGTAAAACACAAAAAATGTTTTTCAGAAATGCGTATATTAATATCCTTTTGTTCATTTCTCTTTTAACTCAATAACATAGGAGCCTAGCAGACAAAGACTACTTTAGTTTGTGATTAATACTTTTTCCATTTATGCCTGTAAATCAGTTTTATAAATCAATATATTAATTGCTGGTTATCCTTTGTTACTTTAAAATATGAATTTTAAAATTTGTTACTTTAAAATATGAAAAGTTGTGCAGTCTACACCAGTATCTTAAAATTAATTTATTTATGCAATTATAAATATATATGCACATTAAACAAAGGAATTGAAATAATAATAATAATAATATCCATAATTCCAATATAATAAGGTAATTAAAGCAACAGGCATATTATTTTTATTTATGTCTTTATCTAATTACATAATAGTTTAGTACATAACAGACAGGAACTAAATGAAAAAAAATCATTTTGGTTTAGTACACTCAATACACTTCTTCCCCTGACAAGATACCAAGTTTAAATGAATCATTTCTATATTTTATGATATTCAGATACTTTCATAATAGACAATGTATTATTATTATTACATTATTAAAACACTTTGGTACTAGGAATCGAAGTTATGATTTCATGCTTACCAGGCAAGAGCCCAGCCCCTAAAATTATCTTTCTTTCTATGGAGATTGAAATAGAATTTCTGAAAGGCAACCCAAAACATTATCAGATTCAAACATTTCCCCATACAGTTATGTTTGGTAAAATATTGTGCTAATTTTTGATCAAACTCAGGACCTCGTGCTTGCCAGGCATAAATTGTGGTAAAGCATTAGATTAAATTCTATCTTTTAAGCAAAAATATCTAACAAACAAACAAACAAAACCCTCTCACAATTGAAAAATTGTGCATTAAGAACATCAGGTATTTGATGATAAACAGACATTATTCTTCTATATTGCAAGGGCCAGTAACTGGTATTCATTTATCTGTGCAAGAAACAAAGAAAAATGGTATCTATATTCATGGAAAGCAGAAGATCAAAATTAATGTTACTAGCAGTGAAAGGGTGCAGATAAGACACTGAAGACAAGATTACACCAAAATAATGAGTCAAGTAGTGATACTATTCAACTATATTGTCTGTATGATTACACAAGTGTGAAACATTTGAGGATGATTTCCTAAGAAATGAAATACCACAGAATAATTAGAGATAGTGATATTTGAGAATTGCTTACATAGGAATTGAAATCAAAATATCATGCTTAATTGAAGACACAGGAAAGTAAAAATAAATAAGAACAAAAGCAAATGAGCTTTCTTAATATTATCTGGTCTTTATACACAGAATTAAGGTACTCACTTATGGCATGCAGTCCAAGATTACACTGTTATGTGCTTCAGCAAATAAGGAAGAGAACAATGTGAAATTTAAAAACCAGGAGGTTCAATTGAGGATAACAGTGATGGAACATTCTGGGTTAATAAGAAACAACACTTAGCCTAAAGAGCAATAAATCTAGATTTGAGCAGCATATAGAAAAAGTAAAATCTCCTGAAGAAACAATAAAAGTGTAACTAAGAGCAATTTTGAGACGTCTATTTGAAAATATTATTTGCATATCTCACCTCTGTATTTTTAAACAACACAGAAATAGGCTTATTAAAAGCAATGAAATGAAAGCATTAATACTTTTGATATTACCGGTTACAGAAGTGTCTGCAGAAAAGAACATGTAGCCAGGCTGTATTGTTACTCTTAGCACTAATGTTGTTTTATGGAACCATGTCATGTATGTTATCCAGGCGAATAAAAATTGTAATGTAAATAGCATTAAATATTTAGGGTAAGAATAAGTCGATCTAGAGAAAAATAGAGAAGAAAAAAGTTATATCTTCACATGTGATAAGGAATCATAAGATATACCCGGGTAACTTCTGGGTTAAGCAGTTAAGTTTTATTCAACTGTTAGTTTCAAATAGCAATTCTCAAAAACCTTAAGACAAATTAATGAAAAGTCTACTAAAACTCACAGAATCTCTCATGCTTTTTAGATTCAACCCAGAACAAAGTGAACAAAAACTTGGACTGAATACACCTTTCATGCTCTAATTACACTGTACATTATTTTACAATCATTGATCCACTAATCATTACATCTGAGCTTTCACCTGGAGGAGAAAAGCAGCATTTTAACACCAGAATATATTAAAACTGCATACTGCTCCCTTTTTCAAGCTTTGTATGTATGTATATAAATGTAGCAAATGTAAATGACCTTTTGGAGTTTGAAAGTGCTTTGTAGAATATAAGAGATTTCAAAACACGTTAACAAATACATGGAGAAATTGTAATTACAGAAGCAGAAATAGTGACTACGAAATGAATAGATTTTTGTTTATCACATAAAACACAGTGGGGAAGCCTAGCTTTAAAAACTTACCTCATAAAACCAGTTAACCTTATTATAATTAATAAAATATAACTAATAGAATGCATAAATATATGTTGCGGATATACATATTAAAATATTATAAACTAGTTCCACATAAAGATTGCTCTATATTTTGTAAAATTTAATTAGTCTGTATATATGCCAGCTAAAATGTGCATACCTAAAATCTCCTAGTACTCATAAACTTGATCAACAGTAATGCCTGCAATGAATCTAAAGCAGTGGCATGATAAGAGAATGTCATAAACCTAGCCCAAAACCCACAAGGGAAATTCTATGCCACACTATGATGGACCCTCATCCTTCAAAGGTTTTGCAGTCTCATATTCCAGATGAAAAACTCCATTTATTTGAAACTAGGCTAATTAAATGTGGATTTCGGCTCGGCAGCATGTTGGGTTTCCCACGTCCTAACACAGTCCCATGTGTTACAAAGCAAGGAAAAAAATAAGGGAGGGGAACGCAGACAAGATAAGTGTCAAAAATTTCTCAGAAAAAAATTTAAATAAAGATCCTTTCATCCTTCTGTAGGTGCAGTTTAATATGCCACTTTAAATTTGGATAAATTCCCAGGGCTTGCAAATTAAAATAGTGAAGCGCAAGCACATGTACTTCTTTAGAACAGAAAACTAAAGGAAATCACCTAATTAAGACTGTTTCAGTGATCTGATGCTTAGCGGTTCTCAGAATTGTTAGAATGTTTTAGTAATGTAATTGCTGTAAATAGAGAACTTGGAATTGCTTGACTAATCAGAGTTAAAAACAGCACATTCCAGTGAAAGGGAATGATCACTTTTACATTTACAAATTTATTAAGCATATTCTATGTCCCAGAAATGGTTACTGGCCTTTTGGTTTAAGGCAGTGAGCAAAATACAAACAGTTTCTGACCTCATAAAACTTGTAGTCTGTCAGGAAAACAGTATATGGTACCTAAACAATAACTGCTAAAATATACAAATGCATAACTAATGACAAATATGTAGATGAAAGTCAGTTAACTTCAGGGGCAATTCAGGTTGCCCATTCAAAGACAAACATGTAAATCTGTTTTTCTGAGTCACTGAAATCAATAGGTAAATTATAAAATATTAACACCTCCCTTTACATGAGTTTTGCGCTTATACTTTCTGATTCATTATAAAATTTAAAATGTCATTTTGGTGGAGGAGGATTAAGTCGAGGACTTCAAGATCAATTTGGCCTACATAGCCAGAGCTTGTCTTATTAAAAATGGATAATGAAAAATATATAAATAATCATAGTCGTATTTTATTCATTGCCATTTAAGAAGCTCAGAAATAAATTTGTTTCATTACAGGGAGCATGGTAGCTTAGATTTGGAAAACAGTTATCTTCCCAATGACAATAATGGTAATTATTAATACCAGATTGGCCAAAGAGTCAAAGGGAAATGCAATTGTAGGCCAGTAAAAGAAAAGTTTTGGATCTAATTATACAGTATTTTTGTGCAAAGGATACACTATTTTATAATCACAATGAAAACTTTTGAAATATAAATGTTAGAATGCAATATTCCAGCAATCCTGAGAACCATTAAGCATCAAATCATTGAGGCCTTGTATTTTGCTGTAGATTTTTGTTTATGCTGGGATTAAACCCAGGCATCCTCACTGAATTGCAGCCACCCCTTTTTTATCTTATGAGATAAACTCTCGCTAAGCTACTAAATTGCCAAGGTTGTATTCAAATTTGTGATCCTCTTTTTTTTTTTTGAGAATTGATTATATCCATTGTAAAAAAGAGAGGAAAATAAAGTATTCCAAGGGACACAATCATACGTTTAAGTGTGTAAGATCGACAACCATGCCACCAATCTCCTGTTGGATAGGGGAACAGAACCGTTCTCAGTCCCACCGCCTAAATGTCCACCTTGCATGCCCCATTTATGTAACTTGAACAGATACCTCCAAAAGGAAAACGTGCAAACATCAGCCAGTGATTTCCCACTGTTTCTCTGAAACTATGCATTATTCTACCCTCCCTCTGCTCTACTTTTTCCCAACAAAACAAAACAAAACAAAGCAAAACAAAACAACAAAACATAAACCAGACACAGAAAGAATAGTACTGCATATTACTTCTCATATGTAGACACTAGATTGAGTCACCCTGAAAGTATACAGAATCCCTTGGAAGAGTGTTTGGGGTGGGGTGTAAATGAAAAAAAAGTTGCTGCATATATGCAATGCATGTTGTATTTTTGTAGATAAAAGTGCTCTGATCCTAATAATATTCAGCATTAATATGTGTTAATAAACAGGACAACAAGCAAGTGAGAATTACATATATAAGCTTTATACTGAGTAGAGTAAGAGACTGTACCTTTAGGGAATATTCCTCATCCCCTTTTTTCACTTCCTTCAATATAATGTACTCCTTACGGACTTGGAGAACTTGGACAAATTTGGCCAATTCTGATTTCTGTCCATGGAACCTCCACGATCATATCAGTCAAGGGCCTCCATATATTCTACTTGATGGACTCAGAGTGATGCATTTAATACCTGTGTCACTTCCTCCTATAGCCATCTGATTGGAAAGTACGAATCTCACACTGTACTCCTATGAATCCTGAGGCAGAGACTGAGCCCTACATAGTGATGTGGCAGAATAATACATTTGATCTTCATATGTGATGGGTAGTTATAATATGCCAATTTTAATGGATTGAGAAACACCTAGTAGATTAGTAAAACATATTCCTGGAGGTGTTGCCCTGGGCAATGGATGTCTCAATTACATTAGTATTTTTAATGTCTCAGGGATCTTTTTCTTTTACTATAAAGTTATTTACTTTGTTGTTAGAGCCTCATCATCTTGAAGTAAGTACAAAGCCTTCATGCATGTTTCTCACTTGTCTATTTTTTACTTATTTTATGCAGCAGGTATTGAAGTACAGCTATATTCAGTTACAGAAACACATCACAGGAAGACCGAAGTGGCCTAAGTCAGTTACACCATGCTCATGTCTGTATTGAATTTCTTCATCCACATCATGAGGAACAGGATCATTAAACCTTGAGGAGGCTCCTCAGATGAGCAAAACCTCAGGATCAGTGACACTCATTTCAAATGCAGGCAGGAGTGGATGCCCACCTGGGAACCATGCAGCACGATGCACAAATCACAGCTGGAGTGGGGAATTCTCTGGGAGTCAGCACCAGTCACAGACTGTTTTCTGTATTCTGGCTCTTGGCTTCATTTCTTCAGCCTCTGTCATCTGCCCCCACCAAATTCATGAGCTGTGTTGGACACAGCAGTACTAGATTTAACACTGATTTCTTGGATATGAAGCCAAAAATTGGCTGTGAGCAATTGGACCCAGTAGATGTTCGCAGAGCATTCCACCCAACCACATCAGAATGCACACTCTTCTCAGCTGTGCGTAAGACATTTGGTAATATCCATTGTCTTGTTGTGAAGTGCTGTGTTGCTTACATTGCTCAGTTCTGATCTGCTTAGATCTGTGCTCTTCTTTTTTATTTTCAACAACGAAAAATCCAGGTCCCGATTGATTCACAGTTGAATTCTCCAAGAAATTTAGAGAAGATTTAATGCCAATACTCCTTAACGTCTTCAATGAAATTAAGAAGAAAGCAATCCTCCCTAAATCATTCCCAAAAAAATCATCAAATTCCACTGCATCTGTCTTCATTTTGCCATCTTCAAATCACTGGCTTCTGTTCTATTTACTTTTATGGACTCTCTGTTCTGTTCTGTTGTTCTATTCAGTTTTGGAGGTTTCAGTCCATACTCAGTTGGCTCCAAGGCAGGGTGGCATGGCAGTGTGGCAGTTCATGGTGGCTGCAAACAGTAAGGCAGAAACCAGCAAGAGAGCCATTTGTGATCCTCTTGCTTCTACCTTTAATATGATGGAATTCAAGCATGCTGCAATATACCCCACCCTTTTAAAAGATTTTTATTACTAGATGTTTGCTATACATAATGATTACCTTCATAGTGGAGGATTTGTATATGTACATAATAAGTTTTAATTATTTTCTTGCTTTCTATCCATCTCCATTTATTTTTATAACTTCTGATTCATTTATTTATAAGATTTTAGAAAGTGAATTATCATACATAAGTTTTGAAAACAAAACTAATAGGTCAAAGTATATATAAAGCACATAAAACAATTTTATTATGTCAAAGTACATTTTTAGATATATTGTCCCCACTGAATCACAAAACTTTTTGCTTCTCTTATTTCCTATTAGTTATCTTTTATTTCATATTTTGTGTGTATACTGTGTTTCATATAAGAGAAATCATGTGAGATTTCAGCTTGTGTCTCAGTTACTTCAGTTAACACTATTCTCTCAAGGTGGGTGAATTTTCTTACAAGTGTCTAAATTTATCCTTTATGGAAAAGTAGCTCTCAGTTTTGTATAAATACCACATTTTTATCCATTCATCTGTCAATTGTCAACTCATAGATCACTTCCATGATTTAGCTAATATAAATTGCACTGTTATGCACATGAGTATGTACTCACCACAGTAATATAACGTCTTTAACTCTATCAGGAAGATATAGAGAAGTGGAAAACTTGGGTCAGATGGAATTTATATTTTTAGTTTTTTGAGGACTCTCCATACTGATTTCCAAAATGGTGGCATCAATGTATAGTCCCACCAACAATGAAGAAGTGTTCCTTTTTCCTCACAGGCCTAACCAGTATTTGTTCTCAGTTGATTTCTTTATGATAGCCATTCTTTTTGGAGTGAGAGGTAAACTCAGAGATGTTTTAATTTGCATTTCTCCAAAACCCAGCAATGTTAAATATTTTTCATGTTGTTATTGTTCATTTGTATTTCTTCATTTGAGATGTGCCTATTCTTTCAGATGCCCATTTATTTATTTATTTTTTGCAATTGAATATTTAAATTTGGGTGGTCTAATTTTTTTGAGCTCTTTATATATTCTAAATATTAGTCCTTTTTCTGAGGAATAGCAGACAAATTTTTTTCCCATTCTGTAGGTTTTGTCTTTACTCTGTGAGTGTTTTCCTTTGCTGTGCAAAAACTTTCAAATTTGGTATGATCGCATGTGTTAATGCTTGGTATTATTCTTATGCAACCAGGGTTTTGTTCAGAAAACATTTGCCTACACTCATATTTCAAGAATTTTACCTCTGATATTTTTCCAGCATATTAAGTGTTTTTTCTACTGTAGATTTTTTATTTATTTTGATTTTAGTTTAGTGTATGGTAAGACATATGGGTCCATGTTCAACATTCCTTATGAAAATAGATAGTTTTCTCAGCACCATCTGCTGATGAAGCTATCTTTCTCTGAGTGGAGGTATTTGATACCTTTGTCAAAAATAACACAGCTGTGTGTACCTGGAGTTGTTTTTGTATTATCTATTCTGTTCCATTTATCCATGAGTCTGATTTATTACCCAATACCATGCTGTTTTTATCACTGTATCTTTGTTGTATAATTTAAAGTCTGGGATTGCAACGCTCTTGTTTCCCTTCTTGCCCAGAATTCTTTATGCTATTTTAGCACTCTACTGGGTGCATATGAGTTTTAGGGTTGCTTTGTACAGGTTTGCAAGGAATGTTAACAGTGTTGTGATTGGTATTGCATTAAGTCTATATAACACTTAAAATTATGACAATATTTGTTCTGCATGGCAGTGGTTAAGTGAAAGGAGAACAATTATCTCTCAGGAAGTTTGACACAGTACAGACTTTGATTATCACAAAAGGGAAGAGAAAGTAGGTAACATTAATTTTAAGTGCGTAGAGATAAAGAAGCTTCTAAACTTCCTAAAGGGCATATGGTATATCTTAAAACAAAAAATTATCTAGTCAAAAACGTTAATAGTGCTGAAATTGTTAAACAATATATTAAGATCATGAAAAATTTTAAATTATATAAATAATTACAACTGAACCTGAAAATGTTAAATAATACTTTTTAATAATTTAGTAGATGAAAACATTAACATTTTCTCATTGATCTACATTACACAATTTTTAGTTACATCTTTTTTCATTTCCCATAAGTAAAATATTTATATTATGATATTCCTGATATTGTTTAATTTTGGTTCTATTTATGTATTGATGAGCAGTGATCCCCTATAGTACGAGAGAAACATTAGTAAATTAATTTGATATTTTTTTGTTTGCTAGATTTCATAATCAAGGTTTGCCCTCCTACCCCAATTATAGTGAAGACCTCAAGGACTAGAGGTCTTCTTATCAATCACTTTTGTTCTAAAATAAGTTAATGTTTTGTTAATCTCTGTCTTTTACATGTTAAACTTTCTTTTTTTGTGATGAACAGAACTTTTAATAGTAGTAAATTTGAGCAAACAAGTAGAATACTACATAAGCACTATTCATTGCATACAATAAAACAAAAAAATATTTGGAGAAAATCATATGGCTTGAAAGATACAGTGGTAAAGATATTCTCCATCTTTTAATTGCAGCTTGTATGGTATATCTAGAAGAAATTAACACACATACCTGAATAAGAATGACAGACATTTTAGAGTTGAATGTATTTAAGAAGATTAAACACATTTTCTAAGAATCTTTCAATGATAAATTGGTGACCATGTGGCTGGTAAAACTAAAGGGAGTAAAGTCAAAAAAGAAAATTAACTTCATTTTGTAGGTATTTTAAACAACTACTTACCTTCTAAAATTTCTTTTATGACAGAAGTGCTTTACACTTATACAGTATTAATTACTTTATTATACATGCAAAGCTGTGATAGGATGATTATACAATAAGACTGAACAACCAGTGGTACTTTCCTGAGGTCAGAGGTATACATAAGACTGATAGATCACCAGAAGTATATGAAAAACTCATCAGTGTAAACATCAAAGTACATTAAAAAATATGATCAGCAAAAATATAATTGCTAAAATGTGGTTTAGAGCAAAGCAACTGTCTTTCAGTAACTTCAAATGGCAATTACATTTTATAGCAAGTTTTGGCGACTTTACAGATCACTGTTAAAATGCACATTAAAGACTGACTATAATTTCAACAGTTCCTGATGCCATTATTAAAGATACACACTGTAATCCCCAACAAGAGCTATGTTACCAGGTGGAATTACAACGTTGTTCTTAAATGTAATATGAAGATGGGAATGTTTATACTATTGCTTATTTGGATACCATAAGGCACATAAAATTCATAACTACCTATTGGAATACAAATCATTCTAAACCTGAAATTCTGGAGATGGGGAGAAGAGAGAAGAAAGGCCAAGAACTCTAAGATAAATTAAGAAGAATCAAAAACCAGAAGTGAGGGTGATATATAACATCATAGACAAGAGAATATTTTAACCCATATATAATACATAATGCATATTCCAAAATACGGTGAATTGTATGATTCCAGTACAAGATCTTAAACTCTTGGGCTTGAGCACTGTTCTAGGGAGCATGAGACTCACTTAAATGAGTCGCAGCCTTGTTACAGTTAAGATAAAGTGAAGCTGCTTTTTTCTTCCTTTGTTAAAGCTGTTATTCCAGATTTTGATCTAAGATCCAAGAATATTTGCTCTATTAGCTGAAATGCATGTGGGTATCAACGATTTCCTAATTAGTTAGACAATATTATTTTTCTCTTTATTCCTTATTATACCTAGCTTTTCCGCTCAATTAACTATGGAACTTTGTGTCTTATGAAGAGTTTCTTTTTGGTTTAAAAATATTCTGCACTAATATAATTTGATTTTCATTTATTTCTCCAGTTTTCATTTTCTTATCATTTGGTCATTTAATTTCCCAGTCTTCAACATTTTTAAAAATGAAAGTATACATTAGTATAAATAATGTAACCATTCTACTATGTATTTCTCTCCATCGTGTTTGGTGTTCCCCTTCTGCTTTGAATATAATAGTGCTCTTCTTTAGAGTAAAGCAATATTTTCAAAACCACTTAAAATATCTCCATTTATAAAAACAGTTCTGTCTTGATTTGATCTAGAGAGATAAATGCTTCCCAAACTGTTAAAGACCTGTGTTTTTTTTTTAATCTTGCTTTTAATGATTTCTTATTAGTCGTGGGTTGATACTTTTATTGGAACACCGAGGTGGTATCCTATGATGATGAAGAATGAAACCATGTATGCAGAAGACAGGGTGTGTGAAAATTTACTGAAAAGATGGGAAGTAAGTAAAAGATATAAAGGCAAGAAATCTGCTAGTCAGGAGGAGCTCAGACTAGATCACCCGAGAAGGCTTTCTGTTTAGCAGCTTTTAAGAGTTTAGGAAGTAGCTCAGATCACGGTATAAACAGCATAATCTCTGTTTTGCTGGAAGCTACATATATTTCAGGCCGATCTATGTAATGTTCATGCAGTGCCCATAGAGGACCCAGGTGCCCTCAAGCCAGTGTCTGTCTGATTATGTACTAGGAAGGTCTTGGGTAACTGAAGGACACAATGCAGATGTTTTTGTAAGAGTCCTAGAGGGTTTTGACTCAGCAGAGTCCTTTTTTGGCTTTCCCAAGTCCATTTTGAGGTCTGTGCCCTGTCCAATAAAATGCTAATTTCTACCTTACTAATTTCTCTTACATTCCCTCCTTCCCAAGAGGCCACCCTCTCATTGTGAGGGTAAAGGAATAAAGGCTGTTTTAGGATTCAAGTCTCTACAGGGGTGGCGAGGAGGGGATGGCCCTCAAGAGCTTCCTGCACAGGACTGTGTCTAATGCCAGTGATAGAAACCAGGTGAAATTTCCATGGCAGGCACTGTCTTTCTGGGTATTTGAAGTTGAGTCGACTGTAGGTGAAAGGTAATAAAACCAGTTGGGTATGTTGAAAAAACAGTGTCCAAAAATGGCAAGAAGCAGCAAAAGCATAAATACTGCTGTGAAGGGTCCTACAAGGGTCGAGACCATCACCACAGGGTTGTAAAAAGGGAGCCCTTGTGCCTACCCTGAATGGGAGACTGTTTTAGGAAGGAGCCCAGATTAGAGATGGGTTCAGATGTTGGGAAGGGGGCTTGGTGAAGAAAAAGGCATCAAGGAGAGTAATGGCAACAGTACATCTTCCCTTCCATTAGAAACACGGACTTAGAATAAAAATTTCTCGTATAGAAAATAAAGACTGGTTCCTGCAGAGTAGCTGGTGGTAGTATTGTCTGATAGCCAGGGAAATTCAAATGTGAATTGCAGCCCTATGTCAGTGGGGAAGATGTTGTACCCCTAGGGTGACCATAGACCTACGGAGGAAGCTCTGATTCAAGAAAACAAGTCACCCAATCACATAAGGTTCTTTAACGTGATTTTGTGGGTCTTGCTGTGTAACTTATCAGGTGATGAGAGTGAAGAGAAAACCTGGGACAAGCCAATGTCTTGTCTCATTATGTACAAGGCTTAAAAGTTAAGAGATAAAATCAGGTGTGATTATTTGTTGAGAACCGTGCGTTCTAAGTTGAGTGGAGCAGATGTCCAAATCTTGTTCCTGCCCTGCCCTTGACCCAGACTGGAACATGGAAACTTCCTGCTCTTTCTCATCACAGCTGGAAGCCCTAGGGACAATGACTGCATAACACAGACAGAGCAAGATGATACCTTTTGGAGACAGTAAGGCATTGGGGGAAATTACAGGTTCCTCCTTGACCCCTTGACTCGTCCTTATCTTTGTCCTTGTAATAATGCTTTGCTCTTACTAGCCAACCACGGTCACCATTACTATTCCCCGAAACACCCACTGCCTTTCACCATGGTCCTTGACTCAGTTGTAATAAATAAATACCAAGTTCTGGGCACCTTGTGGGCAGCCTTTTGCTCCCTGAGAACAACTGATCATCCCACATCCCTGCCTGCACCCCTGTTTTGTCTCCTGCTCTGTCTTCTGCGCAGGAGACTGGGGACTTTCTACAGGGATCTCCCATAATTGGCACCATTGAAATGGTCCCCAATAATTAGTGGTGTCAAGATTTGTCCCAAGGGCTGGTTACCTCCTTGAAGTTTTCTAGGAATGCTTGTTTCTTCCTTTTGTATCCTTAGAGAAGTGCTAACCCAAAGTTTGTTTTCCATTAAGACTTAGCATAGACTGTACCTTAAGAGCTATTTTTCTTTGTCTTGCTTTGTAAATTGGCCTCATGAGACCTCAGACATGAAAGCCAAAGCATTTGTCTGAAAGCACCAGTTTATTTGATATTTAGAAGGATTGGAGAGCGATCTGGCAGGTGGGAGTGGTGGAAAAGCAGAGTGACAGGAAAAATGTGCCAGAGACAATAGACAAAGGATTAGAGGCAAGATCCTTAGAAGTCAGAAGCAACCAGGACAAAACATTTAATGTTTAGGAAAAGATTCTGGGACAAAGTCATTTTCCTTTGTAGCACAGTCATAAAACAAGCTTAGCTGAAGCACGGGAATTATCTTGAGTCTGGCAATGCCTACCATGTGTTAACCCATAACTGAGTTAGCCTTTTATGGGAGTCAGAAGCAGTGACACCCTAATGGCTTTTAACTATCTAATTTGAGTCCACAAGAGTACAATCAGACAATTACAATGAGACAAGTTGTAAGGTCTTCTTTAACTCTTGGCTAGCTCATCAGGAAAGGGAGACCTGAAGGAGAAAGACGATTTTTTTCTTCTAATGCTTACAGTGACTTAAAGGAGGAAAATATTGTGGAGAAACAAGAGCACCAAGGACAGGGATTCCTCCCTCACCCGGAGGAACAAATCAGAAAGGCAGACTGAACTGAGACTGGACTGAGGTCCTCTCTAATTGTGTTAGTCACCATCAGTCATCAGTGAAACTTGACCCTGGAGACTCAAACATCTGCAAGTTATGTTAATCTCTTTTGATTGGTTGATGGAGTCTTAATATTGTTGTGAACAGAAATTCACAAAGTGAAAGCAAAAAGTAAAGAACAGAACAGACTTTAGTTATCTCTTCTTAGGATCCCAGATGAACCTTCAAAATGTTATCAGAATATCAGGGTAGTGTTTCATGATGAGAAGAACAAAAACGCAGATAGAGGAAGTATTTAATGTATTTAAAAGACATAAAGGCAAGAAAATATATAAAGGTAAGGAAGTTAAGATCCTGCTGGCCAGAAGGAGGGTCTGAATAAAATGTCCAAGAATCGTTGCCAAGAAGTTTCTGAGGAGTCTATAAGATAACTCAAATATCGTTGAAGCAGTAAAATTTCCATTGTATAGAAGACTACATATTTCTTACGGTCCACTCTATGTAGTGTTCATGCATTACTCATGTTCTGGTATTCATGTACCAGGCAGTTGAAAGACACCTGGAAGATGTCTTCATAAGATTCCTGGAGGGTTGATGACTCAGCAGACACTATTTAAGGCTACTGTCCATATTGTCTCATGGACTCCTGTCTTGGTTACATTTCTCTTATTGCTGGCACAAAATACTTGCCACCCCAAATGAAGGAAGTAAAGGTTTACTGAGCTTATAGTTTGTGGATGTTTCAGTTCTTAATCTAGGGGTTCTGAGACACAGCAGCATGGCAGAGGGGCAACACTTCAGGACAGCAGCCTGCAAAATCAGCCAGAGCAAAAAGGAGAATTCCCTTACATTGTACACAGGCCACCCTGCTTTGGGTGGTGTAGCACACACACACTCTCCTTGCCCTCTTCTTATACAGGTAGAGGATATTTACAAAGTAACAACCCTGGTGCCCTGCTGAGTCTCTTCGTTAAACTTCTAAATTTCTCAAATTGACCCAATGTATCAAGCATAACAACTCCTAATTCCTTTCTGGCAATTTTTTATATGATTTGTGCACAAAACAAGTGGCTTGTGACAAAACACTCAAGTTGAAGATCATTTTAATTGACTTACATCCTAATAAATGAAATTGATCCACTGTCAAGTGGTTAATTCAACAATGCTAATGTTTTATCAATTTTCATTAATATATTGTCTCAGTTTTTGTAGCTTTCTCAGAGTGGGCTATTAATAAGTTATTTCATAGACTGCAATTTGAGAAATAGTATGTAGATAACTTCTTGACTTCATGATTCAAATTACAAAGACATTTATTTTTGCTCATGTGCTACAGAAGCAAGAATGCGATATATGTATATATCATTTTATGTCCACTGTTGTATAGCCTTAGGTCAAAGTGAGGTTTCAGGAGGTTTTCTCTGGCACTACAATACTTCATCTTGATCTTTTGAGAATGATTTATATAATTTATGTGAAATCTTATTCAATTCAGTTAGCTTAAGCATTCTTGTCTAGAGGCATTATTAATAGCATAAAGCCACTGGATTATTAAAATTTTTATGAATTTAACATAGAACATTATTCTTGTTAATCTTAAATTGACCAGATTAAAGGACTGCTGTAGAAGTGATTGTATCAGGGTGATACTTTATTTGTTGGTTGATTAATCCATTGGTAAGTTAAAGGCTGAATAAGCTATTAGATGTTTGGGTCCAGATAGAGAAAGAGAAAATAGAGTGTGCCTTTGGATTACGTCTCTCACTGGCATTTTTCTCCTGTTCTCTGCTTTCCAGCTCTATGAGGTGACCACCTCTATTCTACTATGCCTTTCTGCCATGACGTTGTTGACTTGGAGCCAGCCAATTATAAACCAAGTCCCTGAAATTGTAAGTTAAAATAAATTACTTCTTTAAATTATATCAAGGGTTTTGTCTGAAAAATCCAGAAAATGAAAAAAAAGAAAAGCCAAAGCCAAAAACTCACTCTACGATTCTATAATTATAGTCTGATGTGATGATTCTGATCAAATGTCAAAACACCAGAATGCTGATATGAACGCCGACAGTGAAGACCAAGGTTGTAAAGCTTTAGATGGGAGGAATGACTGTTTTGGAAATTGGACTAGGGGCCATATGTATTTCACTATGTCAAAAGAAAATAGTGCTTGTTTTGTACATCCCTAAGATGTCTTGTGAGGCTGAATTTAAAAGAACTGAACTAATTAAGCTGTAGAGAAACAGTCAAGGTAGCCCAACATTCAGTGTGTTGCACAGATGCTGTTGACTGCCCACTCCAAATTTATGCTGAGAATCATAAGAAAATACAGAGTAGAGCAATTTAAAAATTTGACTTTTGGTCTGAAAAAAACCACATGTAAGTTAACCAAAAGAAAGTGAAGTTGTTTAAGAGACTAGCACCACTAACTAGAAATCAGTTACTTTGATCCTGAACAAGAAAGATGCCATGACAGTTTCACTGGAGTCAGCAAGACTTCTCCACCCCATCTATCACAGTTTCCACCAAATTCCTGTACTTTGCTAGTAATTGTATTAAGATTCATCAGTGGATCAAAAGGAAAGGTTATTTTTTTAGATAACATATTCTTCAACAAAAAGGATTTACACATATCAGGCAGTGGGAAAAAGAAAGAAGCCTTTGCTTGTCAATTTAGAACACAGGTATGTGAAGTCATGATGCTTGAAGCCATTCTGAAATGTGACTGATACAGTGTTTAGTAAATAAAAGACATTCCCTCCATAGTCTTACTAATAATGTGAGTTTCCAAGAATAAAATAAGAATCATCCATAGAATTGTGTAACAATAAATATTTTATGCAACATAAGTAAGTGTATATTTCAAAGCAATAGTAAGTTGATCAACTTCATTTATAATGAGAGCCTCGCCCAAAGAGAAAAATTTAATTAAAGATCTCAAACTTCTTTACTTGCCTTTAATCCCATAATTGAACTTGTATTAAGTAAGACAGTGCATATAAATTTATGTAACAGTACTAAATGCAATTAAAGTATCTAATAATGATCAATTCACTAATGAAAATGAACTAAAAAAACTAGAATTGGGAGCTACAAAAATTTTTGGATGAAAGCTATAGAACTTATTTCCTAAAATAGATTGTATCTATTTTAATATTTCTCTCTCTCTCTCTCTCTCTCTCTCTCTCTCTCTCTCTCTCTCTCTCTCTCTCCCTCCTTTTGCGATTGGTCACCTATCATATTCTTAGCATGCCATTTAATCTGAGAAAGAAGTCACTGCAACATTAATGAGACAGAGTACTTGTGGAAATTAAGCACTGTATGAAAATTTCTTGCTGCTCTTCATACAGCATGGGTGTGGTTTAAATTTCTTTTACTAAAAAGCATCTCAAGTTATGATTCATTTATAGTCTTTTATATTGTTTCCATATCCATTTTAGACATATTTTGTTTTAAACCAATATAATTAGAGAGAAAATACTAGGTTGGCCATGCTCATGATTTCAGTATTTCTGCAACGCAAGCTCCAAATAATGATTTGCAAGTCATTTCCATGTTTTAACTTCATTGAATAGCCATGCTTATGAGTGGGGGTGAGAAGTATCAGGCAGGCTTGACAACAGGAGGCCTGGAAGCCAAGTGGAGAATCAGTTTTCCAAGCAGATGCCAATGCATCCTGTGCCATATATATCCATAATTGCCAAGAAGCCTTTCTAAATGGCTTGCTGTAATCCCTCTGCACATCGTGTTTCTAATCTACAAGAAATTTGCTTAATAGCTATGGATCTCCTTCAAACTTCCCACTTTTCAAGCATGAAATTAATACAGAGTTTATTTTGTGAAGGTCTGAGAACACCCTTTTGTTATTCACCATATCTGAGAAACAGTGCATTCATTTTCCAATCTGTGTCAATCTATTATTTGGTAATGTTTAAGTAGGACAGTAGGTGACATTGGAAAGAGCAGTATTAAGCCATTTATTTTAAAGGCTCCTATGTATATTTTCAGCTCATTAATCATAGCAGAAACAGTATTATTTTCAAGTATTGTGTTCCAAAGAGGTCTTTTGTGGTTATAGATATTCAACATCTTTCAAAGGTTCACACAAACACTGTAAATAGCAGGAAGGCATGGTTTATAATGGGGATAAGCAGGTATGCTTTGTTTTCTCTGGATTAAAAATCAACATTAAAGGCACTAGAGAGAGCTGGTCATGCCTGGGTGTGTGATGTGGGGCTAAGTATGCCTGGGCTAAATCTAGAACTGTCACTTCCTCTTGAGAGGACTCTGAGTGAGTGTGGCTTTGTTCTTTAAATGTGTGACACAATTCACTGATGAATCCCCTTATTGCTGAGAGTTTCTGTTGTTGTTGTATATTTTGTTTTGTTGATTAAAATGCATCCTACTGTTAACCTCATATGTCTTTCTATTTTTTCCCTCTAGAGTGCCACAGTTGTGGCACATTTTTGAGAAAAAGTGGTTTAAAGCAAAGAATTGTCTTTGGAGTCTGGGAGATGTGTGTATAAAATAATTGAAACAAGCTAACATAAATTACTTAACATACTAGATTTTGTTGTGTGAATATTCAAAATCCAATCTCTTAGTGATGTTAGGTATGCATCATCTTATTATTAATTATAGTCACTATTCTGTGTAATGAGAGTCAAACAGTAATTACTCCTGCTGCACTTGCTACTCTGGCAAATCCTCCCTAACCCTCAGTCTCTAGAATTTACCACTCTATTCTCCACTTCTATGAGCATCTGACTTTATTGAATATGGATTCAATCCCTTTATTTACAGTTCTACTTTTACTTTAGTTAATTTAATATTTGTGTTTCTAGAAATTTATTATATCCAACTTATTCATATAGAGGTGTACATTTTTATAGTATTTGCTAAATATTCCTCTTATGGCAGTAATATCAGTAATAATCTATTCTTTTAGTTTTAGTAATCAAGGGTTTTCACTTTTTTGATGTTTAGTTAAAATTTTGTCAATTTATTAAACTTTTCAAAAAGCTAATTTTGATGTACTTTTAGTTTTTTATTGATTGTCTACTTCATTTGTCTTTGTTCACATTTTATTTGTTTCACTTTGCTGAGCGGTTTTAAGTAGATCTTTTGCTGTTTCTTTTTGATGAAGTTAGGCTTTTTATTTCTTTTGTCTATTCTCTTGAATGTAGGTGCTATAACTATAAACTGTCAGCACTGGTTTAATTGCGACCCATATATTTGATGTGTTGTGTTTTTGTTTTGCTTTCATTTAGCGTGAGACTATTTATTAATATACCTTGTGCTCAAGGGTTAGCTGTAGATGCCCTATATTCATATGCAAAAGTCTGAACACTGAGATCCTCAAAATGTGACTATATTTGGGTACAAGGCTGATAAGGAGTAATTAAGTCAAATTAAGGCCATTTGGGTGTCCCCTCATCCAATATGACCGATGTCATTAAATCAGGAGTCAATTAAGACCATGGAGACATCAGGGGTGCAGCTACACTGTGCAAAGACCTTTCCAGACATAGCAAGATGCCCATGTGCAACCAAGAAGCAAAGCCGACAAAAATTAAACCTGCTAACAATTTGATATCAGATTTCTAGCCTCCAGAACGGTGGAAAAAATACTACTTATAGTTTTGCCATTCAGTCTATGATATTTACATTATGATACCTTGTCATATTTGGGAGTTTCTGATGGTCCTAGTCAATCATCTTCCTAAGGGTGACATTTCCCTTTTGGTCTGAGTAAAGTCACAGATGCATCTTAGGCACTACTGATGTTCAAATAATGTGATTTGCATCAAAGATGTATCATAGACATTGTGTGATATTCAGACAACTCATTCTGGCAGCACTTGTACCAGAGGGACTCCCGCAACAGCAGGCAGCACAAGGCAACTGGAGTTAGGCATCAGATGATCTGAACAGGGGCTCAATCCAGAAATAATTCTCAGAGTTTACGAGATTTCAATACCGTTTTAAAGCTGCATGCAGTCTGAGTTAAATAGCATTGATTTTTTTTTTTTTCGTAGAGGATATTTAAGCTATTTTTATAAGTGAAGTCTTTAAGTTTTACGAGAGTTGTACCTGTGCTAAGGTGATCTTTTTGCTAGGAGCACCAGGGTTTTTCAGTGCCATTATAGATATCCAGGAATTCTGTGGTCTGGGTAGGAAATTCTCAGGCAAGGTTGAATCATAGTACTGTGTGACAGATAGTGTACCTGCAGAACTTTCCAGTGGACTTTATCGTCATAATCCTACAACCACAATAAGTCTCTTGTCATACATTTCACAAACAAAAATTCATATACCTTGTGACTTCTTTGAAATATTGGCTGTTAGAGTGTTAAATAATTTGAGCTCACTGAGTTTTTCTGTTTTCCAATTGTATGCCTTTGTGGTTAGAAAACATTACATTACACTATTTTAGTCTTTTTAAATCTAAAATGACTTCAGTTTTTGCAAACTATCATATAATCTTTCCTGGAGATGTTCCTGTTCACTTGAGAAAAGCATGCATTCTGATGTCTTTGGGTAAAGGGTTATGTTTAGATAGACATACCTTGCCTATCATTCAAATCTCATCTTTTTACTTTATTGTTGTCTAATGGTAGTCACTAGTGAGAGTAAGTTATGTAGCTTGCAAACTGTTATTTTAGAACTGTTTGACAATGTTCATCTTTGTATATAATAAAATTAGTCACTGAATATACATTTATTTCTGATAATTATTTAGCCAGACCAGCATTGAATATATTTTCACACTTTTATTTTCAAAGTATTTGTGCTTTTGTATCTAAAGTACCTATCATGTATTGGCAAGACATAGAGGGATCTTGTTACTTGTTTTTTGGTTAAATGCAATCTGCCAATCACCATGTGTTTTAATTGAATGGTTTAACTAATGTACACTTAAAGAGATTACTGATAAGGAAGAATTTAGTTTTCCCATTGTGCTGTTTGTTTCCTATATGTCTTACACGTTTTATTATTCTCTTTTTGTACTTAGCTAATTTCGTTGTGCCATTTTGATTCCCATCTTCTTTTACTGCATAGATTTTTTTATTGATTTTGCTAGATTACCTCGTCAATTAAAACCTGTATTTCAAAATAACAAAGTAGATTGAATAATGCAAATTTAATGCTAGTAGGATGCAAACATCGCCCTTTTAAATCTATTGCCTCTATCTTTATTGTATTATTGTCACAGAACACATGCTTCTCAGTTTTTTATATTAGAAAACATCATAATTTTTGTTCAGTGCATTTGTTCTTTACATCACAAAGATCCAGTAAAGAGTTACAAACTAAAAGTGCAAGAGCATCGAATTTATATATAATTATAATTCCTTGTTTTATGTCTTTAATTTGCTGTCTTTTCCTTTTAGACTGAAGAACTCACTTTATTATTTCTTTTAAGAAATCTATTAATAATAGACTCATTCACTTTTGTTTATCTGAAATGTCTATATTTTTTCTACATATTAACAAATATTTTTGCCAGATATTGAGTTATTATTTCATAGGTATTAATGGCATGTTCTTTGCTGTTGTTCTTTCCAATTCTTAAATATTTTGTCCTACTGCCAGCTGAACTTCTTCTTTCTGAAACATCAGCTGTTAATACTGTGGGATATCCTCTGTGCAATGTGACTCTCTTCTTGTTCCTAATAGTCTCTGTTTGCTTGGGGTTTTGATAATTTACTATAGCACAGATTCTTGAATTTATCCTGTATTAATGACTTTCATCAGAAATGGCAAAATGTTTTTAAATTTTTCCCTAAAATACTTTTTATTTTGTATCTGTCTCTTCGCTTTAGTATCTTGACATGTGTTTTGGTACCACGAGGAGTGACTCACAGACCCCTCAGATGATGCGTGCTTGTTTTCAGATTTCTTTATTGCTGCTCTACGCAGCCTCTGTCCCTCTATCTGTGTTACCGTGGTCACTTATTCATAATCTTACTTATACATAAGTACAGATAATTTTCCAAATTAATTTTGTAAAATTTGGATTTTTTTCGTATGTGGCTAGTGAAATTTTCATCCTTAATGTATCTGAAATTAGCTTAAAAGTTTCCTGAACTATCTAAATATATTTTTCAAATAATGTTTTTTTTCCCTTTTAATTTTCAGTTTTTCTTCCTTCAAGTTTGCATCTCACTAGCACTTCTCATACAATAAATGTGAAGTAAATATCTCCCAGTTCCAAATAAATTATATAACTGGATGTAAGTTATGCAGTCTACCCTTCTCCCCAGGAAAGTGTTAACTACAGTAGATGGATAATAAATATATTGAGTACATTTAACTTATATGAAGTAGAGAACCTATTTTCTTGTTTTTTATATCCCATCTGAACCTGCACTGTCAAGAATCAATTTGTCATTTATAAATATTGGGCTCTTCTTTATTTGCAAACAACTACAGATAAAAAAAATAAATCTTTAATGATTTCTGAGATTATTGCCCTTGAAAGCATATCAGAAATTTGTTACTGGTTATCATGCAGATATTATTGTGGTTCCTGAGAAAACATCAAATTGAATCTTGCATATCTTTGGCAGAAGTTATGAGTAAATTTTATCTTTAAATATAAAATCCCTGATATCTCAGTGGTAGATTTGGTGATATGTCACACAATATTCTGGGGCCAGATTTTCAAAATATGCTATATACCTATGGATTTCACTTATATATAATTAAGCACTATACATATTTTTTGACACAATATACATATTTTTTGACACAAAGTTTTGTTGGCTCAGTAAAAGCCAAGCTTTTATGCTTTTATTATATTATCTCATATTGTAATCTCTATTTGTTTTTTTTTAGACATTTTGGGGGCTTAGTGTTGGGCAGCTATGGAATATAATGGTAAACAAAATGGACGTTTTCAGTATTATAGATAGAAGTGAAAGTTTTGACTTCACTGGTGTTTTCTAGATTTAGAAAATGAATGGATGGAATTATTGCTTGATAATATTGAGTTAAGGGTTAATGCATTACATATTTAAAGGTTAATATTGAATTTAATTTTCTTTCTTCTGTGTATGTGAACCCCTGTGAAAATACAATTTGGAAATGTTGAGAAGACCATAGGCTATACAAGTTTTGGTGTGGTGAAGGTTGACTGAAAATGCAAATTTGGAAGTTCTGATTAGTTAATATCACAGATAGAAAGAACAGAATAGAAATTAGAGTCTGGGCAGTGTTCTGATGGACCTTTTCTGAAAGGAGAGAAAAGAGTACAGAGTAGCAGAGTGAGCAGTTTCATGGTTATACAAGGCAACAGCTCGAAGCTGTAATGCATTTAGTGGTATCACGCTGTGTCAGAGATGGTTGTCTACTCAATACCCCCCCACCTCTGCTCTCCGCTGCAGAGATAGGAAGGCTGAAAATATGAAACTTAAAAACTGCCTTACTCACTTTATCTTGCTGAAATTGTCTGTAATAGACTTATATGATAATAGACTTATATAATGTAATAGACTTATATAATAATAATTATTATACCTTTAATGTACTTATACTATAATTACCTCTAAGTCAAACTCTTGGGCTAGCCCTGGCATGAGAGACAATCTCCTTTATACCTCTTACTCGCCTCCTTGTGTGGAATAATGCAGTAGCTGGAGCAAGCTAGTCGCAGAAATAACTGAGCATAGAAGTCACCCAATGAGAAATACAGAGCAGAAAATAGAAGTCAGATTTATTTATTTATGTATTTAGTTATATATTTATGGGAAATCAACCCATACCCTTGCACTGAGGCATATCTCCAGCTTTTCTGCTAAACAGAATCCTGCCAACTCACTGTGTTTCCCAGGCCGAACTCAAAATTTCAATCCTTTTGCTTCAGCCTGCCTGGGGCGGAGGGGGATACTGGCATTTTAATAATGTTGTCAAACTGCCATAATAAGCTTGAGCTGCCTTTCTTCCTACTGATGGAAAAGTAAATACCTAGACAAATAATAGCACTATCATTAGTTTGTGTTTCCCTTGTCAGAAACTTAACACTGGCCCTATCTGATAAGAAGCAATTAAAAGAGATAGTAAGGGCTGTTTCTATCAAGTAGGAAAAAAAATAAAAAGGAAAACTCACTGTGAACGTTATTATAAAAATGTGTGCTTTATAGTCTGTTAACATTCACCTTATAACAACAAACAGACAGACTTGTTCTTTGCCATTGTAAAGCTGATAGTTCAACCACGGCAACAAGTCAGTATTCTTTCCGCTAAGAAGGTATTGTTCCAAATTCCAAATCACTTTTCATGAGTTTAGGTGTAACTTGTAGAGCTTGCCTTTTTTCCTGAGGATTTTGTTTATTTTAATTCCAACGGTCTCCCTCCTGTCGGCATCACTTGACCTGCAAGCATACTAAAGAAGTAGGTTAAGCTTCATATCCACTTACTTGTCAGGTAGAATAAATTTTCCACAAGCAAAGTCACTACTGACTTCTAAACATAATTTAGGAATTAATTTTGGTAGTCCTGTTATCTAATATTCTCCAGAATATGATACTTTCGACTACTCTCTCTCTCCGAAAATTTCTCCGTTGAGGTATTTGTAATTCTGTTTCCCCCCATATTCCTCTACACTTGAAGTAATGAATATGAATAGATTCATTTTCTTTAATCTTAGTGTTCCCTGGGCTCCAATCCCAGAGTTGCTGTCCTGAGTATTAGTGATGTTTATCCTTTGTTCCCACTAACAAAACATGACTCAGTCTCATTCTCTATTCAAGCTCTTCTTAATGCCTCATTCATGTATTTTTTCATTATCAAATAAGTAGTACTGTCACTCAATGGTACTGCATGGTCCCTTGGCTGTGCTGAAAAGAGCTGACTGTGGCTAAAGAGCTCAATCCTCTTCCACTGGTCACATATTTTTCTTGGAAGAAAGAAATGCCCAGATATGTAACTCTGCTCATCCATTGACTAGATGAATGGTCAGGGGCTTGAAAATAACACGCCTGACACATAACCCTAAGGATTGGTTTCTACTACTATTCTAATTTTACGAAAGAGCTGGATATTAGCTAGTTTGATGATTGGCTTGTCAACCTTAGCTGGGTGCTTAGTCTGAATTTGTTACCCACTGTTTTAATGTCAAATCATTCATGTTTAATTAATTTATTAAAATAAATGTTCAATACTCTTAGAATTAAGTGGTCTTAGGAGAGCATTATAAAAGAAATGTGACCTATTCTACAAGTCAGTAACTGGAAGAATGGAATCTTAAACCATAAATGGAACGTAAAATTTTGTAGAACAGTGAATTCAAAACATTTACATGGAATTGATGTAAGGAAATATTTCAAAAGTAAAATGTCAAAAGCTGTCACTTGAAAAGGGTAAAAATAAACATTGTGAAATTGTACCCTTTATCAGTCAACCAAAATCAAATATGCTGTGACAACCTTCTGGTCTATTACAATACGGAATTTTTTTTTATCATCATGAGATTCTTTCTGCCACAACCAAATAGTTCTGTAGCCAAGGGCTCGATTTTATCATCCCTAGAGCAAGCTATTATAACGAGGTCCTAAAGCAACATGTTATTCTTGAAGTTAGAGATGAGAGAGGATGACAAGAGGTGAGTGGATTTTCTACATGGATCATAGTTTCTCTCTTTTGAAATCAGATTCTAGTAGTGTTTCATTCAATTAGCCTAGCTTAGGTTAGCAACTCAAACAAATATATTAAAAGAATATTTTTATTAATAAATTCAGTTTATATATTGAGCATTTATTATATATTGGCAATGTACTCTTATTGAACATATAAAATGGGTTGACTGAAGAGATTGATGGCTAAAATAAATCTCCAAATTACAACTAATTTGTGTTCACTCAGTATTGTATACTGAAGAATACAATAGTTAGTACATCAAAGATAATAATCTGTATTTTGTAGAAGCTTAAACTGTTGAAACCTAAAGTTAGCCTTCTAGACCAAGTCAACTTCAGAAAAGTAGAAGAAAAATAAACTCCTGTATTTTACACAGGAGTATTCACGCTCAAGGGTAGAGTGAGTCAGGTATGAGAATTTTTGTTTATGTTTGTTTTTGTTATATCACCTAATTATATCATCTCCAATGTTCCATTTATTTATGTTTATGGGATAGAACCAGTATTAAGCTTACATACATAAGGGATTGAAAAATATGATGGTATACTGGGTAGTATCAAATATTAAGGATGGAATATGATTTTAATCATATTCTTTCAAATGAACTTTGATTTTTATTTTTAAAAATAAAAATCATATTTTACTGTATATTTCCATGAGTTTTGATAATAATCATACAACCAAAATACAATCAAAATGCTACATCAAAGACTTCAAACTCATCTTACTAAACGTTGGCAGTAACTGTTTTTCTCTTTACATAATTTTGACACTTATATAACCTGGTAATTTGCCTTTACACCATGTTTTCTCTACTTATAATGAATCATGTGAGATTTATTAATGGTTAAATGTATTTGTAAATATTTTGTTGTTAAATATTCTAACTTAGCAAAATATCATAGTTTGCAAAATCTTTCACTACCTCAATAACATTTTTATTGATATCTAATTATTTATTTATGTATTTATTTTTTGTACTAGGTATCAAACTCAGAACCTTGTACTTGCCAGGCAGGCTCTTACACTGCTAAGCTATATTTCCTGCCATCAACATTTTTATCATTTCTAGTTATTTTCTGTTATTACATACAGAAATTTGCCAGAGCACTCTTTCATTTCTATTTGGTTAATATTCAGGAGTAGAATTATTAGTTAATATATAAATTGTGTACTTTATTTATTTATTTAATTTTTAATTGCATATTATAATGTCTAAGAAATTGTGAATATGTTTTCCAAAGTGGTTGAAGAAATTTTTAATTATTCTAAGAACACTTGAGACCACTAATTGCTTGATTCCTTATTAGCATGTGTATATTTCATGATGGTTTTAATTTATATCATTCTGAGGATTAATGATTTTGATTATCTTTATATGCACTTAGTATCCATGTATATGTCATATATATATATAATATTCATATTATATTTCTTGACATCTTGTTAATGAATTTATTCTGCTTTTATAGTTTTTAAAGTTCTTTCTCTAAATATTTATATATCCACTTATATTAAAGTCTTTTACCAGAATTCTTTGTTAGAAACAATTTGTGAATATTTACCACTGTATTTGTTTCTGAAATCTTTGCAGTCCCTTTCAAAAAGCAGACTGTTTTTAATTTCATTAAATCCAATTTATTAACTTTTTCAGTGAAATCATATTGTGGTATAGTATCTAAGACAATCTAGTACAAATTTACTTTCTCTACAACTTCTGTAATTTCCATTGGTCTACATTTTAGGTTTGCATTATTCATTTTCTGTTAACTTTGGTACTAAAGATGTCATGATTTCTTTACATTCAAGTATCTACTCTAAGAGAGAATTTTTTTTTCAAGCAAGTGGTTTCACTCGTTTATTACTGAACTAACCAATTAGAACATAGCATAGCAACAAGGAGAAATGTCTCAATGAGATGTATCCAGTTGTCCAGCAGTGGCACCCATTTCAGCAGTGTTTGATTAAGATGGACGTGGCCTTGGCAGAGCATAAATATGTATGCTATCTCATGTGCACTTCCCTATAGATTGAGCTTGGTTCTTCAGCAATGTCCTCTTTTGGAACTGTGTATAATTTTGTTACCAGTTTTCTTCCAAATCATAGCAGTTTGAGATAATTTTGCTTTTGCTTCTTGATTGAAAATTGATTTTGAAAGTTGTGTAAGGAAGCATAGTGAGAAACAAAGTCAGGGCACACCCCACAATAGCGCAGAAAAGGGCACGAGTTACTTCTGTGTTTCTAGCAGGCTCATAATTCACATTTGTTAGGAAGAGGAGTCATAACAGAATAGTTAACTCTGGAGTAAATGTAGCTTTTCTTCTGTTTGAAAACTCTAAGTAAGACCCGGAGATGTCAAAGTACTTGCTAGTTATTTAAGTGTATCTTAGAACAGTGTTCAAGGGCAAGTATAGGAATGCAAAATTACTCCACACTGAACAAGGTGAAACTCACAAGGTTGGCAGCCAATCAATGTATATATCCAAGTGTACAAGGAAGTGAGTATACACCCTTTATTGCAAGAAAAAAATAATAAACTGAAACTGCCTCCAAACTGACATATGAGTTAGAATTAGCCAATAAGAATATTAAAAGGGTTATTATGACCTGTGAATATGTAACATACAGTACATTATATATAGTTAAAGAATCCAAGTTAAAGAAGAATAGTGTCTGAAAAGAAAATAACTACAGAAGATTATCTATTAGATATTGTAAAATAAAAGATTAGTAAAACTGAAATTATATAAGAATGTTGTCTAAAATAAAACAGAGGGAATGAATATATATCTTCAGATATGATACAGATATATTAAAAGTGGATATTTAATATAAAGTTTCAGTGAAGCATGATATGACTTCACAAATTTGATATAGAGTCCACAAATTTAGGGAAAATTTGAAAAAATACTCTAATGGTTAAATTTTTCCAGATGAAATAATTCTAACAAGAAAAAACACAAGAGTAATGATGGTATATTATAATTAAACTGACCTGCAGAATTGGCTGGATTAAGAGACTTACTTCTGAGTAATTGAATAATACCTAGAAAGCATTAGGTGTATAGTGGATGGACCAGGCAGACACGAAGATAGCCAAACGCTCAAGGTTAATCTCGCCGAGGTTAATGAATCATAGTGAGATGCACTGCCTGAAATAAGGTGATGAGCATGGCAGGAAGTCTTTGTAATATTGTTCTTTAAAATTTATAACCTCACTCCCTTCATGAGAAAACAACATTTTTTTTCCATATACAACAAATTACTTAACAATACTCTTCAAAACTGTCAAAATCATAACAAGAAGAGGAGATCTTGGCAAGTTGAAAATTAAAAACAAAATGTCTCACACTGTGTTTTGGGGAAAAAGTGGATACATTAGTGGGATAACTGGAAAAGTATGAACAAAGCCTCTGACAATATGAACAATATTATATCAATGTTATGCACGGAAAATATCTGTTTACCTCAGCAGCTCACCATACTAATCAATTTCTGGAAGGGAACCGCCACTACTTTTAAGCACCTCTTATAAGCATAGAGGCCAAAGGTAACTTGTATTACTCTCATGATGTCTCTTTAAATTTATTGTTAAAATGTTTAGACTGGATTTTTTTTCTAATGCTTACATTTCGGGGGCAGGCTCTGCACTGTTTGATGGATGTAGCGTGGTGTTGTTTGAATAAGTGCACTCCAAGGGTCCATGCATTACAGGTTCCCCCCCAGAGTGGCACTACTAGGAAGCGGAGGACCATTGAGCCTGTGAGCCCCCTGAGGGGATGGATGCTCAGACACTGCCGTGTCCCCCAGAAGGGGTAACGGGATGCTGCTCTCTTCCTCTTGCCCTTTGCTTCCTGGATGATGGTGCATGCAGTCTTTTGTCACCATCATGACTTCCTGCTAACAGTAAAGCCCAAATGAGTCCAGTGATCTTGGACTAGGCAACCTCCAAAAATGTAAGGTGAAACAACCTTTTTCTATTTATGAGATAATTACCTCAGACTTTTGTTAACATTTTATCATGATGGAAATATAAATGTGGATGTCAGAAGAAGCTGGGACTCTCCATACTGTCTTCATCACTCTTTTTTAAATTCAAATTCATTTCAAAATGTAAAGTTAAAAGATGATCTCTGTAAGAGTTATTTAAAAATATTTAAAATAAGTTAGCTAATGATTTTAGGCTATTCGGTGGCCTTAAGCATACTGTAGATAACCTTTTTAAAGAAAACTCTTGAATTGCAATTTGTAATGTCGCATTTTGCAGTTCCTTATGTCCTTTCTAGAAATAATATAGCTGCTCACCAGTGGCTAGATTGGTATCTTGAATTGAAGAATACCTGTCCCTGAGCAACATGACCTCCTTCCCCCAGGGCTGTAGAGTATCTACCTCGCTAGCAGGGCCAGCGGTGCAGCTCTTGAACAGAACTCACATAGCTCTTTAGATTCTGATATTTTAAAAAGGTCATTCCACACTCATGTTGTACAAATGTGATTATAAATTACAAACATTCTCAATTTTCGCCTTTCTTGGTCCTACTTTAATAAAATAGAGAAGAAAGAAAGAACATATTTTTGAGGAAAAACAAAGAAGCTGGTAGTGGGTGGAAGAGTGATCATTTTCTCCAATCTTTTTGTTGACTAGGCTTGTCAAGTTCAGGTCTGCGTGTGGGACAGAAAGCAGAGCCATGAGGCGCTGTCTACCAGGCTAGATCCTCACTAAGCAAATGCAACGAGACACTTCTTAATGTCAAGTCACCAGGCTTAATTGCTCGTAGCAGACATCACGCTTTTTCTAATAACCGACTCTGCATTCTTATGAGGGGCTCTCTCCATTTAGCATTGCCAGGTTTGCTGCTGTTTTGTAGTTTATCATTCTGTTGTATTTTCAAAAAGATCGCCTGGGGCAATTATCAGTCAAGTGAAGAGAGAGGAATGATGTGCGCCTCATCTCAAGTTATGGTTGACACTGAATAAATATTTCTGGCGTGATATAATTATTATATTGCTGCAGTGAAAAAAATCGCGCAGTCTTCACAACGGCTCGGTGGACGCGCTTTCTAATTTTGCTGTACTCCTGAGGCACATGCTAAGAAAGGGTAATGAAAAAATGTGACCATATTTGCACAAACTGTAATCCTTATGAACAAGAAGGAATTTAAATAGTGCTGCATTATAAACATATACACACTTTGCCCTTCTCAGAAAGTCACTGTCATGTTTGAACCACTGCACAAAACTTAGCAAGCTGGAACCATCAGCAAAAATAAGTTACTTTGTTTCTGTTCGGCTTTCCTCCTCCAAAGAATTTTAAGTTGGTAATTTGGAAAAATAAAACAAATCAAGTGCCATATGGCTATTAAAGACATGATACTGATTTCTGGCCCGCGGGATTGTGACTTAGTCCTTGGAGTTGCACCCTGTTTACACACCCTGGAGCCTGGACAGATTGGCAGCTCCCTCTACCGTTTCTCTGGGTGAGGTGCTAGGAGTCAAGGCACAACCCTTTGTGTTAATTTCCCTTCCGGGGATGCTGGGCTTTCACAGCCTGTCACTAAATGGCCTTCAAACTGACAAGCTTTCAAATACTAGCCGACTTTCAGCAGTCTGAAGGCACCTTTAGGACACCAGCTTTGAAGACCGATACTTCAAAGAAAGCTTGATATTGCTATTAAAGGGAGGCATGAGAATCACACCCTTTCTTTGAAGTTTTCTCTTTCTGTCTGTATCCTTCTGGTCTGTTTACAACAGATGCAGGCTTCTGAAAAGCAGACCTGCTTGGCAATACAATTTTTTTTTTTTTTTTACTTTATAATATGATTTCTTTTGTATATTTTTGCAGAAACATTTATTTTTATGAATTTCAAATTGGTGTTTACCTTATTCCAGCGATTATTTACATCGTGTGTACAGATGAACTTTTACCCAACTAGAGATTTTTCTAATAATTTATTCTACATTTTTGCAACCATGGTTTTGTTTTTATGCCTACAGAGAAAGGAAAAAGAACCAGGTGCTACCATTTCCCCAAATAGAATTTTCCTAAGATTGTCTGCATTCATAATTAACTTTTCTGTACTCCGGGTGAGTCTTTTAAATATGCTGGAAGAAAAGTATTGTGCTTTAGTGGTTCGACTTTTTTGGTTAAGAAATACAATTTAAGAAACATAGATAATAATCTCCTTCATTGACTAACGTATAGAGAACTGTAATTACTTTCTTTTCTCCCTAAAATGAAATTCAACCAAAGACTATAGATTTTTCCATGAACAGAAAACATAAAACATACAAAAAAAGTCTTAAGTTCATTAAAGCACCTGTTCTTGAAATATTACCACTTAATTAAAAGAAATAATACACATTTATTTGGACAGTTTTTTACAAACCCTATGTATAATAGGCCATATATGTCCTCTCAGAGCAGATATTTATTCGCAATAAAATGAGAATTTATATAAAGGGAATTCTACGCACTATCCCATCTTCTTTCAGGTAAGTTTTTTCTACCCTTTTTCTACTCTATTGTCTTTTTTTTTGTAATGGGGATTAATGGTTTTGCACTGAACTATGCACCGGTGCTTGCTTTCTAGATTCCTTCCTTCCTTCCTTCCTTCCTTCCTTCCTTCCTTCCTTCCTTCCTTCCTCTTTCTTTCTTTCTTTCTTTCTTTCTTTCTTTCTTTCTTTCTTTCTTCTTTCTTTCTCTTTCTTTCTTTCTTTCTTTCTTTCTTTCTTTCTTTCTTTCTTTCTTTCTTTCTTTCTTCCTTTCTCTAAGATTGCCTCAACTGGGCTTGAACTTAGAAACCTCCTGCCTCAGCCTCCAGTGTGCTGGGATTATGGGCATGTACCACCATGTCTCTCTTCTTCTGTCCTCTTCAAGTTGCTGTAAGACAGTATTGATGGTAAAATGATAAAATAGACTAAATACTATTTTGTAAATGCTTATAGTTTTGCAAAGATGATAAAATGCATATAATATACAAGCTGAAATGGTAAGAGCTTTACAAGAGTAGAAAATTAATGTTAAAGAATTTAAAGCAAAAAGCACTTAAGTACATACGGAAAATTCAAATTAGCAGTACAAAATAAAAAAAATGTGTATTTCCACATATAAATGAAAGCAATCATGTAAATTGTTTAAAAAGTTAATTTCATTACCAGATTGCAGAATTTTTCAAACCACTGTTCTTCAAAACCTGGGTGATCACTATCTGTTAAAATTACTTCATAGATTTTATAGATTAAAATTATGAAAATTAAATACATAACACAGTTATACGTGCACTGTTATTACTTAATCACTCATTTGATCTTTATTTATTGAATCACAATTACAAAAAGAAAGCATTCCTTGGGATATTATGACAAGAAAATCTTGAACTGTATAAAATCATGTTGATTGAAATGTATATAATTTCCATCAGTTTAGTGGACATCACAATTTGAGTTTTAGGAAAATTTAACATGGACCAAATCAAGGTAGCATGATCTAGTTTACTGACATGCTTTTCTATGTAGCTATAATAACCCTGTGTGAGAACTAGCTCCAGAACCTGTAACACAGGTTTTGTCAATCTCTAAGACTTGGCTCACTATACTCTGCTGCAGTATGCTGAAGTATTGTATCTGCCACCTCAAACTATTAGTATTCATTGGGGCATTGTCCAAAGTCATAGCAGCTGAACTGTGATGGAACACTGAAACGTTTTCTTCTCAGTCCTCTAGTTCCTAACTTGCTATATTGAGATCTGATAAGGCTACGTTTCCATTTTAACCACAAATGCATGGTAGTCAAAATGGGGATGGGTTTGTTCCTGTAACTCACTGCAAAAAACATGTTCATCACCAGATAGGCAACTATCACCCATCAAAATAGTTTTACTGTACAAGCAATACAAAATATAGTTAAAATACAATTCTCAATCAGGTAGTGACTAAGAAATATTCTGCATGTACTATATTTAGAGGAATAATTTTATTCATATATTTTTTGCACATCTCTCTGGGAAAATAATTTTATATCAGCAATAATATCTCTGATGATATTACCCCTTAATTATTGAAAAAATAGATATTCCACATTGGTAAACACATGAAATAAATCAGAAGTTTATTAGTAAATATTCTGAAATATTTTTCTAGAATTATATTATTTTTAGAGCTTCAGGTATTTCTTATTAGTAATATACAGATGACAGACATTAAACATCTAGGAAAAAGTATCTATATCCTTATCAATAGTTTAACACTTTTCCTTTTTCATTTAATTAGCAGTCATTTTAGGTGTATTCTTCCAAAGAACATTTAATAGTCTTGCTATTATGCAGGGAATGTTATTTTCATAAAATGTTCCCACTTGTAGAAAGCTTTGTCATGAAATCTAATTACATATATGTGCTTGGAAATCAGATTTCCATATGTTTGTTTTCTACTAGTGCTTCACAAATTGTTTTTTACAGTTTCAGGTTCCACAGATGTTACAGCGTAAAAGACAACGGATGACAATGTCAATCTCTTTATGCTGGATCATTGTAAAACCAATTCCTGACCCAATTAAAATGACATGCTACATTTCTAAGGGAACTGCTCAGAAATAATGTCAGGTCTGTCTAGCATAACCACTGCTCTCTAGATTTCTGTTTCCCAATTTTATATGATAATGCAATAAATGTTCATTATACATCAACATATTCTTAATTGGTTTTTCAACTCTTAATCTTGCTATCAAGATTTTAAAAAGCCTATCACTTTGTGTGAAAAGGTGATCACTTGAATTACAAATTTGATACTACTGGGCATGACATCTACAAATATTTTATATTATATTTCCCAAGATCAGAATTACAACTTTATATGTCTGAGAAGACACATAAACTCCAGCTGCTTATAGATATTCTTAGCAATAATACAATAATAATGACCATAGAGTAAAAAGAATCAAATATACTATAATTACAATTGTGGGGCTGGGATTTAGCTCAGCGGCATAAGCACCTGCCTCACAAGTGCATGGTCGTGAGTTCGATCCCTGGTACCGATAAAAAAAAAAAATGTATTTATAGCTTTAAAGAGTTTAACAGAACTGTTAAGAGTAACTTTTAAGTGTTTTTCTGCCTCACTAAAGCTGTGGTTAAAGTTCTTAGGAAGTGTTTAATGTGTTTTATCTGTCACATACTTTGCAGCTTACCTTCACTCAGCCAGCCAAAAACATTTTTAGATACCTTGACCAAACTCTCTCCTGCTTAAGAATTTAAAGTGAATGGAATCAACTTCCTGCTCCATTAGTATGGTCACTCACCTAATGTGATTTCTAGAACCAAATTGGTGTGTCTCACTTCAGGTTAGTTTAAAAGCTACTAATAACTGGTTTGGCTCTTGGACACACCTTATTAAATTCAGAATGTAGCACTGAGTAATTGATATGGCAATAGGACATGCTCGAATAAAATTGAATATGACTAGGGAAACTTTAGGCCATTAAAACATGGGCACATTGATTTTTTTTCTTCTTCTTCTTGAAGCAATTGCTTTTGTGAGAAAAAGATTGCTAATGTACTGATAGTTTGCAAATGTGAATCATGGATGTTACAGTTATTAGCACATAATTAGCCAAAGAAGGGTGATTATTTTCAAGACAATGACACTTGATCCATGCTTTTAAGTGCATTAGTGGAGGAGAATACAGACTTCTGTGTTTCATCAATTTCTAGCTTATCATCATTTTTTATGGAAATTTTTTTGCAAGACGTTTCTACATCTAATATCTGCATATACAATACAGTTCATTATTATTTGTTTCTGTATACTTTAATGTATTTTAAATTTGTACATCATATGTTGAAAAGTTATAGTCATATTGTATGTTTATGGAATTCAATCATGTTAAGATTTTCCATACAATGTAACACAATTAAGTTAGACATAATTAAGACACACACCAGCTTAAATACTTAACATACTTTGCGATGAAAACATTCGAAATGCATACTCTTAGCAGTATTGAAGTGGAGAGTTATTGGTCTATCATTTCCCCATTTCCTCCACCCCCAACCACTGGCTGTTATGATTCTATTCATTAATCTTATGAGTTGAATTAAGTTTTACATGTGAGTGACAATATACAATAGGTTTCCTCTGTGTATATCAACAATATTTTACTTAGTCTTCCATCCATTGATGGATACTAGAGATGATGCTATATTGTGTTATGAGCTGTATTGGACATAGGACTACAGATACTTTTCTTACATACATCTTAGAAGTAATTTCATGTGAATTTCTAAAGTGGAAATGATGGATCATATGGAAATTCTATTTTTAATTTTTTGAAGAAAATCCATATTCTTTTGAAGAATGACTGTACTAATTTACATTCCCACAGAGTATAAATGCACTCTTTTCTCCACATCATCACCAATCAAAAATTATTAATTTTATGATAGTAGCTATTCTAAGATGTGTGAAGCAATTTCTCATTGTCCTTTTCATTCACATTTCCCCAATAATTAAAGATTAACATTTTTATACATTTGTGAGCAAATAATATGTCTTCTTTTGCTCAGTGTTTGTTAAGTTCCCTTGCCCATTTTTTATTTGGATTATTTTATTAGTATAAATTTGATAAACATTTTAGATTTTATGTATTTTGAATTCTAAATGCTTATCACATACTCAGTTTGCAATTTTTTCTGCTAAGTTTTTTTTTTATTCTGTTGTTTTATTTGTTGTGCAGAAGATTTATTTGTATGCAACACAGTTTGTCCATCTTTAACTTTGTTGTTTAAATTTTTGGCATCAAATCTAAAAAGGATCATTAGAAATGAAAAGTCAAGTAGATTTTTTTCTCTATGTTCTATTTGCTTTACAGTTTTAGGCTTTCTTTATGTTTATATTTTAATTTATATTGAATTTCTTTTTGTATATAATGTGAGATGAATGTGTAATTTCACACTTTTTTTTATAGTGACATGAATTTTTTTCAATATTATTTGCTGAGGAGACTGTCTTTCTCCCAAAGTATACCCATGGCATCTTTATCAAAATGTCAGTTAACTGTGACTTTATTCTATATCTCTCTATTTGGTTTCATTTAAAAACAGTGTGGTATCTCCAATTTTGATTTTATTTCACTCAAGATAGCCTTGGATATTTGATTTATTGAGGCTCCATATCAATTTAAAATTTTGTAATTATGAAAAGCAACATTTGAATTTTGATAGATACTATAGTAAACCTGTAGATTAGTTTTGGTGCATTTTAACAATATTTTTCCAATGCTTTCACTGACTTGTGACTTCTTCAAATCCTTCATTAATGTTGAAACACTTCTCATTTTTAATTTTAATTTTTATTAGTATATATGTGAGTGCAAAATGATTGAATTCATCATGAGAAATTGGCACATCATTTTAATTGTACACATCTCTTTTATCCTTGCACAAATTTATTCCTAAATAATTTATTTGTTTCAGATACTGTAATAGGCTCATTCTATTGATTTTTCCTTAAGAAAGTTCATTTTTGCAATGGCAGGATAGAGCTTCCCACATGACCTAATAGATGGCAGAAAAAGGAGAATGTAGTATTACGATGTGTAACAGAAAAAATTCAGGGACAATACAGAAGATCATCAACAATTACTTCGAAAACCTCTACTCTCATAGGTTCAATAACACAGAAGAAATGGACATATTCCTAGAAACAAAGATACGAACCACCAAAGCTGGATCAAGAAGATGTAAAACTGCTGAATAACCCAATTTCTACTGATGAAATTGAAAATGTAATCAAGTCCCTACCAACAAAGAAGAGCCCAGGCCCAGATGGATTCACTACAGAATTCTACAAGAAATACAAAGAATACTTTTGCCGACACTCCTCAAACTCTTCAATGAAATTGAAAGGGAAGAAATTCTTCCTAAGTCATTCCTAGAAGCAAATATCATTCTAGTACCAAAGCCTGAGAAAGACCCAACTAAAAAAGAGAACTACAGGACAATCTCCCGAATGAACATAGATGCAAAAATTCTTAATAAAATATTGGCAAACAGGATGCAGCAAATCATCAAGAAGATTATACACCATGACCAAGTGGGATTCATCCCAGGCATGCAAGGATGGTTCAACATACGTAAATTGATAAATGTAATCCACCATATCAATAGAGCCAAAGGCAAGAATCACATGATCATTTCTATAGATGCAGGAAGAGCTTTTGATAAGATCCAACACCCATTCATGATAAGAACCTTACAGAGAATTGGAATAGACGGTCTTTACCTCAATATGATAAAGCCCACCTATGACAAACCAACAGCCAGTGTCATAAATGGCCAAAAACTGAAAGCCTTTACCTTGAAATCAGGCACAAGACAAGGATGTCCCTTATCACTGCTCCTATTCAACACAATACTGGAAATACTAGCCAGAGCAATTAGATAAGAGAGAGAAATAAAAGGAGTAAAGATAGGAAAAGAAGAAGTTAAATTATCATTATTTGCAGATGACATGATACTCTACATAGAAGACCCCCAAATCTCCATTGAAAGACTCCTAGATATAATAAATAAATTCAGCAATGTAGCTGGATACAAAGTCAATACTCAAAAATCAATAGCATTCTTATACACTAAAAACAAAATCACCGAGAGAGAAATAAGAGAAGCCATACCTTTCACACTAGCATCCAAAAAAATGAAATACTTAGGAATTAATCTAATGAAAGATGTAAGAGTTGTACAGGGAAAATTATAATACCCTGAAAAAAATCAAAGAGGACCTCAGAAAATGGAAAGACAACACTTGTTCATGGATAGCAAGAATAAATATTGTGAAAATGGCCATTCTCCCAAAATTGTTATACAGATTCAGTGCAATCCCAATGAAAATACCACTAACATACCTCAGAGATCTAGAGAAATCACTCCTAAAATTTATCTGGAACCAGAAGAGACCTAGAATAGCAAAGGCAATTCTAAGCAGCAAAGCCAAGGCTGGAGGAATCAAAATCCCTGATTTTAATTATACTACAAAGCTACTGTAATAGTATAAACATGGTATTGGAATAAAAACAGACCTGAAGATCAATGGAATAGACTAGAAGATGCAACTATGAACACACTCAACCACCTTATCTTTGATAAAGGGGCCAAGCATGTTCACTGGAAGAATGACAGTCTCTTTAATAAATGGTGCTGGACAAACTGGCTATCCATATGCTGAAAACTAAAATTAGACCTGCCTAATTGCTATGTACTAAACTAAAATCCAAATGGATCAAAGATCTAAACATTAAAACAGAAACACTAAATTTGTTGGAAGACAAAGTAGGTAAAAATCTTGAAGACATAGGGGTAGGTAGAGAATTCATGAACAAGAACCAAACTGCATGGGAAATACTTCCCAGAATCAATAACTGGGATCACATCTCATTAAACAGTTTCTGCATGTCCAAAGAAATCTCCTGCAGAGTGAAAAGGAAACCCACAAACTGGGAAAAAATCTTAGTGAGCTGTCCCTCAGACAAAGGACTTCTGTCTAGAACTTAGAAAGAATTAAAAAAAAAAAAACAGACCCCCAAAATTCAAAGACTCAATCCAAAAATGGGCATCCAAGATGAACACACAGTTCTCAGATGAAGAAATACGAATGACAAATAAATACATGAAAAAATGTTCATCATCATTGGTCATTAGAGAAATGCAAATTAAAACCACACTGAGATTCCATCTCATTTCAGAAAGAATGGCCAGGATCAAGAAAACTACCAACAACAAATGCTGGAGAGGCTGTGGGGAAAAAGGAACTCTTCTGCACTGTTGGTGGGAGTATAGACTGGTGCAACCACTGTGGAGGTCAATCTGGAGATTCCTCAAAAAGCTGGGGTTGGAGGTTCCATTTGACCCAGCTATTCCACTCTTAGGGATATTCTCAGAAGATCTGAAAACATCTTACCACAGTGATATATGTGCACCCATGTTTATAGCGGCACAGTTTGTAATAGCCAGATCTTGGAAACAACCTAAGTGCCCATCAACCAAGGAATGGATAAAAAAAATGTGGTACTTTTATACAGTGGAATACTACTCAGCTATAAAGAATGATCCTATTGAGATATTTATAAATAAATGGATGAAACTTGAATCCATACTCATAAGTGAAATAAATCAAACACATGTATAAATACCATATAGTCTCCCTAGTATAAGAAATGGTAAGAGTACAGAAGATTTTATGGAAATCATGGTTTACCATTATACTTCTTTGAAGTCTTATGTTTTCATTCATTGGTTGGAATGGTTTTATTCTGTTTTGTTTGAACTTAATATATGTGATTGTATGAATAGTTACTTTGAATGCAAGACAATATGGCAGCCATTGTTGATTTAATATCATCTTGCTCTGAAGTCCTACCATGCACTTGTTTTTCTATTACCATTGGTTCTATCATGTTGTGTCTTATTGGATTTTAATATGTATGATAGTATAAACAAAATTTTTATGGAAAATGAGATAATATAGCAGCCATTGTTCATCTTTGTTTATTTGGTTCAGAATGCCTTGCAATACTTTCATTCTCTTGAGTGGTTTTATTCTATTTTGTTTTGTTTGACATTATTGTGTCTAAAGCTAAGCTCAATTATTTCAAAGAAAGAGACATTATGATAGCTGCTGTTAATATCCAATTGTCTTGTTGTGAAGGGCTGTGTTGCTTACATTGCTCTGTTCTGATGTGCTTAGATCTCTCTTCTTCTGTTTATTTTCTTTAAAATAAAAAAAGAATTTTAAAAAGTAGGCAGAAAACAAAACTGGGTGGAGACAGGAATATGGAAGAAGAAACTGCTTCAATCAAAGCCTACTATCAGGAGAGTTTAGAGAGAGACACTGGACTCTGTTTGGACCATATGACCACCTGCATGCCAAGTATGAAGTCTATACCAGCTTGGGAGAAGATCAGCGTGCAGAGGGAGGGGACCTGGACCTTAGCAGCAGACTGCCTGGTGGGAAAGGTGTCTATTCTTTCAGTTTCCCTCACTGGAAAGGGCAATGCTACAAATAAGATATTCATAGACCAGTGTATCAGAGAAACTGAAAGCCAGGGCGCTGTGTGAGAGGTAGCGTCAGGCCCTGGGGTAGCTGAAGACGTGTAAAACTCAGATCATGGACCTGAGTCATAGCACCAAAAAGACCAAGCCTCAGGGGCTACATGAGTGGGCAGCATCTTCTAAGAGTCAAACCTTGGGGAGAGTAAAAAACCATACTGAGCCCGCAGTAGGCACTCACTCAATCCTGCCCCAAACCGTGGGGTTCTTGTGACCCTGGGATTTTTTGCTCTTTGTCAACTGGAACTTCTATGACATATGAGGGACTGCTGAAACTAGGGGCCCTGAGGCTTCTCCAAGTTCACAGGTGGAAGACAGTGAGCAAGAAAGTGAAATAGTCAAACAGCCAGAGAATGATTCCCTGGGTCCAGGATGCTCAGGTGTACACTTGGCAGAAGCCTTCCAGGGGAAGAACACAGGACCCACTACAAGATTTGCCAAGCAGGGAAGGTAGTAGGGATAAAGAGGATCTTGGTGGAAATGAGAATAAATGGAACAGCAAGCCAAGCACACCGTACCCTCCCTTCTTTGAATTAAATAAGCAGGTCAAACCTGAAGATGGGGCAAAATCAGACAGGAAACACATGCAGGTCAAGGGCTGCAACAGGGGGCTGAGGTAAAGGGCCTTCTGGCTCTGCAAGGCTCCTCTCTCACGGCAGGCAGGTAGTATAGCACGGGGGAGAGGGAACTGGGAGACCTCCAGGAAGAGAGGGCGCACTGTGGTCTGGGAAGGAAAGAGGTGATGTTTGGTCACAAGGATGCCCAGAGGGTGGGGCAGTAGGGGAGACCTACGTCCACCAGTCCATCTACACCCCTCGGCAGGTCAGAGCTTCTCTGGATGTGGATATGTGAAGAAGAACTCAGTAATTGAACTCATATTGCAATATAAACAGGACTACAGTGATCCTTTAATTTAGCGGTTTTGAAATCACATGAATTTTTACATTTTAACTGTGATTTTTTCCCCTTTTTATCTTTTTTCCTTCCCTTCTCCTCTCTTTCCTGCCCCTTCATATTCCGCTTCTCTCCCCCTTTTGCCTATGGTATAATTACATGTGCAAAAAGAATATTAGTTAAGCAAGAGTGAAGCAGTGTTTAATCTAAATAAAATCCTTCATGGATAAGAGCAGGTTACCCCTCACTAAAATTGTATGCAGAGATTCTGAACTTTTAACATATTAATAGCTTTACTCATTTTCCAATTAAACTATTCTCCCTTTGCATCCATTATTCTATTAGCACAAATAATCTCTCCAGTTCCCAGATTAGTCCTCTATTTCTGGTACATAAATAATTTGAACAAAGTCCAAGCCAATCTCTGTTTTTACATATTTAAAGATTTTTCTTCTCTCCTTCACTTTTAACTGATTTAGCACCTTTATTTCCTTCATCCTTTTGCCATCCTCTCTCCTTTTACATTCCAGCCTGCTTGTGAATAGCATAGTATGTATGGACATTGATAAAAGAGTAAAATTGTTTAAATGATCTTTATTGTATATGCATGATGCTTGGTTGGATCTATTTGCACTGATATTATGGGCAGAAATTCTTCCCTTGCAAAACAGCAACTTGATCTCATCCTGTTAAAGTGATTATCTCAAATAAGCAGATAAATACCAATGTTCAGTCAGAGCAAAGATCACATCACTGGGGAGTAGACACAACCTATGTAGATTTCCACACCAGCAACAAAGTGTTTACCTTTTAATTGATTCTGAACCCTCAGTGTGTGTGTGTGCATGCACACACACACACATGCTCAATTAGAAACATAAAAGAAACAAGACAAAAATACTGCTAACAACTTCTAACTGAAATTTGATCTACTGAACATTTATACAGAATAAATAAGAAAAAAGCAGTTGCCAAGTTATACAAAATGATAAATTTATAAAAAAATAAAAGCACTGAAGCTGAGCTCAAAGATGATATAACTAAATAGAAATGGACTTAATAAACAACATGATCAGTGAGCTTAAATATCATGTAAAGAAAAAGATATGTGAAACATTCAAAACAATATAAGACATTAATGACCAGTTTAACAAAGAACTAGTGTCCATAAAATTTGCCAAAAAGAATGTTAAACAATAGAATAATCTGTTGAAATTATGGGCAGCTTAAGTGAGTAATGCAAAAAGAAATTGTCACCAAAAAATGATAAAACTGATGCAGGTAATCATGTGCTTAGATACCCTAGAAATAAAAAGACATAGTGAAAAATGGATGGAGACACTGCAAGATGGCAAAAAGTCTAACCTCAGATTAAATAGAATTATAAAGAAATTAGAATAGAGCACAAATGACAGAAATCTGTTCACAGAAATCATAACAGAAAATATTCTAAGTGTAGGAAAAGAATTCAAATATGAGAAAGAGTTATATAATCCTTCAAGTAGCTACAATCAGAAAAACTATCCCATGACAAAGCATAGTAAAAATTCTGGAAGCCTGAAAAAGACAAAATTTTAAAAGCTGTTAGAAAAACAATTCTATCAAAGCAAACTGAAAACTTAAAGGCCAAGTGAGCATAGAGGAATGTTCTTTGTCTTAAAAGAAAACAATTTTCAAATCATGTTAGTATATTAGCTCTCAAAATTGATGGAGAAATTAGAGCTTACAGTGACATAGAGTATTTTAAGAAATTCATGCCTTCCAAACAGTACTACAAAAAGTGCTCAGGAATATCCTAGACAGAGGCAATGAAGACATCAATTCTTTCTGAAGAGAATAAAACCAAACAAAGTAGAATACAGTTGACAAAACAAAACAGTAAACATGATACAAGACTTCAAAGCAATATAATAGGAAATCAACAATGGCTACTATAATGCCTCTTGTTATCTTCAAAGAAACTGCCTAATCCATCACACATTATAAAATGAAACAAAACAAAATAGAATAAAATCAATCAAAACAAAACAATGAATGCAATATAGGGCTTCAAAACGTGAAATAGGAAAGGAACAATGACTACCATAATATATTTTTATTTTTAAAATAACTGCCCATACTATCAGATATGATAAAATCAAACAAAACAAAACAGAATAAAACTAAACAAAGCATAACAATGAAAATAATACAGAGCTTCAAAACAAGATAATAGGAAATTAACAATGGCCACTGCTTTCCCTTTTTAGACGTTTCCTGCCCTTTCACTTTCACAATATCTATTGTGCATCTGTATCCCACTAACTCCTTCAGTTCACCCATGTGATTCTGAACATTTCAGCCATGAGCATGATCTCAAGTTGCATCCTTTTACCTACAAAAGCCTCAAGCTTATCTTTCTTTAGAGCTGAGTAGGTTTCTATTGTACAAAGAATGACATATCTTTCTTATCCATTCTGTGGTTGATGGTAAACTACAGCTGCTTTTTTCCGGTTCCCTGTGACATAGAGTATTATTTTCTTTCCTTTAACTTTCACTCTACGAATTTCCTTTCATGTCAAATGAGTTTTTTGTATAAAACATATTGATAGATCCTGTCTCCTAAACCGCCCTACTTGTATTTCTTTTTATTGTTGAATTGAGGCCATCTGTATTAATGGTTATGGCCAACATGCATTGGCTCATCTCTGAGGGAAACCTTGAATGAACAACATAAGAAAGATTTAGAATGTATGAAACCGATTCAAAGAGACATCCAGGAAATTAAGAACTCCACTGAGAGCTGCAAAACTGCTTGAAAGAAACTGAATATAAACTGGACAGTGAAGACAGGTTTGCACCTAGTGACTGCAAAAGGAAGTGTCTCTTAAAAATAACAAGGAACCAGGAAATAACAATTCAGTGGTTGCAAGGTAATGCAAAGAAAAATAATTTAAGAATAATAGGTGTCAACAAAAAATTAAGGGTCAACACAAATGAAATAAAAAGACTATTTACAGAAGTAATAAGAGAAAAATTTCCAAGCATGAGGAAAGAACCTGACATACCGGTAATAATCAAGATCCCTGAAATTAGCACAAGAACAGAATATTAAAAATTGTCAAAGAAAAGTAACAGATCACCTTTAAAGGAAAACCCACAAAATCATGACAGACTTCTCAATACAAACCATCAAATCGAGAAGAGTTTGAAGTGAAGTATTTCAAGTCTTGAAAGAAAACAACTTCCAACACAGATCTATCCACCCTGAAAAACTACCTAAACCTTAAAGGATAAACAAGATACTTTTATGGCAAAGAACAATGGAAAGAATTCATGATTATGAAACCAACCCTACAAAAAAATACTGAAGGACATTTTAGAGAGATGAAAAGGACCATGGTTCCAATAACAGGGTCAGAGGGGGATCACTGAGTAGGGAAAACAGTTGAATGAAGGGAAAAAGTAGGGAGCCAAGAGAAGGAAGACATCGGTGTTAAAGGATCAACCAAAATAAATACAGAAAGCAAAGCTAGCACAATAACAAAAAAGAAATAGACAACAGAAAAAAATACAATGACAGCAATCAGTCAATAATGTTCATTAATATCTCTCAAAATAGTCTCAGTTCCCCAGTCACTAGGCAGACTTGCAGAAAGAAAGAAAGAAAGAAAGAAAGAAAGAAAGAAAGAAAGAAAGAAGAAAGAGAAAGAAGAAAGAAAGAAAGAAAGAAAGAAAGAAAGAAAGAAAGAAAGAAAGAAAGAAAGGTAAAAAGAAAGTACAGAGAAAGAAAGAAAGAAGAAACAAAGAAAGGAAGAAACAAAGAAAAGAAAGAAAGACAATGTATGCCCCACATAGGAAACATATTTAATATTTAAAGATGTCTATAGACTACAAGTCAAAAAATGAAAGATAATTTTTATGAAACAGTAGCCCAAAAGCAAATGAGAATAGTAAAAATTAAATAAATTTCAAGCCAAAACTGACCAGAAGAAAGAAAATGTGTTCCTGCATAGAAGTGATTCAATGATTCAAAAGGAAGATACTAGAGCTGCAAAAATATATTCTTCTGCACTCAACTTCATAAAGCAAATACCATGGGCCATTTGAATTGATGTATATTTGTAAAATGTTCAATTCAACAACAATGGAATACATATTCTTCTGGCAGCATACAGAATTTTCTCCAAAATAGATCATATATTATGCCATAGAGATTACTTAACTATAAAATAATTGAAATAATTTCATGTGTATTATCATATCATAGGGAAATGAAATGAAAACCGTTAACAAAAGAAACACATAAATTACATAAATAAATAGAAATTAAATAGTACACTAAAGAATAATCAGTGTATTACAAAAGACATGAATATAGAAACCAAAAAGAAGCAAACAATATTCCAGCACAACATTCCAGAAAACATAACATTCCAGAACCTAAGGTTTACAGAGTTCTAAAAAGGAAGTTTAGCACTGTGAATGGATACCTTAAGGATAGAGTTATCCCCAACAATTAAACTAACAATGCAACTCAAGTTTCTAAAAACCAATAACAATTCAAATTCAAAGCTTGTACCCCGAAGAAAATTGTTAAAATTAGAGCTGCAATTAATGAAATCAAGATGAAAAATTACAAAGAATTGATGAACTGAAATCTTTTCCTGAAATTAGAAACAAAACAGACAAATCTTCAGCTAACCTTATCAAAAGAAAGATAAAAACAAATCATATCAATCCAATTAGAATTGAAACCTGCTCAACTACAATGGACAGCTCTGAATTTCAAGGATCATAGGCAACTACTTGGAAAACCTGCCTCCTCCAATAAATTGGGGAATCTACAATAAATCAAACACATTGCTAGATGTGTATAAATTGCTAAAACACAAACAAGATGATCTAAAATCCCTAAACAGTCTAATAACAGACACTGAAATTGAGACAGTAATAAGCAACCTATCAAGAAAAGCTTGAATTCTATGAAAACTTTGGTAAAAAACTAAATGCCAATAATCCTCAAACTTTTCAGTGAAATTGAGGGAAAAGTACTACAGAACTTGCTTCTGTAAACTAGTTTTACCATGATGTAAAATCCGAAAATGATATTATAAAAATAACTACAGGCTGACCTCTGTAATGAACACAGTAGCAGAAATCCTCAACAAAACAATGGCAAACATGGTGAAACAAACAAATCAGTAAAAAGATGGTAAAACACACTGAGTTAGCTTCATTCCTAAGAGAGAAGGATGGTTCAACAAACAGAAATCAAGAAATGCCATCATCACTTAAACAGAAGCAAGTGAAAAAACCTACATGATTATTTCAATAAATGCAGACAAACCTTCAATATGTACTTATGGTAAAACCTGCAAAGAAAATATAGATAGAAGGACATTAATCATCATAGAAAACTGGGAAAAACTGCTAAAATTGGGAACAAGTCCATATTGCCCACTGTCATCATTTCTGTTCAAATACTATTTGAAAAAATATCCAGACTTGTACAGTAAGAAGAAGAAGATGTGAAGGGGGTATATATACAGGAAAGGAAGAAGATGAACGATTCTTATTTACAGACATGATGCTGGACACTGGAGACCAAAAATTTCCTCCAAAGGACTCTTAGGAACTAATAAAAAAATTAGCAAAACACAAGGGTTTAAAATCAATACATGAAAATCAATAGCATTTTTGCACATCAAAAATGCACAAAATGAGAGAGAAATAAAGAAAACAATATCATTCCCATTAAGTCAAAATTAAAATGCATAAGGATTAAGGAAGTAACAGACCACTATAATAAAAACTATAGCACTTTGGAAAAGAAGAGAGAAATGGACCACAAAAATGCAAAGACATTACCTATTTTAGCAGAGATTTCAATAATCTCATCAAAATCACCATATAATCAAACCTGATTACAGCTATCTGAATCAAAATACCAACAACATTCTTCACATAACTAGAAAAATTAATCCTAAAATTTACATGTAACCAGAGAGAGTAGCAAAAGCAAAGCATTAAACATTACAATTCCAGATCTTAAGCTACATTACAAATGCTACACTGGTAAAACAGCATGATGGTGCAAAAATAAACATTTTTTATTAAGGTTTGTCTTGTTGAATTACTCCTTGAATTTAATTTGATTGAAGTCTTCTTCAACTTTTATATGATAAAATTGGGGTTTTTTCCCTCAGACAAAAGAACTTGTGTCAATTATTTCTTTAAATATGTTTTCTAGTTATACTCTTACACTTCCTTGAGTCATAATTAATGTTAGATTTCTTAATTATGACATAATACTCACAAGTCTTTTTTCACTTCTTTCTCTTTTCTTTCTTCTCTTTCTTTTCTTCCTTTCTTTCATTCTTTCTCTTTCTTCTTTCTTCTTCTTTGACTGGATAAGATTAGGTTTTTCTGTCATTAAATATGTTTTTTTTTCCATAGAGTGCATGTTATAGTTTGTTAGGTGTCTGTTCAGTTATGATTTCTTGTGTCCTGTACTTCTTTATCCTGCTGTTGGCTTTTTTTGTTTTGAAGAGGGTAAAATTAAACACAACAAAGCAGAACAAAACAGAACACAAAAAAGCAATGTAAGAGACATAAAATTCAAAGCAAGACCATCAGAGATCTTTACTATCATATTGTCTCTTGTTTTCTGCCAAATAGTTGTCCATATCTTCACATACAGAGAATTTACATGAAATAATATTGTATAGAACTGATCTGAACAGGATAAGGAAGGTGTTTTAGGTCTTCAAGACCAGACAATAGGGAAGTCAACAATGTCTGTCTCTCATTCTCTTCAAAATAGCTGTCAATATCTTAATGCATGTTGAAATTAAACAAAACAAAACAGGTCAAAATCACTCTGAACGAAGAATAATAGTATTGCTGGATTTCACATCATGATTCTACAGAATCAGCACTGGGTACTGTAGTGTCGCTTTTTCTTTAAAGAAGTTATTTCATCATGTGTTATATAATTGGATCTCATAAACTGTTTATAGGTTCTATGCATGCATGAGTCTCTACATGTATTTCTATCCTTTCTGTATTAGAGGGAAAAACAAAACATGGCAAGATAAAATAAAACAAATTCCTATAAAAACATGAAACCAAAAAGTCATATAAAATCACAGTACAAGGTAATCTACAATGGTTACTGTGTTGTCTCTTGTTATCTTCAATAGAATTGTCCATATCATCAGGAATAGTATAATTGAATATAGTAGTACATAACAATATTAATAAAAACAAAACATTGTAGACAGTGTAAAACTTCAAAAGCAGTTAATAATCAAACCAGAGTGGGTATCCTAGTGAATCTTGTCATCTTCAGTGTAGTTGCCTATACTCTCAGACTTGATACTACCAATCATAACTGCTTTGAATAAAATCTGTCAATACAAAACAGCAATCCAACAAACCAGATTCAATTAAGACCAGTCATGGTAAAACAATATAAGTTATACAGGGATTCAGATTAAGTTAATAAAAAATTAAGGATGATTACCATACTATATCCTGCTATTTTCAGGATAGCTGTCTGTGCCCTCAAATTTAGTACAAGTAGATAAACTGGAACAGAATATAATCCATCTAAACAGAGTGGTGTGAGTAGTTTGGGTTTTAAATCCTGATACACTATTAACAATATCCTGTCTTCTTTTTTTTTTAAACTATTCTTCCTCTTTCACTCCCACAGGGTGCTGTGCATTTTGGGTCCCACAAACTCCCTCAGTTTTTAGATTGGGGGGGGCAACCTGCTACTTACCTAAGTGGTTCTGAACCTCCTTACTCCTGGACTTGATCTCAAGTTGTATTCTTTACCTACAAAAGACTCAAGTTTTTCCTTCATTATAGCTGAGTAGTTGTCTACTGCACACAAGTATCCTGTCTTTCCAACCTATCTGCAGGTGCTAGTCAAGTTGCCCCTACTTCTCTCTGGTTCCCTGTCACATAGAGCACTGTTTTCTCATATTTGATTTTCTGTCCATGAACCCTCTCTCAGGTTGATTATATTTCCTTTACAGAGCATCTTGATGGACCCTACCTCCTGATCGACTCTGCCTGTGTTTCTCTCTCTCTCTCTCTCTCTCTCTCTCTCTCTTTCTCTCTCTCTCTTTCTTTCTTTCTTTCTTTCTTTCTTTCTTTCTTTCTTTCTTTCTTTCTTCTTTCTTTTCTTTCTTTTCTTTCTTTCTTTCTTTCTTTCTTTCTTTCTTTCTTTCTTTCTTTCTTCCTTTCTTTCTTTCTTTTTTGTGTATCAAGGCCATCTGTGTTAGAGATTATAGCCAACCCTCTCTGCCTCATTTCTGCTATGCTATTTTTCTGCCATTAATTGTCTACTTTTCTCTTTCATTCTACTGCCTGCCTGGTTCATTCAGGCCTCTCTGCCACTGTTCCTGAAATCCTGGTGTTTTTTTCTCTCTCTAGAATGTTCTTCAATATTCTCTGTAGGGTTGGATTGGTGGTCACAAATTCCCTCAGTTCCTCTTTGTCATGGAAGCATCTTGTTTCTCCATTAATTTCTAGAGACAGTTTTTCAGGGTACATCAATCTGGGCTGGAGGCCACCTTCCTTCAGGACTTGGAAGACTTCGCTCCAAGCTCTTCTTGATCTGATGGTCTGTGTCGAGAAGTCAGCCATGATTCTGATGGGCTTACCTTTATAGGTAATCTGTTTCTCTTCTCTGATGGCTTTTAATATTCTGTTTTTATATGGAATTTCTGGTATCTTGATTATTATGTCTGGGTGTAGATCTGTTTTGATTGTAGGTGGCTGGAGTTCTGTATGCCTCACACAACCAAATGTCATTTTCTTTTCCCATGCTTGGGAAGTTTCCCATAATTATTTCCATGAATAGCCTTTGTAATTTTCCTGTATGTATTCCTGCTTCTTTGTTCATGTTTCTTATTAAATTGTAGATTCTCTTGTCATCTTCTAGCCTTTGTATTGTTACTGCCTGTTTCCTTATTATTTTTAAGAGATCTTTCTTTTCATGATCACACATTGCAAACTTGTCTTCAAGTTTTGATAGTCTATCCTTAGTTTCTTTTAAGGTGTTTTGCCAGCTTTCAATGGAGCTTTTAATTTCCTGGTAGTCTCTTTGAATCTGCTTCATGTATTCTATATTTTCTTTATATACTTTATCAAACATTTCTCTCCTTTTTTTGTGTTTCTCCCTTTTTCAGTCTGTATCATCCTGACAGATGCTCCCTGAGAGCATTTCTTTTATTACTCTACTCATATCCTGCTTTACCTGATTTAATATTTCAGTTTTGAGCTCATCTACAAGGTCCCGAAGATATCTCTTAATGTCCATTGAAGCCATGTCTGATGTTATGTGTTTGCCGCCCTCAGTCTCCCTTGTTTTTCCTTCTCCCGGATCAAGGATCTCATGGTTCTGGGCTGGGGGCCTCCTCCTGCCTCTCTCTCCTGTCATGGTCCTGGCTTCCTCCACACAGGTTAC
>PVLA01000045.1:0-153156 GCA_004027455.1 Hydrochoerus hydrochaeris
CACCTGGCTTCTTTGGCACAATATTAAATATATGAAATTCATCCATATCTTTGTGTTTTGCAGTGATTTAAAATTCCATTTATTATATAGCATTTAATTTTATGGCCGCAACCCTGATTTTTACAGCTGTGTTACTATTGAGAGACATTGGCTGGCTCTCTTTTATAAGCAATCTACTATATGTCTCTTAGCGTTTGTCTCTGTTGAAAATACATGGAGCTATAAAATCAGTGGTTGTATGTTATCTCTTCATCTTTAGTGTATAATACAAGCAATAATCTAGAGGGTTTACACTTATACAGCAGACTACGAGCAGATTGTATAGTGGATTTTCCTGGAATTTTTCTGCATCAACATGCTGGAGATTTCCTTCATTCCTTCCTAGTATTACAATCCAGCTCCCTGTTTCTCATTTCTTGTTTTCTTCTGGTTCAATTTCTAATTTTTTTTAAAGGAGCATAGCCCATACTAACTCCCTGGAAAAACGCAAATGTTTGAAGGTGAAAGTTTTTGGCCATACACGAGGATCCCCTTTCTGATAGGTTATTAGTTACAGAATACTAGGTTGGAGTTGTTTGTCTTAAATTTTGGAGGTGATAGTCTATTTGTTTTCTAGCTTTTAGTCTTAAAGACAAATAGTATAAGATAATTTAATTCTGGCTGTTTTACATGTTAACTTTTATTTTATCCTAAGAGTTTTTTTTTTTTATCTCAGTCATTCTCTCTCATGTTTTGCAATTTCAATACTATATACCTTGATAACCATTGTGTTAGGTATGTGGCAGGACTTTTCAGTCTGAAAAATTTTATCTTTTTCTTCTGGGACATTTTGTTCAATTATTTATTTGAAAGTCATATCTCCTACATTTCTCTCTGTTTTATTTAAAATATTATAATTTGGATATTGGATTGCCTTCCTAATCTTTTAAACTCCAATTTTCCAACTTTTTTCTTTATTATACATTTTAAAATATTTCCTCAATTTTTCTATTGAATTTTTCTTTTTCTTTTTTAAAAATAGTTTTTAGGTTTTTTCAATGCACATAATCTACTCATTTCTCTGAATTTCCTAGTGTTTCAGTTTTCTTATGATTTCTAAATTAGTTTTATTTTTTAAATCACTTTTTTCATGTTGGAGGCTTTTGGAAGAAGTGATTCTCAAATAAGGAACTGTTTTTAACAATAGAACAGTGAAGCACTTACAACTTAAATTAATAGTTTGTTGGGATTTTGTGGGAAGTATTAGAAAAATAATTTATGTTTTCTTTGTTTTAGGTATATAATTAAAGTTTATGTTTTCTGTACTAAGTATAGCAAAACTGACTTTTCCAGTGTTCTGTTTTTGACATTTTAACATGTGTAAATTTGTGTAACTACCACTACCACTATTACAATGCAGAACAATTAGAACAGAAATGCTTAATCTGCTGGAAGGCAAAATAGGTAATGCTCTTGAAGACATATATATGGACAAAGGCTTGCTGAACAAAACTCTAGTTACACAGGAAAATAATGCCAAGAATCAACAAATGTGATCACATCAAATTAAAGAGCTTCTGTATAGCAAAGGAAACCACAACAGAGTGAACAGACAACCTACAGAATGGGAAAAATTTTGCCCCCGCCTCTTCTGCAAACAAGAGCCTAATATCTAGAATATATAGACAACTAGAAAAAATTAGACATCCCAAATTTAAAGACTGAGTTAACCAATGGGCATATGAAATGAATAGCTACTTCCCAGACCCCCCCCCCCCAAAAAATTACAAATGTCCAATAAATGTGTGAAAAAATATTCAACATCACTGGCCATTTGAAAACTCCAAATTAAAACAACATCAAGAGTCCATCTCACTCCAGAAAGAATAGCTGCCATCAAGAAATCAACAAATAACAGATGCTGGTGAGGTTGTGGGGAGAAAGGAACTCTTCTCCGCAATTGGAAATATAAACTGATAGGACCACTATAGAAATCATTATGGAAATTCATCAAGACACTAAACATAGAAATCCCATGGAACTTGGTTATTTCCCATCTAGGTAACTTCCCCAAGAAGTTAAAGACACCATACCACAGTGACGTGTGCATACTCACATTTACAGCAGTACATGCATAATAGCTGAATCTTGGAAACAGCCTATATCACATCAACAGATGAATGAAAAAAAGAAAATGTGATATTTATATACAATGGAGTATTACTCTGCCATAAAGAAGGATAAATTTGAGTAGTTTGTCAGACAGTGGATGCTCCTTGAGACCCTACTGTAAGTGAAGTAACTCCAACACAAGAACTTAAAATATTTCATGGTTTCTCTTCTATGAAAAAACTATATATATATATGTGTATAAAAGACAGACAAATGGAAAAAAGTGAGAGAAAAAGAGACAGAGACAGTCAGAGACCAAGACAAAGAAAAAATGTTATAATCCAGAATTCAGCATGGACAGTGTATCTAAAAGTGTACCTTGACTTAGTACAATTGTCTTACATATTTTACATGTTCTTTGGCCTGTTTTGGCTTTCAACTTGAATTTATGTAATTAATTTTATAAGGTCTTATAAGACAAATAATGAATCTGATGCTGGAAAAATGAAAGGGGATAGAAGGAAAGGGGAAGCAGATTGAGACGTGTTATACACATGGACCCTTTAGCAGATGCCATCATCATGTACTGCAAGTGTGTACTAAAGAAAAAAATGAAAAAGAACAATTGCATAAACCCCAGGGCCTCTTGAGTTTGTGGCCACCTCCTTTGGTCACTTCTATCTCTAGGCCATCAGGAATCTCCTCCCTGTCTCCATAGATTTTTGCCTTTTCAACAGTTACATAAATGGAACCCTGTGGCATGGGAATGGTTTTTTTCATTCTCAAATGTGTTTGGAAATTCATCTGCACATATGTGCAACATTTATGCTTCTGAGTAGTAGTTTACTATATAGGTGTAACATTGTTTATGCATTTCCTTGCTGATGGGTATTTGAGGTATTCAGATTTGGTAATTACAAATGCAATTGTTATAACCATTCATGTAAGATTTTTAAAATGAATGTATGTTTCCATTTCTCTATGGTAAATACCTACATTGCTGGTCATTTGAGCAGAGTGTACAGAACATTGTAAGAAACTGCCGAACTTTTTTCCAAAGTGGCTGTCCCATTTTGCATATTATCAGCAAAGTATGAATTTTAGTTGTTCCTCATCCTGACCAGTATTTTCTGTCATTATTTTTTTGTTTAGCTTTCTAATAGGTAAATATTATTATATTACTGTGATTTTAGCATGCATTTCTTTAATGCATATCATGTTAAACATTTTTTTCATGTGTTCAATTGCCATCCATGTATTTTCTTTAGGGACATGTCTTTCAATTTTTTTTTTTTTACTACTTTTGTTTTTAATTGAGTTATCTTTTTTTTACTATAAAGATTTATGGATTTTTTTTCATAGTCTGGATGTAAGACTTGTCATGCATCGGTTTAGTCTGTTGGGTTTTTCATTCATTTTTATTTGTACATTATGAACTATATTTCAAATGGCTAACTTTTATTATTTTTTTAAAAAGTCACAGGAAAGATTATGCATGTCAGCTGGGATTAAGACTCCCAAAAGATGGGAACTGATGATTTCTAACACAACCTTTGTTAATTTTGATGTCATCAACTGTGTGGCCATCAGAACCTGTTCGGGCTGTTCCCAAGGACAGGGTGAGTTTGCATAGACAGGACAGATGGTAAATAAGACCAATATTCAAATGCATACCATACACTTTTTGTGAACCAATATTTCCTTCAGTTAAAAGGTTATATGTAGGGAGTTATTGTTCAGATTTCCTAAACAAATCCTAGTGGGAGCAAATATTCTCAGTGTGGTTTCTGCAGCTCCTGTCCTCTGCTTGTCCTGGGAGCTGCCACATTCTGTCATTGTGTCCTGATGTCTCGCTAAATTCTGAGCTTCATAAAATCAGAGCTCACATCTCCCTTGTTATTATTTTATTACTTGGATATAACAGACAACCTACTGCCTAATAGGCAGTTCAGGGATAAAATGGATAAATGGAGTTGAATGGATGGACACTTGGACACAAATTAACCTGAGTAAATCTCTTCTGAATGTCCCAGAATTCCAGTATTTACTGTTTTCAGCAGCACAGGGACTAATATAGTCACAAAGAGAACCGTAGGAATTCTTGCATACTTGTTAAACACACATCAGAGGTGGGGAGCCATACTTCAGAGGACTCACAGGCCAAGGTGAAAAAAGGCAGAAAGCAATCTAGCTGATCCAATCATGCTAAGAAGCAAAACCAAGTAATTCAAGTAAATATGCTCTTGTGGTTTGAATCACCAATTTAGATAATTGTTTGTTTTTTTAATTAAATGAATAATCAGCAAGTTTTCACTCTCATTTTTCCCCCAAGTAGGCAAAGCTAAAGACTGTTTTCATTTGGGTTGACATCTGAGTTTAAGATTGTAAAAACAGTAACAGGAATAAAAAATGCCTCAAGGCAGATTGTATTTCTTCAATTCTTTAATAGCTTACTATTTCACATCATTCATAAGACATTGAAAAAAACACATTGTTCATTATGAGCACTAATCCCTTCCTACTGGATCACCTTGGCCAAACAATCCCTTCATTTGCTTAAAAACTGTCTGTTGTAGGCTCTGTTTAAGGAACCAGGAAGTATAATGATGAAAGATACACAGTTCCTGTCTTAAGCACAAAAATAAATATCTAAGCCCATCACTGAAATATAGAATAAAGAGAACAGCACTAGAGAACTAGAGAACTGCTGATGGACAGTGAAGGGACCACAGAGGGGTGAGGTCGAATTTCACAGAGGTACCTCTTGAGCATAGATTTAAGAGATACATAGAAGTTTGCAAGTGGAAAGAGGGAAGAGTTTAACTGTATTAGAAGTAGCACACGCCAGAAACAGATTCAGAAGAACAAGTTGTGTTTGGGGTATCGTGAAGAAGTCTAGCATGACTGAAACATAGAGGTAGGTAGGTGGCTGTTAGGTGAGCCGTACAACTTGCAAGAGGTAGAATTTGGAGTCTTTCATGCAAGAGTTGAGTCCCTGCATGTATTACTGTCAACTAGCAGGTACAGCCCGGGGACTTCCTAAAATGAACAGGGCTGCCTATGCAAGATAAAACTGCCTGAGGCAAAATACCAATAGTGTCAAGCATAAGAACCTCTGGTCTCATGGAAAACTTAAACAGAGAGCATTCACTTACTAATATTAAACGCAAGAGGTGTTACACTCTAGTCTTTCTATCTTATATCTTCCATTAATCAATGGTGAGTCTATTCATATCAATAATACTTATACCTATGAGGCTTATACTTTGAACAGTTACCTTAAAACATAATCTTCAAAAAACAAAACAAAACAACAAAAACTAAACTAGCAATACCGACGATTCATGGTGTTGGTGTTAGAGAAGGTATCGAGAAGTGTTCAGTAGAGCTAATACTTGCAAATGATGTTACTAGTACTATTTACACAAATGATTGATTGAAGGCTGGTAATACTATAGAAAATTTAGCAGAGTCCCTGGGCTCTACCTGCTAGTTGACAGTAGCACTGCCAACACCTTCTCACTTGTGACAGCCAGAAGTGATTCCAGATAGTTCCAAATGTTCCCTGAAAGGCAAAACCACCTCGGGTACAAATCACTGCCTGAGAGCAGAGACTGCACGATGGTTTGGCCAGTGTGGTTCTTGGTTCACCCTGGATCTGTGGCATGCAAAACCTGCCTTTTAGTGAACACTCATGGTATGTTTTTTTGTATAAGTGATGAATTTTAATACTGAATAAACTTGCAAGTTAAAGTATTGAAAGGACTTCGGTGAATTTAGTTTGCCTTTGTGATTATTGTCTTCCACCTTTGGTTAATTATCTTTCTGTTTTCTAACTTACAGGTGGATTTACTGTGAAGACCAACCATTTGAAGTTTACAAACTCTCCAAACTTAGTAGCATTTCCATTTCCTCATGCGGCAATTTTAGAAGACTTGGATGGATCTCTGTCTGGGAAAGATAGAAGTCATATTCTTGCTTCTATGGAAACCCTTCCAGCTTCTTGTTCAGTCAATGCAGACTTCAGTCAGATGGTCCAAGGCAGTGTCTGTGGGGAAGGTGTTCTTTTCCATCGTATGTCCATTGGTTTGTAAGTGGAATTAACTGGATATTTTAGCTTGCCAATGAGCATGTATATATCATTCAGGCTATTGAAGCTTGGAGGAAGGAGATTGTTTTCTGATAATTTAAGGTATTTAGTTCTATAAAAGTGAAATGGGAAAAGCTAACCACTATAAAGTCATGATTTCATGATAGTTTTGGCCTGATTCAAATGGCAGCTGCCAATATAACTGGACCAGATCTCTTGTATGACCTCATACTATACTATATGATCCCATAACTCCTTATAGACACTTTGAGATAATGGCCCATTCTTTAAAATATTTAAAACCAACAAACAATTTGAAATATATTTAAAGTATTATTATAAAATTCCAATAATGTTTATTCTCATTTATATACATAGCCTTTCCTCAAGCTCTTTTTAAGTGCTCAGTATGCTCCAGGGAAGCAATTGTTGGTGCCTCCTATTACTTGCAAAGTTACTTCACTCCAGTTCCTTTTCCTTGTTAATTTCATGAACTATTGGATTTGTACAATACCTTTCCTATTAATATTGGAGCAAGGACTCTGTGGTTATGCTACTCAAACTGCCATTAAGTCAGCAGCTGGGCTGTTTATAATGCATAATAGGATTGCCTCTGCCCTCTTTAATTTCCAGGTAATGATTGCCGAGTGTCTAGGGTTCTCTCTTTTACCTATTTCAAATGCATTGTATATATTTAGCCACACTTATTTCCTTCCTTTAAATGTCCTAACTCCATGAATATTAAGTTACCAATTCAATCAGATCATGTTGGCATCTTATTTGAATAGGAACACTACAGAGAGGGAGAATTTTGTGGTCAAGATTCTACTAATTCTGTATTTTGAATGCATGTGGAATCAATATTTTATTCTGCATTGGAGGGTTCAACAACACTCTGCTAGCATCGAATAGTCCAAACATTTTTCTTTTTTCATTTCTGAATTGTTTATTATTCCGATATTAATAGGCTCAATTTCAGTGAATAAAATAACCATAATGGAGGTATATATTTTCATTTCTAACTTTGGTTATGTAGAACATGACTTTTTCTTCATTCTCAGAGGGATAGCCTGGTACTTTAATGACATTTTAGCACTTTTAACAAAGATGATATTAATGAATGTTCTGGGATTTATGAAAGCTAGTGATTTATTTCTTATATGCATTTGCTTAAATAAGGAAAATAGAAGTTTTCTTAAATGAAGCAAATTGAAATCTAGGTGCAGTTAAAAGGCAATTACATACTTGCATGATTCTCCTTATGAATTCACTATATTCCTGTTTTATGCCTTTAAGACTTCCTAGGCTGTCTCTTGTAAAGGCCTCTGTCAATGTGGTGGCAGAGGATTCTGAGTGTCTCAGTCAGCGCTGAGCATCTGCACCTTGAACTCTTCAAAGAAGGATGCAAAGGTGGCTGACTTGGCCACAGATTATAATCTCCACAGACTGAAGATAACCCTTGATGCTGCATTCTAAGGAGTAGCTGAAGAAATTCATCTTGGTTTTTCCAGATATTTCCAGTTTTAGAATAGAAAACTCCTTGGCCTAGAAACCTCTTTAGTACCATAAAAACAAGGATAATTAGTCACCCTATTTCCTGTATGTCTATTTATACTTTTTAGGTTTATTTGTAGGCCTGTGGACAAACATGCAACTGTCTCTAATTAGTCCTGGAAAGGTCTCAGGATGCTTCCAGTTATGTCTCTTGGCCCTTGTGTTCTTCCTTTTAGGATAAGGCCATTGACTTATATGAGTTCTGAGGCCTTGCCCTTCAAAGGACAATCCATGGACTTCTGGCCTCAGCATGGCTGTGGAGCTCCTGAGAAACTCAGAGTCTCAGGCTGAACCTCAGATATCCTGAATCAGAATGGCCGGGTGATTCATACTAAAGTTGGAGTGGCTCTGCTCTGAGGTCCTTCTAATTTTATCATTCTATGATTCTATCCCTAGCTATTTGTGCTCAGTGGCTTGATCCTTGTCCCAGAGCATTATAACCTCATTAGGAACATGTCAGAGCTAATGAGCAATCTGAATTCAGTGTAGATACAAACTTTACTGCATTTCATGAGAAAGGATTAATTTGTTGTGCTATTTGCCCTGGAGCAAGCACCCTAAGAGTTGATTTACAAAGCTCCACATCATAATCTTTTGGAGTTGCACATTGATGGAGATCCGACATGGCATAAGTACCCTGCCATCTTCACTTTCAATTGTCCCCCTCTTTCTCAGCGAGAGGTCCCCAGAGGGCAGGGAGTGAGGCTTTATATAGCTATAGAAACAAAAGTACTCTTTTGCCCCATGTACTAAACTTCAAGTGCTTGGAGAGTGATTTCTTCCTTGTTAGAGCCCCTGTGGTCCATTTCGATATTAGAAACTTTTCCTTCTTGTACCTCACTGCCTTGGTTAAATCTGATGGGTACCCACATATTGGTTTCCATGGCTCAGTTCTACCAAAAGAGTTGGCAGAGACACATAAATACTTGAAAGTGGCTGTAATATTTGATTTTGAGTGAAGAACAAACTGCCACCATGTGTTAGTCAAGTCTGCTTTGTTAAAATGACAACGTGAGTGCTGCTTATGTTGCTATCTCTCTTATCAGTTCTCAAGCATGCTTCCTTGCAGGAGTCACAGTATTCTGGACAGTGCTTCCTTCACAGCGACTACTTTCTCCAAACTCTTAGGAATCTTCGTCTCCTAAAAGAGGCAAAGATGATGATATGTAGTCAGCAGCTCCTTTAACAAAAGTAACCCTAGAGTACTCAGATACTACCATGCCTCTCAAAATCTGAATAGAAACAAGAGTGATGAAATTACACAGTGAATATTCAAATTTTAAAAATGTATTATAATAAAAGATACATTGCCAAAAATCCCCCTCCCACACTCCCCCTTGCCTGGAGCACCCTTACCCATTTACTCTTGCCTCTTTAGCAGTTCTGGAAACAGTTCTAGAAGTACTCTTTCATGAATGTCTGTATAAAGTGTGATTAAAAAAAAAACAGGGAAAATGCTGATGCTAAATGCCATCCAAGGCAAAGGCAGGGTCATAAAAATATCACGGTGCATCCTCATTCACTTTGTTCACCTGTTCTGGTGCCAGGCAGCTTCTGCCTCTTTCCGGAAGTCAGAATGCCGTGAAAACTACACATTTTGAATCATTTTAGGACACCGTGGCAGCTATAACCATGTAACTAAAGCCACAACAGCACGATGTGTCTAAGGAGGACTTTTAGAGCTGCCTCAGAAAGTGGTAAAAATGTTTGAAGTTAGAGAGATTAATGACTGTGCGTCCTCATTTGTAATAATGTTTTTAAAAGTTTAAACATTGGAAAATGTTATCAAGAGATACCTTCTAGGTCTCTCATTAGGTCTCCTTTTGTCCTTTAAATACTGGCATTTTTGGGGGTTCTAGAGTTTTTTCTTTGCCTCTAAAGTCAGATGCACTGTCCCGGCAATCTGGGTTATTTTCACAACCTCAGTCAGCATTCACTGATACATCCTAATTTTTTCTTCCTGTTTGTCCCACTTTACTACATCGTAGACCTGTTTATCTGATTGTCCTTAGAATTTATACTGTCCAGTACTGTAGAAATAAATTGTTACTGATTTCTTGATTGTGGCTCGTCCAAATTGAAATGTATGTAAGTATGAATTATACATCATATTTCTAGGAAATACTGACATTGCATGAAAAACCTAGTAAGAAAAAGTAATACAAAATATTTGAATAATGTTCTTACATTGGTAAGGAAGGTGAGGATTGGGGCTTGTCTTGTGGTGCCAATATCACATAGAACACAGTTATTCAGAATTAGTGTGCAGGTTAATATAAATAAGAAAGCACGGACTCTCCCAGAATCTTCCTTCACTGCCGTCACAGTCCGTATCTCCTAGAGCCTGTTCCCGTGGAGGAGTCAATGGCCTTGGATTCTTGTGGGGGAAAGCTCAGGAATTAAAATGCTACCTTCAGTTTTATTTCTAAAATTCCTAGAAGCATTTAACACTTCAGGTCCTTTCACAATATTTTTGGGGCTTTTGCTTTTCTGGAATTATCAGCTGATGATGGATTTATTTGAACTGCAGATTCCTTCTCTGAACCCTCACCCCAGCACCCCTCAGTCATAGCTTGTTTAAATTTGCATTGTTTTCTTGCTTAGTGGAATTGTTATGGTGAGAATGGGAACTCAGTCTCATGATTTTCATCTGAGAACTATGGTTTTTGCTCTAGAGCATTCTATATTGTTTCAGTTGTCGTAGGCTTACTTCAAATCTACAAATCAGACTTTAATTTTGCATTTCAATTATTGACCTTGTTGAGTGTGGGGAAAACGAGATGCTTGTGACATGCTGTAGGTTGATCAACCAATTAATTCTTCTGAGTTTTTGCGGTTTGAACAAACAGTCTAATCAGGATATATACATTATGTTCGCAATTATTTTTAAAAATCTTGAAAAATAGAAATGTTCCAAATCATTTATGGGTACAAGTCATGGTTCCTCTACTTCCTATGCATACTCCTTCAGACAAATTATTTCACCTCTTTTTGCTTCAGTTCTCACATCAGTAAAATGGGTATCTCACCAGGTCAATGCTGGGTAAAGTGCTCAGTAAATGCTGCCTTAAAAATCATTATTTTCCATTTGTTATTTACAAACAAGATGTAAATATATTACTAACTTAATAAAATATTATAGATTTTATGTTTCTGAGAAACAAATGTCTGGCAAAGGAATTAAATTTACTCAAATGGAACTTAATCCAATTCTTCAAAGCAGGGAAATAATTTCCAATAATCATATGACATGATGCCAACCCAGCAAAATTTCCCAGGTGGTCATGGAATCTGGAGCCTTCAGGACCCAGGCTTTGATTCGATGTGCCACATAGTTACTATTTCTTTCTTTCTAGGAAAGAAAAGGTTAATGTTCTTGTTGATCACCTTGATTCTTAGACCTTGCTTAATATCCTCTCCTGTAGTGCTTGTGTTCAGTTTTTACCTACGTAACTGCTCTTAATGTGTCAGTGTTCAAAGCATAAGGCACCCCCTGCCTCTTTGAATGCAAAAGTAAAGAAGAGTTCAAATGGAAATTTTGGCCCAGCTTCTTTCCTAATAGTCACCTAACTCTCCTTCCTAGGGATAAAAGGGTATAGCATTACTAATGGTATCTTTTCAGTTCTTAAAAAAAGAAAGAAAGAAAGAAAGAAAGAAAGGAAGAAAGAAAGAAAGAAAGGAAGAAAGAAAGAAAGAAAAAAAGAACTGAATGAGACAGGAAAATTCAAAGTAGATCGCCCTTTCTTGGTGGCAGAAATTGCAGAAGAAAAATATACATTGGTCTAAAAAATCATAACAAGGCCCAAATTAAAGATTATTATCGATAATATTACAAGATTATTAATTTCATGAATTGTAAAGAGTGCAACGTTATGTCAGCAAATGTTTGACAATTAACTTTCCAGAATACAAAGCCGTAGCTTATAGCATTTGCATAGTTTCGTGATGAATATACTTTTAAGCAGCCTATTCGAACATGATACTGAGAATGGGAAGAGCCTGAAGACAGGTTCTGGTGAGCTGTCAGTTAGCTGCATCGCAGCACCAGGGGTGTCCATATAAACTGGAAAACAGGCTTCTTAGTCCGACCTCCTACCTGATGTACACAATTGATTTTCACTGTCCCTGACAAGTAGTTGCCTACCTTCTGGATGCCATGCTCCAGTGGCCATGCTGTCCTGATCTGGGGCACCCTTCGTAGCTGAACTCAGCAGGTGGAGAGGGGCGATGCTACTGTGCTGAAAGGTCACCTCAAGCTGGACAGTAGGCAGCTATTGCTTTCCTTTAGAGAATAAGACAAAATGAACAGCAAGTCATATCCTAGCGGGACAGCACATAAGTAGATGCTACTGTAGAGGAGTTTCCAGGGTGATTCTTGGACCCTCTACAGAAAATCACTGTGTTAGCCAACTCTAAGCAAAGGTAGAAATACACTTTGGTAAGGTCATAGAGGACAGATAGTCAGATGCTCCCACCAGAAACACAGCACTAGTCATCATATAATCTGGCTCTGCCTACAAATTCTAGTTTGTGTGATATTTTAAGGATTATTAAAACTTCAGAAAACTACTTAGTGTTGTGGTTTATTTCCTTTCTACCTTAGGTTTGGTACTTTACTCAGAGGAATACTGATTCAATAAGGTTAAATACAGAAAACTGATGGGCATTGCATTTTCCGGGACAGTGGCAGAACAGCAGACAGGATAATGACAGGGATTGAGATCAGTGCATTTTCAAAGGCTGCTATGCCAGGATTTTGTTGGCTATGCCCAAAATTTGGACTTTGTCTTTTTTATTCAAAGATGAGACTGACAGCAGCAAGCACAAATATCCAGACGTTGCTTGCAGCCAGCCCTATTTGAAGCTAGGTATTATGATGTGTCTTGCTTAGCAGATTTGTAATTATATAAGTCTTATTTCCCAATTGTTCAGAATCAAGAGCATTTAGAGCTCAGTGCAGTGTTTTTGTTAATACACAGGGATATGGACCCTCAGGAGAAGTAAGCTAATGGTAAAAAGAAACCAGGGAGTTAATATTTGTTCTCATTGGTATTGCAGATTACCTAACAAATCCTTTGTTATATATTCAACAGCTCTACACAGTACATGGGCACTAAATTACATAACTGTCCAAGTGGCTGGTGTAGTCAGTTGATACTTTGGTTGAGACATTCTATCAAGATCTAGTGTTATATTTTAATGGGACATATACCTTAATTCAAAAGAGATTCTGTCATTTACCAAAAAAGAGAACAAACTCCAAGAGAAACTCCAGAGAGGCAAAAACAACACCCAAGGCTTGCAGTCCTTTTGTCTTTTTGATTGCATGTCGCAGGAGCTGTTGCTGATGCAGAAGGAAGGGTTAACTTTTAAAATGGACTGGTTGCCTCCTGATTTCTTGCACATAAAGCCATGAGTAGTTCAGGGAAAGGCTTCTTCCCCTAGTAATGAAGCTTTCTGCTGCTAATGGCCCATGCAGACTCCCTTGGCTCCTCCAAATTAGAAATACTTTTGTGCTCCTTTGCTTCATTAACAGTAAAGAGAGGGAGATTGGTGGCTATTTAGGGCACAGGGAAATTGGTGGCTATTTAGGGCAAGTGAAAATTGTAGTAATTATGGTTGCTGAATTCTCTTCATGGTGTTCTTTGACTCGTGATGTTCTTTTGGTGCTTTTCAGAGGAGCCCACCACTATCAATGTTGGCATTTGGCCTAGAAGGCTGGGAACTGATCTGATTTTGAAGTATTGGCCCCTAGAAATGGTCAATGCAAGGCATCTCACCTGCTGGGATATGGGTCTTTTACATTTTTATTTGCTTTTTAGCCTGCACCGTGTGGTCTTTTCTACCGCCAACTGTGATGAAGGTATGTTTGGAAACTTCCTTCTTGACTTGCACTCTAGAAAGCTAGCCCTGCACATGATTACCTAGGAATCTGAATCTTGAGCAAACCTTGGTTGAAAAGGATGAGGGTGCCTTGATGGGATCAGACGTCTGGGAGAGTTGGCCAGGCTTGAAGGGAAGAGAGAAAGGGTAATTTAGGATCAAAATTGCTGTGACAGGTCTCTGGTTGATTAAGAAGCTGAGGGCACATTATGGGATGCAATTTGGAAAGAGAAGAACATGAGAAGGAAATACAAATATCCCAAAGACAAGTACAACTTCATTAATGATACCATGTAGAGGTGTGACAGTATTCAAAGAAAGCGCATGTTGTTAAGGGACTTCAGAAACTGTGGAATTGGTGTGAAAAATACGTCTTTCAAAATGAGACCTGCTACACCACGCACATAGAGTAGCTCAACAGGTCTTTCTGCATCTGGAATCAGAACTGGCTGGGCGAAGGGGTAGCACCAGACCCAGAAGAATAAGAGCCCATTGATCATAAGTTTAACTGGAGTTGGAGTTCACCACCTGCTCCCTCCTGCTCCCACCTGCTTAATGACAGAGAAAACTTCAATCTCAACAACACCTGGGACAGTTGCAACTCCATACAAACTATCCAAGAGACGACGGTCTGCAGGATGTTGGAAGGCAAAATGGTACCTGAAACCAGTGACGCCAAAGTTCTGAAGCACTGAGGCAGCAGAGCAGGGGTGCCTTTAGGGAGCAGGGGACCAATTAAAATATATCATTGTATATACAAAAAGTAACTCTTTTTCAAAGCAATTTGAGAACATTTTATTAGGATAGAAGCGATATGAATTCCTGAGGAAATCTTAGCATTTCCTAAACCAGCACCCACTACTATAGTTTGTACCTACCCCAAAGAGGTTTTTTGTCTACTAGGTATTTACATCTTGGCAAGTCTTCTACAGATATAGAGTTAATTATGTTAAACTCTGATAACTTATGATTAGATGGTTATCTCCTTTATTAGTAAGTTTACAGGAAATCTGACTCATGGTGTTCTGAGTAGTCCTTTCTGTTGCAAAGAAACATAGCCAGTTGAAGTGTTCTAACACATGTATCATTTGTTTATTTGCTTGACAAATGCTCACATGATATGAAAGGCCACTTCATTTCTTTGTGTAGATCACTAACTGGAAATTCTGATTTATCAGTTAGTCTTTCCTGGATCTAGGTCTTCTGATTCACTATTTGAGCCCATATATACTGTGGACGATGTAAGGAGACTCTTACACAATCTGAAACATGTAGAATCATTCTCTGGACTGTGGAGTGTCCTACCCTAAATACTGACCAAGATGCACACTGCAGGAAATTTTTTTTTACCTCTTACTATTCTTAGCTCCAATTTATCTCTTTTCACTATCCTTTGTTTTACATTTATTTCCCAGAAGTTTATTTATTTATTTTTAAAATATGGTAGTTGGACAAATAATGCTTGATAGTCTCTTGGAAATCATTGATTCCATCAGGAAAAGAGTCAGGATGATTAAATGCAAATAGCTTGGAATGCAGAAAGAAAATCTAACATTGTAAATGCTTTTTAAACATTATAATCTTAAAATAAATTCTACAAATAGGATGGCAAGGATGTGAACAGTTGTCAGTAGGATTAGAGACAGAATGAAATGGCATGGATGGAAATCATGGAATGGGTTAGAAGTTAGAACAATGACCTTAACATCCACTATGATTGTGGGAGTATGAATTAAGGAATATACAGGAGTTCCACCCTAAATCCTGATGTAAATGGATGACATAAACCCAAGCCCAGCAAGAAATTTTTATCTCCAAGATTTCTAAAGATCCAGTTAATGCTACATAACAGTTCCTTTACTTCCAAATGTTGCAAGTATTTTTATTTCTTTATTTTGTTAACAGATGAAACAAACACATTAACCTCACTAGAAGTGCTGCATTGCCAGGCTCAGTATTCTGTGACATGAAAACTTTTGGATATGTTTTAAAATGACCAAATATCATGGCTAAACTTCTAGACATTCTAACAAGTAGTAAGGAATGGCAAATCTGGTGCCTCTTAGGTACTTAACTAGAGGTAGATGATAGTGGGCTTGGTGATGGCTACTGACTATTTCATGTGAATGATCTCTCAAAGTTTCACTGTTGCTACATGAACTGTCATTGTGTCCATTTAAATGAAAGGAAACCAGCAGGCTGTGATGGCCCACTGCTGAGCAACTAGGTGCACCCTGGGAGGCTAATACAGGCACATCACCACACCACGAGTTTCAGCTTAGCCTAGGCAACTTAGCAACTTAGTGAGATCCTGTCTCAAAATAAAAACCAAAAAGGTGCTGGGGATGTAGCTTAGTGTAAAGTCCATAGGTTCAATCCCCAGTACTATACATAGAAAGAGAAGAAAGAAAGAAAGAGCAAAAGAAGAAAGAAAAGGTATCAAATCCTATACAGAGTTGGTGATTTGTCTATGTTTCACACACACTGGCATGTGCAGATCTTCATTTCCACTTTGTACCCATTTATCTCTAATTTGCCAAAGTGTTTAAAACTTTGAGTTTCCTTTGCTAGCTGGGCATGGTGACGCAGCCCTGAAGTGCCGGCTGCACAGAGTGCTGGGGCAGAAGAACAGCTTAATTCCCGGTGCTCACAGCCAGTCTCCCTGGGCAACCCAGGGAGAACTGGGCTGGAAATATTTTTATTCCTTCTCATAATCTGCCACAGGATTAGAAACTGGCTATGCGTGTCCTACTTCTTCCTTCTTCTCATTTCCCTCTTCTTTGACAGTTTATTTATCTGCCTACAGCAGAACGCCACAGTTAAACATTTTCTTGAAAACTAAACAGAAGGAAGAAAGACAATTTTGAGTTTTCTAAACTTTTACTTTATTTTTTAGGTCCGCTTTGACTTGTTTTTAGAGTTTTAGCATGTGATTAAATATATGATTTAATGAAGTCTTTGATGTCACTTTCTGGGATTGGGAGGACAATTTGCAAAATCTTGGGGCCTGTGTTTCTAGTTCTACTTTATGGCATTTACAAATACATATTGCTTCTGCCATATATTGCTCCAATTTGTTAAAGTGTGGTTTTTGAAACCTTTTATATAAACTAGTAAGATGGCTCTGGGTGCTTTTGGAATATGGTTTATGCGTGAGCTGAGTGCCTTTGTGTTAGAGACCTGGGCTGGTGCAGGGACGCCTGAGAGGCAGGAGAAAAAGTTACCCTCCAACTTAAGGATCACAGTCTATTTTTTAAAACACAAACCCCAGGAAATAGAAATGCTATAGTAGCAGTGAGCATGGGCCATTGGACAGCCCATAGGACAGGAGTCAGCTTGCTCCTGCATTCTACCCTACGGAGAGGGCTCCTGAGGTCATGTGTGCTGGGCTCTTGGAGTAGGACATCTAAGGGTCTAAGCATGTTAGGTCCTGGGCATCTACCGTTGTTCCGTATATGACTATCTAATTACTAAATATAGCATGTTTTCTAATGATGGTCAACTTGGTATATGACAAATTTTCATCATACACATTTCTTTGTTAAATTAATTGCCTACATGAACTAAGATGATATTTATTAGTACCTTCAAATCTGCATATTCTACTTTCAGTCCACCAGTCAGTGTTATATACGAGGGATCCTATGCTAACTCCCCCTGGGCTGTTTTAACTCACACAGTGATTGCTAATCCCACTATAGACACACAGACAGTGGGCTTAAGGATTACAGTAAAGAGCAGGTGACTACAATTGATGAAACAGGAATGCACTGGGCTTTGAATGGGCAAATAACCTTGGGACCCCATGTTTTTCTTTTTAAATCATTCTAGAACAAATGCTCCTGATGTTTCTTGTGATTTAATTATCACTGACAGTAGAAATAAGACAACCACTGTCAATTATGTCCATGATACATTGTCTAACTGTTATGGCTGGATGGCTGTGCTCTTGGATCAAGAGACTTACTCACTGCGATTCGCGGATCCTTGTATCAGCAAATCTTTGCAGGTAACTCTAGAATTGCATTCATTGGCATGTCCCATTCCCAATAAGAGGTCTTACTTTCCTTCTTTGTGGTTATGTTTGCACATATTAGCTTCAGCCAATGCTGATAAATGGCAGTAGCATGTTTTGCTAGATGAATATGCCCTGAATGAGATTTAGTTCATCCAAATCCCATCTTGAATGCAGAACAGTTACACTTGAAATATTAAGTTTATGAATTCAATTGGAAATAATTTCTAATAATTCTCTAGGAATCAAGTTTTTTTAGAATTACATGCTTAAAAGCAACTTTCCTCAGTTATGTGTTTGTAACTGGAGAAAATGTCCAGACATTCATACATTTCACACTGCCACCTTGTGGGAAAAGATTAACTTGCACACAAAGTGCAAAAGCCCCAAGGCTGGTTGAGGTTGACAGATTCAGGGGGCTACCAAGTGGGAGGAGGAAGAGCTGTATTGAAATTGGGTTTATTTTTTTCTGAAGAGAGAGAGAAAGAGAGGGAGAGAGAGAAAGATGCAACAAATTTCCTAATGCAGCTCCTTTTTCTGTCTCATGCGCTTTCTCCCAAGCAGTCCTGAGAGCACATCTTAGGGAGATGGAAGCTGCCTGGGTGTACTATAATTACGAGAAATCCAGGGCAGAAGCTCTGATCTTTTCACAGGGCTCTCAGAAGGGGACGCATGCCTCTGTTTCCTCTTCTGTGGTCCCTATGAGAACATTATGGGAGCTTTCATGAAGTGTAGGGGTAGGATGTGACTCTGGCGATGGATACTTTGGGTATATGTCCAGCTCAGCACCCTCCTGCTTTGTGACATGAGGAAAATTACTGAACCCCCACCTTCCTCAGTTTCATCAGCTGTTAAGCAGCCCATAGGAGCAGCAGTTGCTCCAGCAGTGGGAGCTATGAATGGCACAGATGCGCCATGCTCCTATCAGTGCTCACCTCTTCCAGCTGCGGGGAAGTTAGGAAGGAGTTCTAGACCCTGCCCCTCTCCTCTAGCTGTCTGACCTGAGGCAAGTCAGTTCCTAGTCCAGGCCTTTGTTTTCTGCTTTGTCAATTAAGGTTGATAAGCAAAAAGAACCTCATGGTTTCTATCAGCTAACATGTGATGACTTAGTATCTCTAGCTACTAAATTGAGTAGGCTAATTTCCTACAAGCAAGGTACAGTTTATTTTTGTGCTATCCTATTTCTGAACTACTTCACCTGTGCTCTTTAGATCTTTGGTGGTGGTGGTGGGAATTCCTCACTGAATGAGCCTTATTATGATATTTTCCCGCTTGTGCTTGAAGTACTCAGCAACATTTGACAACTTTTCTCCTGGAAATTACCTCCTGCTGGTGCACACAGACTTGCCACCTTCCCCTCATATCCTCATGAAATGTGGAAGTCGACTGGGTCGTTCTCTTCTGTCTCTTCCCTCACCTGCTCAAGATCAAGGCTGTGACTGGTTTTTCAACAGCCAATCAAGGCATCTCACCTATCTAGGTAAGTTTCCAACGAGGTGTGCATTTTCAGGACAAAAAAATAAAAATCAGGGGCCACCATTTATTCTTGAATTGGGCATTGAGCTGTGAAGCAAGGGACTGAAGGTAATAGCTTGTGTTGTAATTAAGCAAGTGGACTCTGAAGTAAGACCATGCAGATTTAAACCCCAGTGCCAAGACTCACTGGGTTGGATACTAAACAGGCTTTTTCTTTTAAGACTTAGCTCTCTCCTATGCAAAATGGGAGGCTAAAAGAATCTACCTCAAAGGATAATCACATAAAGGATAACGTCTAAAATTCTTGATCTGAACACCTAATCCAAAGCAACGCTTCATACACATTGATGTGTTAGTACCTCTAATCCGTCTTAGGGTAGTGCTGTGTTTGTAGTAAACAAGTGAATATATAAGGACAGCACGGCTGACTGACCACAGACGCAAGCAGGCTGAAGTGTACGTGGAGGTTGAGAAGAGGGTCTTAGAAAGGAACCTGAGGTGAGGAGGAGAGATGAAAAGGGCTGATCCATGGACTGCCATGTTCTGTGTCTGTTTTATGTCAGGATTACTGGAATCTTCTTTTGGGGAACAGAGAGTAAACGGATTTCCTTCCTTTTTTGGACATGTTTAACAGAATCACAATTCTGGTATCAGGACTGTCCCCCCACTTTTTTTTTTGAGTCTGTCTCATATTCTTTTCCCATTCTGATGTCAGTGCTAGTCACTTTTAGAACCAATGACATCAGCTCACTGTGAGATCACTTCCTATAATGTCCTGTAAGAAAGAGACAAGAGGACTGTCTAGAATGATAATTTTGTTAAAAGTCAACCCTAATACAGCCTGACCAAATTCAGGGAACTGTAGCACCATAGCAGGATCCAGTCCCTGCTTCAAATCAGACTTGGTCTCAGGACTTGCAGAGCTGGGGCACCATCCTGAGTTCCTTATCTCTTCCCCTTATCTGACCCTATGGGTTACTGGCTCTAACCTACAGCTGAGGCCTGGGACAACTGAATTTTAATATTGCCAGACAGAAGAATCTAATGCTTTCTAGATGTTTTTAAAGTTTTTGCCAAATTGAATGTTATATATTTGTTTTGCATTGAAATATACCATTCACATTTTACTTCTTATTGGACATAGTCACAAATGTAAGACGAAACTACAAAAACTCAGGATGGACAGAGATTTTGCTGAGACTGTCTCCCATCAGAGCCAAATAGCAAACAGCGGCCATTAACTTTATGACTATTCATTTTTTATATAGTCTAGAAGTTTTTTTTTGTTTAAATCACTCTTTCTATTTCTTAGTATACTTCTGAAAAGCCTATTCATTCATTGGTCAGACTTTATTCATGAACTGCAAGCCAGTTCAAATACCTATATAAGGTGAACATTTAGGATACAAAGAAAGACATCAAACAATGCAGCTACAGATATTTTATCCTTTGATAGAGTTCTTAATTAAATGAATACACACATTTATGGTCCAAATGCACTTCTGTATAGATAACTGTGTTTGTGTGCATTTATATTTATTTATAGATGCACATTTGTAAGTGTATACATGCATATATACATTATAGATGATTATCTTCATTTGACATTTTTATGAGGTGGAAAGCTTGTATTAGTTTTAAAAGATTCTTTGCATTACATAATCTATTGTCTCAAACTGTCAATAAGATTTGGAGAAGGAACAGCAAGTAAGAGGAGGTTGATTGAGGTTGGAAGTTGGAGGTTGGAGACCCTTCTTCCTTGAGGAGGATTCTTAGCAGAGGCTTGTATGATTAATCCTCTGAGTATTGGAGCAGATGAGTGACTTAATCACTTCTACTCCCATTTTGGGCTGGCCCAAGCGTAAATGAGGATGGGAGAAACTGACGATCACCTGCTTTTCCATGGGAGCTTAACACAACCACATTGGATAGTGTAGAGTTAGTCGTAATTGTGGATACCCTTTGTGTAAAGTTCACAAAATCTACAGGAAGATGGTGGTTATAATGCTGTGCTTTCTGTACATCTGTCTGCATTCTCAAATGTCATAATGGCTGTGATATAGTTATAGTAGCTGGAACCTTAAAACACTGAGAAACAGAATTTCAGTTCTATTTGACATACTGGTTTATTACCTTCACTAAGCTGTATATTTCACACTCTGTACTCTAATAATTCTAATTCTGTAATTCTAATACTCTTACAGTATTAGAATTGGTACAATTTATGTAAAATACATTTAAAAAGAAGAAAACACTGGTGAAGACATTAAACATATGCTGGACTGACAAGACACAGTGAAAGCTGTGTGTATAGAAGTTTGGTTGTATTACAGGGAAACTTCTTTCAGGTGCACAGAATTATGTACCAAATTATGTTCTGGAGTGTGCTGCTCTTTCTCCCAGCTGTGGTTTCATTCAGAGTAGTGCTGCTTCACTGACAATTGGCAATGTTTCATTCACTTTTTGACCACTTCTAAGTGGACCATCTTTTTATTGTTTGTAAGGTTACCACATCCCTCAGGATAGGAAGACTTTTTTAAAAATCACAATTATCTGCACTTCCTCCAGTTGACTGCTTCCTATGTGATTTAAGATACCTGGCTAACTTAGACCCAGATGAGAATGAAAAAGATAAGGACCCAGGCATTCTAGCTCCTGACTAGGGATCCCTCCACTAGAGTGTGCTGCCCACTAAACAATCATTGATTGCTACCTGAAAAGGATCAGTGAGTGGGGGGTGTCTGCTAGGCAGGGTTGGGAAAGAAAACTTCTCAGAGATCCCCAGTGACAAAAAGAAAAGAAACCGCACATATATATTTTGACCCTTACATTTCTCTTTTCCACCAAGGCAAGTTTTGCCTTTGTTCAGCAAATGTCTTTATGGAGTGCTGGGTTTTTGGAAAGCTCATGACCAGTGCTCGGGGCTTAGGGTTTTAATCAGAGGCTGGCTGGCTGCTTTACCTAGGGCGAGGCATTATAATTGCTCCATGCCTCAATAGTTTCATTTATACAACGAAGTTAAGAATATTTACTTGTCCCTTGGAAATGTGGTACATAACATTCACATGTATTAAAGTGTGATCAGTATGCCATGTTACTGTACTAAAACACTTCTCCAATAGAATATTTCTCCAGAATTTTTCTTTTCCCCAGAAGATCAACAATGTTTGTATCTTGATTTTAGTATACATATGATAACATTTCTGAAAGTCTCTTTTTTTTTAACTCAAGTTTGAAAGATACTTGTGGTCCATGATCAAATGACTGCAAAGGGAATTGTTGCCCTAACTACAGTATAATACCATTTACGAAATTGTTATCCGTAGAATAAGACAACTTCACACATTTAAAAGATACCAGCAAATTGGTTGGGGTTGCCTTTCCAAAACCACTGAAAATTTCACTCAAGGAGCTACTTTCAAAAGAAACCACAAGTGAGGTTGTTGTGTGCTATAGTGCTTTGGTTTAGGACCTAACAGAGCAGTATTAGGAGTGGCCTCTCTCAACTGGAACTTCTTCACCAACCTTGGGAATGGGTATGATTGTAGGACAAGGGTTTGTTTATGTCTGTAAGTCAGGCATCAAATTCAGCGAGCCCATTTTTCTGTTCATGCAATTTGTCTCATTGGCAGCTCCCATCTCTGCCTTACAGAGCTGGTTCCCCATTGCCTGTTTCCCTGCTGTTTTTCCAGGGATGTTTCAGTTCATGGTGAACTATTTTTATTTTTTAGTTACATTAGCGCTATGAAATAATTAGTCAGCTAATTAATCTGGTTTACAAGCTTTGTAGGATTCTTCAGCTGTCAGTCAGGCCCAGGCCCGAGGCCTCCATCTAGTCTCAGCTCTCCTGCCCATGTGATTCCTGTTGCCATGGCTACTGGCTACATCTGCTGACACCCCACTCTCTATTTATTGCTTAATTAAGAATTTCACGCTCAGCCTTATCTGTCTCTAAGAACAAGCGCACACTGTTAAGAAATTCCAAATTTAGGCCCGGACACAAGGAAAGCCTTTCTTACAGGCTTGGCTGCATGGAGCCTCACTAACGATTCTCAGCATCCCAGCCGCCACCCTTCAATCAAAAATCATTAAATGGGGCAGAGATAATGAGCATGTAGCATATCAAAAGGAGGATGTTTGCTTGGTCCAAGGGAGGAAAAGCTGCTAGGCCCCATGCTCAGCTCCACTTCAAAGTGAGATGAGACCTCTCATCACTGGGGCCTGATAAAGCCCCATTTGTTCTGGGCTTGACTTATGCAAAAGGCCAGGCATGTCATAGTCCCCTTTCACAGACATGGGTTCCCCTACCTCTCTCCTCCATCTTCGCCAGCCCCCTCCCTGGCCTTCTGCATGCTCGTGTGTCAGCACTTAGGCAGCTGGGTCCTCCAAAGCATCAGGCCAAGCGTATAATCACTGACTCTCCACTCACAATGGCCACTTGTAGGGGGGTGGCCAGGAGGAGGTCTTCATCACAATAGGAGCACAATTATTGCAGCTGCTAGGGAAGGCTATGCTTCTTCCTGTAGAAATATAATAGGACTTGCCCAAAACAGGAGGTGAAGGTTTCGGGGAGGTGGTCAGGGTGGAGAGGGGTAGAAGAAAACAATCTTGAGTTGGTTATTCATATTCTGACTCTTAGAAGCCCGATGCGGAGCCAGTGGGGTTCCAGCAGCTGCTCCTACACAGCCCTCTTCTAATAATTGTACATTCTGTCAGGGGTCAACTTACTTTTGACCCTGTCCTTTTATATCGGTAAAAGGCTCTTTGGGGCAAACTGTTGGGTTGTGTCAGGGTACATTAAATACTCAGAGCCTCCTCCCCTTGTTTTACCCCAACCTAACCAGCAGCCTGTGATAAATTCATATCAGATGCTACACCATTCACAGTTGCCCTCCTGAATTCACACAGCCCCCATTCTCACAACTGCGATGCGGCTGAGCTGGGACATTGTGTGGGTGGCAGCTGAGAAGACCTGGGCCCTCTGCGAGGCTCAGAGGCTCCTGCCACACTGCCTTCTTCTGATCCCACTGAAAAGAACATGCCTTGGCAGGCTGGCCAGCAGTTTGTCCAGACGTCCCCCTCATAAAGATAAAGGCTGACTGTATGCTAAGGAGCCCTGGCGGGGTCTCCAGGGCCAGCGGGGCTTTGGATAGAGCGAGCAGCAGATGGATTTGATTCCCTGTGCCAGTTCACTTTGACAAACTCAAGTCACATCATATAGATGGATCAGAAGAGACACTGATAACTTGGGAGAGCCTGAAAATAGGTGTTTTTCTGAGTTTGAGGCTCAGCGCTCAATCAGGGGTCATGCTGACCATCTAGGTTTTCTAGTCTCAACATAGTGGCGCACGGGCTGCTGCCTAGACTCATCAGTGAACCTGGAAGATCCTGTACAGTTCCTTCAAAAGGAATTCTGTTAGGCTTTAAAGAGGCCACAGGACTGAAACAGTTCCCCAGAGCTCTTGAGAGGATTTTGTCAGCAGAATGGAATTATAATCTTTTTGCAACTTTGTAGCCATTCCCATGCTGAAGCCCTCTAAGGCAATCTATAGCTTTCTAGTTAATAAATTAATTTACATTCTTATAGAAAACTCATTCCCAAAGATCCCCAAGGACTTTTACCAGTAATGTAGAGAACTGACTTGAGGGAAATGTACTAAGCTTTTCAGTAAAAATATAAATAATGGAACAGGAACTGGGCATGTAGAAGGGATTCTGCCTCTTGGTTAAAAGTATCTTCTCTGAAGGGAACAGAAGGGAGGAACGGAAACAAGACAGGAAAGAAGGAAGGAAGGGAGGACAGAAGGAAAGAGGCAAAGGAGGAAGAAAGGAAGGGAGGAAAGAAAGAAAAGAATAAAGAACTCAGAAGTCAGAATTAAATGATTTTTAAAAAAATCACTCAGGCTACAGAACTGTTAGTAACACTACCTGTCTAACCTTATTTCACACAGGTAATGGGTGGTGTAACCAGTGTTCAAAGTCAGCTTTTCTGACTCTAGGTTCAGTGTGTTTTTTAGTATACCATTTAAAAAAAAATCTAAACATATATATTTCCCCTTATAAACCACTCCTTTTTCCTTCTATGTACAAAAGCCCTGTACTTATTAGCTACCATTGTGTTTCCTAAGCTTCAGATAGTCGAGTACTGTTTTCATTTATTTGTCCCATTTTATACCTCTTACACAATTAGTTATCTAGAATATTTTCACAAATTAACTTTCTCATGTTTAAAACCTAACTTCTTATGCAGCACCCTACATAAAACTAGTTGTTTTTTTCTAAAAAGTATCAAAATCCATAGCCACTAAAACAAAATCATCACTGTACTTTTCAGAGTTGACAAATATAATGTGGCCTGCATGGCTTCATTTAAACTCATAAAAAATAACCATTTTGAATACAAGTCTTTCCCACTAGGTTCTCTGTCTTCACTTGCTAAGAACACCTGCTTCTGAAAACAACCCATTTTTTAAGTGCTGTTATACAATTCCTTAAGTCAGTGTTTTGAAAATTTGCCTCATAGACAAATAAGTAGAATGCTTGTTCCGGGATCCCTCCCTGGAGGATGTGGTTCTGTAAATCGCAAGATACCACACATGCCTTCATTTCAGTGTGGTAAACATCTCTGAGTCACAATCACAATTATTATTGTTCTCTGAGTTAATTAAGAAGGTTTAATTGAACTAACTCTCAGGACTCTGGCTAATGTAGTTATGTCTATTGGTGTCTTTATCAAGTTCTTTAATGCTTAAAAAAAATCATCCTTAAGGTGAAGACCTTCAGGTGTTCATAGGATTTTTGCTAGTATTTTCATGAAAGTTTTTTAAAAGAACATGTGTTATGAGGGTCAAGGTGATTTTCATGGCTGTTTCTGTGAGGTTGAAATTATACAGGAGTGGTGTCAGGTGAAGAAAGTTACCCAGGGTCCAGCTGACAAGAAAATTTCTGCAGCTGAGTCAGAGATGTCACCCACCGGGACATGAGGTCAAGGTCACTGAGCAGGAGAGGAGAACCAGAGTAGGGGTTTGCAGGTTTATGAAGAAGATGGGAAAGAGAGGTGGAGGTAGTAGACACAGCAACCTGAGATGAAAGCTGAGAGGCAGGCCCAAGTGCAACAGCGGGCTCAGGAAGTCAAGGCTGGTATCTGGGTTCAGTGCAGATAGACATAGAAAGAGAAATCACAAGTCAGGGTGAGACTGGATAAAATTTGCAGACCTCAACTGCAATTGTTGCTTTACATTCTTTCATTGTATAGTCTGTAGCTGACTTATATTAGATACATACAGACATAACAGTGCATTCTGATATGTGGATAAATTCAAATGGTGAGGGAGAGTGGGGTATGAATAGAAAAGTGAAATGAGGATGAAGTCTGTTGTTATTGAGATGTAGTTTTCTTATTTAAATGAATAGGCACTTATTACTCGCTCCAAAATTTTAGGAGTATTAGATCTGATTGTGGACAGAATTCATTTTTTTCTTTTCCTTACTTCCTTAGAGAGACAAAATACCCCAGCCAGAGCACCTTACGCTGTAGGCACTCACATCACATCTAGCCGAGTAACTCTTAGATCCGAGTATAGGAGCTCATTTCTTAGCATATTTGTCTCTCCCTCCTATAACTCTATAATTTTACATAGCTTAAATGAAGCAGCATTCATGAGAATAACTTGGCAATAAGTGACTCAATGACTTTTCTTCTTTTTGAGGATTAGTTTTTACAGTCTGGAAAAGATCAAGTACAAGGAGGCTTCATTTATAAACAAGGTGGAATAACCATTCTCACTGTACGAGTGCAAAATCAGAAATCACAAGCACTGAGAAAACATACGTATAACATCACAGTTTGTGCAAGGTTTTAAAATCTTCCTAAGTCAATACCTTTATTTTTAAATTGTTTTCATTCCTCTTTGTATTTATTCAAATTGGAAATGAGACTTTACATTTACAGCCTTTTAGAGTCAAAACACCTAGCAAACTTTAGCAGATTTCAAGTTGCTTACAATTCTGTAATGCTACAGCTCATCACGACTAGGTGCAGCTGTAAAAGGGGAAAAGGAATAAACATATATTTCTTGAGCCTTGTTAACTGGAACTTGGAATAATGAATATGCCTAATTATAGTATTGATCATAGCTAGTATCTATTGTTCACTATGTGCCAGGTCCCCTGCTAACTATGTTCCATAGATTATCCCACCTTTTTCTCCCAAACTACCCTGTGAGGTAGACAGTATGCATTGCTCATTTTCAGGTGAAATGAATGAGGTTCAGTAGTTTCAGGGTACAATTCTAGGACATTGGGCTTCAGCATCCTTTATATTCACAACACCCTTTGTTATTTTTCATGACCTTAGAAGTTATGTTTGGGGAGATTGTGTCTCTTGATCCATTCTTATATGCTCTGAATCAGCCCCACAGGTGACATGTAGAGTGGTGATACAGGAAATTAGATTCTGATAATCTTTTTCCACTTCTGATTACTTTTTGTACCTTCTGTGATACTGAAACCACTTCTCTGACTGACATTCACATATTTAACTTTGATAAAATGAGCAACAAATTTTCTCTATATATTTTAGTATTCCAATATCTGTGTGGGGAAGGGATCCTTCTGGAAGTGAGGACCGTGTGTGTGTGTGTGTGTGTGTGTGTGTTGTTTGTGTGTGTCTGTGTGTGTGTGTGCATATATATATATATATTTTTTTTTTTTTTTTTTTAAGACAAGGTCTCATTATATATTTCTGGCTGGCCTTGAACTCATGGAGAACATCCTGCCTCAGCCTCCCAAGTGCTAGGTTTACAAGGCATGTGTTACTATGCCCATTTTGAAAACAATATTAAATGAGAAAATGGTCAGTATGAGATAGAATTGGAGAGATTTCTCATGGAACTCTTCAGAAGTTATTTTCCTTGCAATGTTTTGAAATGTATGCTTTGTAGTTAAAAAGAATGGTTTTGATCTATCCTATCTGTGATGTAGAAATGTTTTAGGGAAACAAAAACAGAGAGCGTGGGTTTGGCCAGGTCTCTGAGGGTACAGCCTTGGGCAGCTGTAGGCCCTCCAGTGGTGGGAGGGGCTGACTCCCATGACACCTGATAAGGCAGAAAGGTAATTAACCAATAAGAGACAAGGTGTTACTGGAAAAATGAAGTTCATGCACCTGATTACTAATTAATCAGGCGTGAGAGCACCTTGTAGCTGTATTCACTATTTAATTATAGCAGCCTCTCTTGGCAAAGAAGCATATGTTCCCAGCTTAATCTACTGGTTTATACTGACATCAAATTGTCATTATCAGAAAGAATCAGGCCTTTTGATTATTTCCACTAATTTATTGAACACTTAAAATTAATGAACCTCAGGCCTTTTAAATGTGCTCAGTTGGTTTGGAAGATGGGAGGAGAAAGGCGGATGGGGAAGAGCCTTCATTAAAAGGACAATTTGTTTGGATAAAGGTAAAGGAAATACATTTCATGGGTGATCTGAACTCTACTGGTGAGAAACACAAGAATTCTAAAACCTGAGTCTATGATATGATGAAGAGGAAAACGGATATGAGATGTGGCCTCCTAGACACCATTATTGGCTTCCAAAAACCATACAGCTAAATGGTTCCCTCACTAATTATTTATGTGCCAGTTATTTTAGAGAGTCTCACTGCAATTCAATTTATTAAATAAAAGCAATGAAAACCAAATATTAGAAATCAGCTGTTAAATTAATAAGGAAATTTTTTTATTGTGAAAATTTAATTAGGCCAAGAAGAATATTGCATAAAACCATCTTTTTTACAAGTGAATACTATCGTTAGCATTTAAGATGATCTTTTTATCACCCCCATGTTGTAGACGTTTGTATTCAGTTTCAGGTGAAGATCAAGTTCAAGTGAGTCTCCAGGTAAAGGAAGGCGTGGTGCCCCCAACTATTTCTGGTGAGTATTAAGTCACAAAACAGAAGCATGTGGTGCAGCACAATGTCCTCTAATAGTTACAATTCATCCTCATCATGTTATTTATCAGCAGGCAAGGATCAGCCCTGCATACTTATCCCCTATAATTAAAATATGTGTCTTCATGTCAAAGAAAGATAAAAGGGTGCATTTATTTTCCAAAACAATGCAAAGTAAGAATTGAAACATGTAAATAAGCACACTTCATAAATTATGGACCATATGTGCACATAGGACTGCAGATCTGCAGATGGGCCATTAGACCCACTCCAAATGGAAAGAAAAATACTTGGTATCTCTAAACTTTAATTGTTCCTGGCAATTTCAGGAAATCGGTGTAAACAAATCCTCCCCAAAAGTCAGATTGTTCTGTGGAACCTTTCTAACTCCAAGAAACACAAAACTGTCCAAGGATAAACACCCCATAAGTACTTTCTGATGTATTTCATTGTTTGTTTTTGTTTGTTCCATCTCAGTTTGCAGGAGGGATACATCTTTTCAAAGGCAGAGTCTTTTCATTATTTTCAGTCCCATTTTAGGTTAGAGCAGAGACCCTGCTAACTGGAAAATGATCTAATAATCTTTTACTTAATAAATAAATGAGGTAAACCTATTAGATGCAACTGTAAACTAGAGGAACTGATGGCTTTTGCTCCATGGTTACTGTAATATGAAGAGAGCCATCCAAGATTGTATTCCTAACAGATTCTCAACTCCCACTGCACACCATTGAACTTTGTGTTTCCTGCCTTTAGTCTGTCTTTCTTCCTTAGTGCTGTATTAATAGAAGGCTCTGTGCGAGCTGATAGGGCATCTGACAGTGGGCAAGATGGAGTGGTCTTTGACTATATTGTGTTTTATTGTCTCTTGGGGATGACAAAGAAATGATTTACTAGTTAATTAATTATCTTTAAAATAATTATTACCAAGGAAGAAAAGCCCTATAATTCTCTCTTCTTGAAAGTCCTACATTCAAATTCTCTGTAAGAATTGGTAGATTAGGTTCTTATTTGTTTTTTAAAAATTTTTATTAGTGCATATTTGAGGTATATAATGTTTACATTGCTTCTGTCAAGTTGGTGCATATACCTAATGTATCTTAATTCCTTTTCTCATCCCCTTTCCTTTCCTTCTCCTCCCTCCATCTCTGAATCTCTTTCCCATTTGAGATAGATCTGTTTCCCTGCTTTCTATTATCTTTTATTTTGTTCTTTATTGTAATTTAGGTTTTTACTCTAACCGAAACCATGCAATATTTATTTTGTAGAGGACATATCTTTTGGATAAGCTCTTTTACCAGACCACCTTAGTGAAGGATGAAGTATCTCTGGATGACCACTTCTGGTTTAGAATTTCTGGTTCAGCCATTGTCAGAGTGGCATAGCTCTCAGAACCTGCTATGCAGATTTCTGTGTTAAGAACTCTTTGGAAGAACAGCATAGGTAGCCAGCATCCAGAGATCTCCAGGAGTCAGTATAACTGGGATAGGCTGTACTTCTTCTGTTAATTACAGTATGCTGAGTAAATACAGTGCCAATGAGCTATCTCTCTGGTCCTGGACTTTAAGTTTTGCAGGGCTCTTGGGATTCATGGGGAGTGGGTTCTGGTAGAAAAAACGACTGAGTATTTCCTGTGATTCTCACAGCAGGCACTTTCTCTTTACACTTAACAATCCCTGGGATAATCAGTCATCCTCAGAGATTAAAGGACAACCTCTAGGCAGAGTATGACAGAACCTAAGTATCAAACATTGGAGATTAAGTAAATTATAGATTTTTAATATGATAGGCCACTATGAAGTCACTAAAATCATGTTTACAATGAGTTTAATGGCTTTAAAAGATGCACAGGAAAAATAGCTAAGCTAAGCAAAACTACAGTTTGTTGCAAAGACAACTGGATATGTTATAATCTCAGTTACATAGAAATACTGAAAAATTCTGAGAGGAAACTCATGAAAAGTTGCCAACAATTATCACTATGTAGAAAGATTACAGGGAATTATTATATTTGTTCTTGCATTTTCCAAATAATCCATAAAAGACGTGCATAACATTTGTAATAGAACAAAACACAGGTGTTTAAAAAGATTGAAATACCCTTTTCTCAGAAGTGGAGTTAATTTAAGAGTTGAATAATACTTTGCTTGCTAGCTGATAAATATTTTTATGAAATCTTATATAATATTAAAAAGCATCTATTTGGGGAGGTAAAAAGCACCACCTGCTCCTTAAAATAAGGATATAATTTAAAAATTATCAAAATGAATCAGATTTTTCTTTATTTTCTAGCTCCTACCTCTGCATCCAAATCAGCTTTAAAATGGTCCCTCTCTGCGACATGGCAAGATGCTGAAGAAGGCTGGGGCGGGCACAACCACACCATTCCAGGCCCTGGGACCGATGTCCTGATTTTACCCGGTGAGTAAAACAACCTAGGAGATTAATCACAGGCAGACTGAACCAGGCCTAATCTGATTGGAGATTATGTTTCTTTTATGTTGTACAACACAGAAAGAGAATGGAAATAATTTGACACTTAATTGTCCCAATTTATTTTTTAGGGGACTAATTTAGGAAAAGAATTTCATGGCTCTGTCAAATCCAGAACAAATAGCCTACCTTTATTAAAAGTGAAGCAAGTAAACATTATCCTAAAAGGATAATGTTCTTCATGTGCCCAAAGAACATGGATGGTATGAAAGAAAACAATTCATACATGTTTATTTTCTGCCTTTGTGAAATTTTACATATAGAATCGAGAATAATATAAAGCTACCTGTTGTCATAATTCCTTAAAATCCTAGAGAAATAAGCTGTTAAAACATCTACCTACATCTCCATCCATGTATCTAGAGTTACCTCCAAGTGTGGCAATGTGAAACAGTGCTGGCAAACCTAAGGCATGGGTGCCACAGCAGGCTGTTTGTGCCATTGAAAGCTCTGAAAGATTTGTCATCATTGATACAGAAGAAAGATAATTCCTAGATACACACAAACACCCATATTAAAAACATTCTTTTTACTTAAAAGTGAGTTCATAAAAAATTCCAGAAAAAATTTCATTGGCCTGAGATGAAAATATCTTTGACAGAATAATGGCATTTCTTCCCCAAGTTCAAATTCCATTTATAATTTAATTGGCACCTCATAAGGCAATGGTTCAAATCTCCTTTGGCCACCCATGAAGCAATAATCATAATGTCAAACATTTCCTGCACACGAACTGTGTACCAGGAACTGTTCTTCATGTACTGATTTAATCCTCCCAATAACATTGTGAAGTAAGTAATATTACTATCTTCATTTGTACAGACAGAGAAACAGGCCCAGGGCGGTTAAATAACTTGTTCAGGGTCACAGAGCTTTCAATTCAGCAGAGTCATGATTTGAACCCAAACAATTTGATTCCAAGTCCTTATTCTTAAGCAATAAAGCACATTTCCTTTCTTAAAGGACCAAAGGTAATATAGCAAAAATAATAGTTATATTGTTTGCTTTATTTATAATGGCAGAATGGAGCTTGGTCTGTGTACAGGACACATACAGGAGGGAGCGGGCTGCCTAACACAAACTTGAATTATTGTTATCATCTGACTTTCCCATCATCCCTCTCTTCAATGCAGGATATAACTTTTTGAATAAACAAGCTCTTGAGTCATCCCTATAAGGAAAAGAAAAATCTGCTCTCCCCACCATGTCTTTGATAAATCTCACTATTGGAATTGCTCAGGGCTACAGTTTTTCCCACTGAGCAATGTTTCCATCACCCTACACAGGAAGGAAGAGAAGCTTTTGAAGGTTGCCAAACTTTTCATGTCCTTTGGGGCTTTTATCCTGAGGAGCAATCTCAGCCATCTTGCTCAGAATTGTGTTCAACAGAATCTGTCACATGTCCCAGGTCCTGGGGACATTCTCCATTGTCCTTTATTCCTCTGTTCATGATTTGCTCAAAGAAAAGGGCCTGAGTTTTCCATGAAGCTGTCCTTAAATAGCATAAACCTATCCTGTGGGGCAGAGATGAATGGCTGGGGAATGTGTTCATGGACACTGGTTATAGAAGGTATCTTCTAATTAATTAGTCCTGCAGTGTACAACAAGGAAAAAAAAAATTGAAACATACCACTTACTGGTCACTATTCTTAGTTTTCATGTGAAAAGATAAATGAGAGAGGAGTATACATGTATAGACTGTGATTCTTGCTCTGGGCCAGTTGCTCTTTCCTCTCCCATGTTACCCCTCTGCTAATCCAGGGCTGTCACTTGCTAGTGGCCGGCACTGGCAATCATTGTGCTTTTCAGTTTGTGTCTTAGGCAGAGCTGCACTGCTGTGCCTTCTGGCCTCTGACAAATCTTCCCTGATATTTTGACCTTCTCTGATGGGCCTTTGGGTTGAGTCTCCATTTCTTTCTGCTTGCAGCTTTGCCTCTTTCTGAGCTTCTTCACCTTTGCCAGGCTCTCCTTGCTTCCTTCATCTTCAGTCTTCTTTGCATCAAGTTTGCTCACCTGAGTCTGGTCAAAGGACAGACGCTCAGGAAGTGTCACTTAAATGAACTTCATGAGCTCTGTGAAGCCATCCATAATTTAATAATGAAAGAAAAATTGGGGGCTGGGCAAGGTATAAGGATAAGACTATGAATTTGTGGAAAATGGTTATGTTTTAAATAGATTTCTAAGAATTATGAAATGATTTTGATAAGGGCAGTAGCAAGTGTCCTCCGAGTGTTCCATGTGTGCCATGCTGAGTGATCCACATTAACTTTTCTTGCTTAATACTCATGACTACTCTGTAACATGATGCTGTTTTATTCACACTTTTATAGATGCAGAAACTTGGATGCAGAGAAGCTATGGAGTTTAAGTTTTACCCCATTAGAAGTAAAAAAGACTGAGAGGGAATCAGAGTTTGGTTCAGAGCTCTTTAGCATGACTCTTTCTTTCTTTCTTTCTTTCTTTCTTTCTTTCTTTCTTTCTTTCTTTCTTTCTTTCTTTCTTTTTTTCTTTCTTACATTGCTGTCTCTACCTGCTTTCATTGATTGAAACCATATACATAACTTAAGAAATTTATACTTCTCTGCTTATTGTTTATATTACTCTTTTAACTAGGGGTAAAAATAAAAACAAAAATACTACCTATTGAATATGTATGGATGTAGGATACTCTACTTGAGGAATTTAATCTTATCACACACTGTTGGAAAAACTAAAGGAACTTTCCACATAGCTATCTAATACAGTGAAAAGTGAACTAGCTTTGCATCTGGCATCAAATATAGTTGTGCTTCAGATGAAAAATCCCTTTTCGATTGTGCTTAAAAAACATTTAATAAGCACTCCCTGTGTTCAAGGCACAGACCAAAGTGTGTATAATCTGGATGCCAAAGGCAGGTTAGATACAGCTATAATCTCAACAGTTGATTTACCTGGGCTAATAAAATACACAATGCCTACTAATATAACAAATACCCATAATAAACACAGAATGTGTTTTAGAATCATACCGTCTCGTGTGAGTAGAAGAGAAGGGGCTGTCATAAAGAAGGGACAATTTGTAAGATGGGGTAAAAATTGAAGGCATGGTTATGAGACAAACGGGGGTATAAAGGATCTGTTAGGAAATATAGGAGAAACCTGAATTCATGCTTGGATTCTGACATTTACCAACTATGTAACATTATTGTAAAGGCTTCCACTCTCATGCATACCATGAAAACCATAATTAATATATATCCCAATGTTAGGAAGATTAAGTGAGATGGCATCAGTGCACACAGACCACCGGCGGTGATGGGAGTACATATGAAAGCCGTGATTTGGAATGTGTCAGGTGCGCTCTTCTTTCACTTTTCCATCTGGCTGCCCCCTTGGCCTCTGGTATTAGCGACACTTTGTATTTGCTTTCCAATGGCTTATTATTTAATTTTCACAACATCCTTGGGAGCTAAATAGGTAATAACTATTATTACAGTAAAAACTCATTTTTACATAATACGATTTTAATGGAACTGCTGATTTTACAAAATGAAAGTGACTGGTAAAGAAGATTTAAGTGATACTCTTGAACCTCTAATATAATTTTATGGTGTTTTGTGTATTTTAATTCATTAATAAAGGAAATGTGTAGAACATTCCCATCATTATTCAAATAGAATAGCATAATTTTTCAATAAAATTCTTAAGGTAAATTGCCTATTTCCATTTTCTGGGAGATCAATTTTATGGAATGACCTCAGACCCATCCTATTCCATAAAAATAGGACTTTGCTGTACTAATAAAAGGTATCACTATCTTAAGTATGATACAGTTTTCCTTCAAGGCGTTCTGTCTTTATAGACATTGGATTTTGAAAGAGCTGTAAATTTTCCTCCACCGTGTTCTATGGAATAGGCTGAGGTGATTATGTAGAATTTGTTCTTGTGGTTTAGTTTATGATAACTTTGCTCAATATAAACATACAGATCTGACTGCCTTTGCCTTCTAAGTATTGCAGGAATTGGCCTGACACAGTCTAAATTTTTTAATTAGTAGGAACATGTTCTATCTAAATTACTATACAAATTCCAGGCCTCCATGAGGAATAGTTGGTCAAAGGTAAGATGATCATTCTAGTGTCTCTTTTGTGCTTTGTCTTAAAATATCCAGGGAGGATTCGTGAATGACACCTTCACTTTTTCCTCTGAAGGAATTTTAGCCTTGGCAGGATGATACCTTTTTGCACAGGACAGGCCTAATGAAAGGAAAATGTTTTATACTTCCAAATGATAGGATTCTGTCTTGAAGAATACTGATATGATATCATGTAGCCTCCAGCATTTTTGATGTGTGTGTTATGGTAGAATTCATTTTTCATTTTCTATATTACTTTGAACTGTACTTATTTGAACAGATGAATGGGATAGTACTGTTTTTCTTTTATAGGAGTTCTGTTTGTTCTGATTTTCAATTTTTGGGTATTTTAAATGGCAGAGAGGCTCATCAGAGCCATGTGATGTTCAAAGATGGTAATTTTTAATGCATTTCCTTGTTCAATTATAAAGCATTACAATAGATTGGTGGCATAAAGCAAGATGATCATGAATCAGGGAGTACTTTTTGAGGAAAGGCATTCTATAAAATATTGTCCTTATAGAGCTATTTGCTTGGTTTACCTTTAAAAAATCTGGGGTTGTGTCTAATTTAGGATGGCTTACACACAAATTAAGATTCAGGTGTGCAACACCAATTAGAATCCACACATAAACATTGGCACTATTTCTATAGCCCTTGTGTAGTTTTCTTAAGTTTGTTTCATTTGGATGGAACAGAAAAGCGGTACAGACCACCAATCAGTTATTCTTTGTTACTAGCAAATGGGAGGGCAAGAAAGTTAGGTTTAAATTGCTGGGGTTCTTTCTATGATACGTGGCATTAGAATGCTGATCACTTGAGCGTGGATGTTCTGGAATGCCCCTGTTACCTATGAAACTACCCAGAAACCTAACAGCTCAAAGTAAGCCCTTCTATTTATTTATTTATTGTTGGCATTGGAAATCGAACTCAGTACCTTGTGCTTGTCAGGCAGGTGTTGTGCTGCTAAACCATATCACTGGTGGCACAGACTTTATCTTGCTTGTAATTTTGTGTTCTTGTGGAGATGCTCTTATTTGGTGTTCTTGTTCTTTCACAACTTGAAGAGTTAGTTCACAAATTGCAGTCAGTTGGTGTTGGGGTTGATGTCATCTGAAAGCTCTCTTGTCTGTATACTTTAAAATGACCCACACATGTGGCTGGCAACGAAGGCTGATTATTAGCCAGAACTTATCCAGAGAAATTAACTAAGAGGTGTAAGTTCCTCTTCTCATAGACTTCTCGGTAGGGCTGCTTGTGCTTCCTCACAGGATGGTGGCTAAATTCCAAGAAAGAGAAAGTTTAGAGGGAGACCCAAGAATAGGCAGTCTATGAGAACTACACCCATGCCTTGGAGTCTCCCTATGCAGCTTTAGAAAATTGTAGCCTCATTCTATTGGTAGAGCATGTCACAAAGGCCAGCCCAGATTTAGGGGAGGGAAAGTAGTCTCCATTTCTTATGGGGAAGAGAAGCAAGGAATTTGCAGCTGTTTTTAATCTACCACCTTGCGTGTCTGGGGATGTATATAATTAAGAGCAGATGTATCTGATTTAATTCAAAGGTTTTTTAGAGCCTGCTAAATATGTGCTTCTTCCCTACCTAGGCAGACTTTAATGTAGATTCTGTTGGCTTGCATGAACCAGAAATTGGTCAAAGGACTTCAATTTCCTTATTTTCTTACCCATAATATTTAGTACAGTGTATCATGCTGCTTCATCTCTGCCTGAAAGTGCTATTACTTAATTCTCCAAAAATAAGTGAACCTCTGATTTGTGACTATTCATTTTGAGATGGGGATGGACAACATTTTTGCAGCTATACACATGGCCAAATGTGTACATGCAAGGCCAGGATCTCTTCTTGGAAAGCTGGAGGAAGGATGGAGGGAAAGTATCTTGAGCCTTTATCTTGGGACAGAAATTGAAGGTCCATAGAGAGAATGGTCAAACTTTTCTTTGACCTTAGAGTGAGAAAGCTACTCTTCAAGACTTTTACAGGGAAGAATGGCAAACACTTGATTTAAGAGTTGCTTTTGACACATAAGCTTTAGCCAGAACTACTGTCAAACAAACAAAAAGAAAACTTGAAAACAAAGGGGAACATTAGTAGTTGCATGATTTTTCTTTCTTTCTTTTTTTTGCCAGTTGCTTAGAGGGGGAACATACCCAAATCTTAGTGCTTATTGGTTTACAGGAAGGGGTATTAAGATTATGTATTTCCTGTGAGAAGAAAAAAGTCAGACTTTTCAGCTCCATGAAACAAACATTCTTGTGGACATATTCAAGCAGTTTATTTTTGATATATTGACTTATTGTGTATGAAACCTTAAACTATAGAAATTTACTATTTAAAGTAATTTAAATTCAAAATCATTTTTAATATGGAATCCTTAATGGACTGAGTGATTAGTAATTTATTTGCTTTATTTTGAAGTAAGTTTACTTGCATTAGGTAAATATTAACATACATGGAAAATACAAAACTCAGCTGTTTAATCTCCCTAAAATGAGTTAAGATAATGCATTTTTACCAATAGTGAAATGTCATGAAATGTGTTGAAATTTATTAGCCCAAATTACATGATTTTGGTACCATTCACCAAAAACAGAATTGTAGTATCCTAATTTTTGACCCAGTGTCACAAATTGCTTCCTAAAATTCATGAGGGGAAACACTGGAGCTTTATGTGATGTGTTTTAGATCATACCTCTAAAATATGATTGTATTTTGCGAATCTCAGCACATGGAGACTAGGGAATTTCTTCTGAGGTGAGTATGATTCAGATGGCCTCTCTCAGGGAATGATACTAGCACCCTAACTGACCAAGGCCCATGACACATTTCCCTTGCAAGGATGGGCAGCCAGGAGATGGAAATGAAAAATGTTTTCACCAAAATATATTTTCTCCACTAAAATCATCACTTTAATTAAAACCACAGTAATTCTTATTTCCTATAAGTGACAAAAAGAACATAAAAATGTAAATATGCTGAAACAAGTTAGCACATTTGCCCTAATCTAATATGTCAATCTCTGCTAGACTCAATCATAGTGTTTGTTTCTGGGCTAATTAGAAGTCACTTAGAAACTTCTCTTGGGATGCAAAGTCAAGTAGGCCCCTGTACTCTTTATGGCTTGTTAACTTGCTGGAACTAATTACAGTTTTACTCTAATCAAGTGGATTTTTCAAATTCTTTCTTGTTTTCACTCACCTGAGAAACATCCATTGTCCAAATCTGTTAGTAATTTTAGGAGGGGCCATAGTAATTTTAGGAGGTGCACAGATTGTAACTTGGGTAGAGGATAGGGGCAAGATCTTGGGAAGAAAGATATATGTTAGAGACTCAAATTTATCTTGATATTACACTCACATTGAAATTACTATGTTTCAACTTCACATTTGCCTCAGTCTCCCAGAGATCTGGCCTGCCTGGGTACCTTGGGTCCCAGTCTGATAATAACCTAGCAGGTATCCCCGAAAAATGCCACTGGTGCATCTTTTTGCTTGCTATTGGTGTGATTTTGCTGCTATAATAACAATTTCCTCATACATAACCATTATAGATTTCTATCTGTAGATTACAGCTACATGTTTCCTAAAGGAACTATGCATTCATCTCATCAGGATCTTTAAGTACACTTTGGCCTTAATAATACAAATCATAAGCTTCATGGTAAAAGTAAGTGCAGTGGTGTTTATTATGGAAAAATATGTTATAAACTTAATATGAAGCTAGAATTGGTAGGGCTTGGCAACTTACTATGCATGCAAGAAAAAGAAAAATGAAGCTGAGGCTGACCAGAACTTTTACATGCAGGTGACCTGAAGGATGTCATCCATGAAAATAGAAGATGCAGGTAAAGAAACAGGCTTAACAGAGATGATAATAACTCTAGAATAGGCTGAGTAAATTCCATGCTCAGATGTCTAGATCTTAATAGGAAGTATGGATCAGAGCTTGAGGGTGGGGCACAAAGATTTGAGAACCTAGATTTAGATTCAGTCATCCTCAAAAGAATTACTAAGGAAGGTTTCAAGATTGAATGAAGGTTAGAATAAATTTGAGAGCATTTCAGAGAGATATAATGAAAGGGTAGAGGATAACTCTTTGGTGTAAATTCTCATTTGAGTGGCAGGAAATGATGCCAGAGAAGAAATGATAGAGATTATTAACAGTAGACCAAAGGTGACTGAGAGGATGGTAATTTGGAAAAAACACTCAGGTGGCTTCTAAAAATCAAATGCATAATGTAACATCTCTTGCTAGTTTTATCATATCATCTGGATTGGACCCATGTCTTACATCATTCACTATTATTTTGTTAGAATTAAAAGCAATTACTTTGGAATGAGACCATTTCTTGTATGGTAGCAAGGTTGTCATTGGTTGTTTTCTGTTTTTAATATTGTTAAGTGGCTATTGCAAAAGGCTCAGTCAACTGACCTTGATGTTTTGCAAATTCAATTTCTTCATCTGAAAATAGAAAAGGTTATGTCCTATAAAATGTTACTGTTATTTCCTAAAATTTCACTGTTATTTTCTATTTTCCTACAAAAACATAAAACATCATGATAAATATTTTTAGAAAAGATTGAGGGGTCATGCATAATTCGCAGAGTGAGTTCAGTTCTGGAAGAACTGAAGTTTGTATTATGTAAAACTTGTAGCACTGAGTATCCAGGCACATTGATTCATTTCTTCCATTTCTCAAATACTGAGAGAAGCATTCAGAAATTGCATTATTTATTTTGGGATGTTGATATTAGAAACTAATATCTTTAAGATCATTAATAGTTTGATCAGTTACTCTGACTTGCCTGGAACCATGTAGTTTCCTCAGACACAGGACTTGTAGTGATAAAATCTGGGAAGTCTGAGGCCAACCAGGACACATAGGTCACCCTACTAAAACTCGCCCTGAAAGTTTGTACTAACCCAATGTCCTGTGATTTGCACTGTAACAAATTTTCTTAGGGTTAATGTAATTTTTCCTCAACTTAAATGCATAAGCTTATGTTATACCTAGTTTCATTCCTGCAAGGACTTTGTCTCATGGAACCAATATTTTTGAGGAGGGAGATCATTTCTCACAGGAGAGGAGGACCTGAGTGATTGCACATGTGCGTTACCCTCCTGGTGAGGAGTAGGGAAGCAGAACCGAGGAAGGAACCCTGCCATGGAGGTTTTAATGTGCAGCAGGGCTTTATTCATGTGCTTTAATTGAATTACTTCTTATTCACTTTAGTTTATGGTATGATTTTCATGCAGATATTTTTGGAATGTAGAATTAAATAATTCATGATTTCCCTATCATTGGTTTTGGTATTGCTGCCATTTCTTGAGTTGATTATACTCAACTCAGGGGGTTAGAGGGGGCTTACGGAGCCTCCTCATGGGCAGAGGTTTAAAGGTAAGAATCTGGCCACATAGTGAGACATTACAAGTGTTGATGGGCCAGTGGGGCAGAGGTAGCATAGGTGGCTCCCTGCTGACCCTTCAGTTAGTACATGTTACACGGCCTAGGGGTTGCTCATGTCTTTGTGTCCGGGTTCCCTGTAGAAGTCCGATAAAGCCTCAATCGATTCTTAAAGCAATGTTTTTGACGTATAAAATAAAGCCGTTAAGTTATATTGATACAGTTATGAAAATATTAAGAGTTGTGATATAAGAATATATTTTGATGAGGATTCAATAATAATGACTATTGCTAGTTCTAATAACTATCATAATTTCAATGTCACCATTGCTGGTATTCTCCAGGAAGGGCTGCCATAAATTCTGCTTGCATTCCCATGAAGCTGTAAAGGTTCATTACCCTCCTGGTGGATCTGCGCTAGGTTCAGTGACTTGCTTGACTGACAGAATATACAAATGAAGTTCTGGGAGTTCAAAGACAAGGTAATAGGAAGAACTTTTGCTGGGTGTCTCACTTGCTATTGGGGTGTTCCTTTTGAGAACCATCTTTAGGCTATAGGAACTACAATCACATGAAAAGTCCCACATCTGTCATGTTGCTTGATAGTCCCAGATAAATTCCAGCAAGTGGCCAACATTAATTTTCTGCCACAGAAGTGATCTTAGACATTCAGGATAGTTAAGCCCATAGGTGGATCATGCTGACATTTCTGAGGTTTCCTTTCTTTTATATCAAACACACTGTAAATCTCCAATTTTATTCTTAGGGTGATGTTACTCAGGATTTATTGTGTGTATTAAATATTTCCTTAGACGGGGCATCTCTTATTCAGTTCATTAGTATCGCACCAGGCACTGGCAGAGTTAATAAAAGAGCAAACATAAATTAGAAGTCCTCTTTGAAATAAGCCCATTGTCTTAGCTCCGTAACTATTTGTTCCATAACTTCCATTTTCAAAATATGTGAGTTATTAAATTGTGAGTTCAGAAATCCTCTGTTCATTGAGCAGCTATTTACTGGACATATAATTTATTATGTGCCAGCCACTTGGCCTCAAGTTGGGGACAAAATGATAAGCAAAACAGTTCCAGTATCTACCTTCTTATTGCCCAATGGGAGACACAGACATGCATTCGCACAAATAATTATCAACTAGTGAATCTGGTACGTACTGTAGGAAGCATTCAAAGTGATGAAAGTACTCAGCATGGGGGTCTGGGTTTAAATGGAAGTGAATCCTATTACAATTCATATTGTAAGGTTAAACAGAACCACTTAGATACTAGTAATTACTATCAATAAATTCACTCAGCATTTCTCAAAATGTTTTTAAAAAATTAACGCCTTATACAAATCACATAAAAAAAGGTAAATCAAATAAGTGTGGACCACTGTGTGGTAAGCACAGATAAATTCCCTTGCATCTGATGTTTTCAAATCCTTTCCTATGATCGTACGAGCTGTGTATCTTCTAGAGGGAGATGCAGTGTGTGTTGTTCCTTAAATGCTTTTCACCACGTAAGCCTTTTATTTCAGAACAACTCACCACATCAGTGTTTCAGGACAATGTTTTGAGTACAAAGTACACTCATACCTAGTCAAACAACCACTGCATGAGGTTAGGTATCTGGTTACTAGTAGGACTGCCTCTTCCATGAAGAACATAGATCTGACAAATGGAAGTTTATATTTCTCTTCCAAAAAGAAAATACTCTGTTTCCTGATATCAGGGAGTTGAACTTCCATCTTCTTGCTCTACTTTTTGTTGCTTCTATTCCCAAGGTCAACCATGACTCATTCTGTCTGTGGGAGCTCCAGCCACCACAACCACATTCCCAGTCCCAGGAAGGAGAAGGGATTTTTCCTGGAAGTTTCACAGAATTTTTCTGTTTATGTCTTATTGGTCTAAACTTAGTCAAATTGTCATATGGAACTTGAAAGGAATCTGGGAAATGTAGTTTTCTACTAGAAGATAGTGCATTCAGTGAAAACCAGAGTTCTCCTGACTAAGAAGGGAAAGGTAAATACTGAGAACTTGAGCACCCTGCCAGTTTTCTCTCATTTAGAATTGAGGGGAATGGACTCAAAAAGACATGTCTAGGGAGCTCAGAAGTCAAAAGATGGTACTAAGTCAAGTCTTGGCCTCTGGATTCCGTGGTCTCTTGACTTCATTACACTGATCCTACATAAACACAAGGGAGGAATTAAACAGCCTGCTGGAGGCTGTGACATGGTTAGGGCCATACAGACAGGTGACGCCATTGTGAAGTCCACCTTAAATGAAAGGTAGGAATGCATGTTTCTTACAGGAATTTCCTGAGATTTGAAAATTCATGATATTTCATTAATAAAATTCTGTCTGTAGTGTGTAGCTCTTTGATTTTAGTTCCATTACTTGGGTCAGGATTCTCTTTGTCAGGTAGGGGGTTTAGCTCAGAGGCATAAGCTCTTGCATGGCATGTGCAAACTTGTGAGTTTGATCCCTGGTACAAAAAAAATTCTATTTGTCTGGCTGCTGTGTATTCTCGAGCTTGCTCTGTGGGTAAGGCTTGTCCTCACTTTCCTTTAGTTCTCATATCAGTAATGCTACACAAGTCCCAGATCATTGCAGCATGTTTTCTTCTCTGTATTTACATGATAGCATTTACATCATCGTCAACATCAGTTGATTGTTTTGGGGCTGCTCTAATTAGATTGTGCTGTTTCTGTTTTTTTTGTTGTTGTTGTTGTTTTTGGCTCAGCCACAGTGAGTAAAGCCTGGCAGTGGTGGTGTGGAGAGGAGGTGACTGAAGAGCTGCAAAAGCAGATCTGCCCAGAGATTCTGGGCTTTCTGCACTCTGCTAGGCCTGACCTGGCTGAGCAGGGCAAAGGATAAGATTTCTCTGCCATCTGGCTGTACATTATTGGAACCAGTGTGGTCTCACTGTTGTGACTTCTTTGTCAGCAGAGCTTCACGAAAGTGCATGTGTGAAGAGATCCCCAGGAATGGTTTAGTTATTGGCAATTTCAGTCCTTCCATTGGTTTATGCCTTGGTAATTCCAGTCTTCACCATGTTGACAATTTTTCTTATTAAAACCCGTAGAAGAGGGAAATGGGTAAGATCCAAAGCCACTCTAGCAACACAATCGATATACATACCTCTCATGTAGATTGATTCCTGGATTGCTGATTTATAAGTTCTCTGGGTAAAGGGATGGACAGATTTGTTCCTCAAAAACCGAATATATCTCTGATATGCCAGAGTTCTAGTAATGTGGGAACTGAGCAGAGTGTATCCTAGGAGCCCCATAATTGTTCTGGCTCTCAAGGGGAAAATATTTTACTTCTACCGCTTTGACTCACCCCAAGCTGATTTTCTTATAATAGAAAGAGAACCAAGAGCATCTTGACATTCCTGTCTTTTCATCCCTGCTGATGCAGGGAGCTTTGGGAAGAGGGTGAACTTCCATTTAGCTGGCTCTGTTATCCCTTGAATGACTCGTTTTGTCTATATTTTAATTCATTCAGTTGATTTGCATCATTGAATAACATGCCAACATTTGAATTTTAAAATGATAGTAGTGCTTATTTGTTATAGAAAGGGTTCCCTTTAAAGATACATGGGAATAAAATATGTACTATACATGGCACTATTATATATATATATATATATATATGCAGCATATTCTATGTAATATTATGTTCTATATAAAATTTTAAAATTAAATGACAAAATATAAACAAAAAATTAACATGAAGGAATCAGTGACAAGGTTAAACTCTGAACTTAAAATAATTTTTTCTCACATTTGATGTTGACAATAGGTTAACTTTTACAGAAACCTATGAAACCCAGTTGTCAAGAGGAGCAGGTGTCACTTTTACTGAGCCTAAGCTTTGTGTGTCATTGCACAATATTTTGAGGGCTTCTTGCAACTTTCAGAGTAAATTTTAAATTCATCCGTTTGAACTGCAGGGTCCTTTGTGACCTGGTGTCATTGTCCCTCCCTCCTGTGAGTGCATCACTGTTCAGTCACATTTACCTGCGTGACACTGTCTGGGTGGAGCACCTGTTGGTTGCTCCTGCCCACTTACTTATACTCGCTCTTTTTCCTGTCCATCCCTGTCTCCATCTCACCTTTCTCCTTCCCCCGGCTCCTTTCAGTCCAATTGCTCACTCTCAGTTTACTCCTGTTTGTCCTTTAACATTCCCTTTAATGTGTCCATGTCTAGAAAGTATGCTTGGATCTCATTTAATTCACCCTCCCCTGTTTTCCTACAATGCCATGGAGATATTTATGTCATACACCCATATTCTGTAATTATTTGTTACTTTTAAGTTACCTGAGAGCAGATGTATCTTATTCAATCATCCCTGCAAGTATTTGCAGGGATTTTGGAAGCTAGAAGGGCACTGCTACACTGAGTTTTGACAAAAAAAAAAAAAAAAAAAAAGACTAGATAAAGGACTATTACCCTTAAAAAGCCTTTGTAACTGACTGGGAGGTGCAGATCTCATTGGAAAGTCTTTGTGGACTGCTATAAAAGCTGATCTGGGGCTCATTTAATGTGCCATTTATTTAGAATCCCTGGGTCAGAAACTTATTCTGCACAGTGTAATTTCCTGCAGGGAAGAGATTCTCTGTACCGAGACAGGGTGTGTTCCTTTCTTTCCCTACTGGAGCTTTGTGAACTCTAGTATTCCCAGTGGGGGCTTTTGGTCCACTGGTGGCTTTTCATCCAGTCTCCTGCACGCAGCTTGTCTTCTCCCTCTTCTGCCACCTTCCACCTGAGCAGTGATGGCCCCCTGTGGCTCAGCACCTGAGGAACTGCTGGGCCCAGTGCAGCTTGCCAATCAGGAATTTGGAGCTCTCTGGGGAGCTGCTGCCTTCCCAGCCTGTAGGCCTCCTGGGGCTTAGCATCTAGGTGTAGACACACCACCTGTGGTTTTAGTTAGTAAGCAGCTTGCGGATCTTCTGTTTGCTGCGATAGGATTTCAAAGTTTACCTTTTCTTATTTGCATAGTGTCAGTGCACCTGTTTCTGTTTGTTTTCTTTCTTTCTTTTTTTTTTTTTTTGGTGAAACTATAGAGAAAAAGTGTAAATGAGAAAAAACTGTTGCTGCAGTCACAGAAAGGAGCCCAAGCTTTTAGTATTTGGAAAACAGTTGAGGTTTAAATCTTAGCCTTGGTGAGGAAATTATGTGTCCTTGACAGGGAAGCCAAGAGAGGCAGTGATTCTTGAATGCTCCTAGGATGTAAGTGTGTAGTTGGTGTGTATTTAATGCTATTTTACCTGTCTGAATGAATCAACAAAGCTTCTAATACTTCTCAAATTATCTTATTCATCAAGCCACTAGAGGGGAGGCTTTAGGCTGACCAATCTGGCCAAGGTAGCTTAAGTAGAAAAGGAAGGAAATAGTTAAAGGATTTTAAAGTGCTAAACAGGGCTTTTACATTTTTCTGGGAAAGCAGCAGTTTGCATGGAAATCACAGCTTTTATACATTAAGTATGGTTATGAGTCTCTTCCCTAAAGCAGTATGAGAAATGTGGGCCTCCTCGCCCCACTTACAAAAAAAAAAAAAAAAAAAAAAAAAGGAACCAGAATCAAAGACTCAAGACTCATGAGCTTCTTGACAAAAATTTTCAGGTAACAAAGAAAAGGCAGAGACTAGTTGGTTCCTAGAAAACAAAACTTTCATTGATAACATGGTTTCTGTCATACCACCTTTTAGTTCAAGCCTTACCTAGAGAAAGTAGAAAGCAGCCTACTTCATTCTTAAGGCTACAGAATCAATTCTAAATTTAGGACAAATAGTACGAAGAAACAAAATTAGAGACTAATAAAATAGACATTGATCGGAAGCCTTAGTAAATCAAATGTACCTTTACTTCAGAGGAATCATAGATAATGATTTAAATAGAGTTTAATTGTAGGAATGCAAAGATTGTTCTGTGTCATTATTACAAAATTGGAAGTCTTTTCTCCTGCTAATTGTATCCTGACTCTTTCATAGTAAGAAGGCATAACTTTTAGTATATGAAAATCGAGAAAACAGCCAGAAAATATTTTCTTCTCCGTCTCCTTGTCATATTCAGTGCTAACCTCCACCTACAGTACTGCCTCTCTCTTTGCTATGGGGCTACCTGAATACTCAGAAAGTTCTCAGTTTCCAGAGTGCATAAGGCCATGTGGTAACTGGTGGAAGTGTTGTGTGTCTGTAGGAATTAAAAGTGAAGAAGAAGCTGAAACTGTTTCTAGTGCAGGGGGACAGAAGTATGGCATAGGGTAGGCTGAAGGAGGAGTAGGTGAATAGATGACAAAAATTTAGATTTCTAATGATATCTCATTACAAGTTTGTGTATTTGGGGTATGGAAGGGAAAAAATCTCTCCATGTTATTTCATAGATTCCTCTAAAACAAAGAATTGTGAGATCTAAGCAGGTATTTAAGCAATATTAGTATAGATAGCTAAGGTAGATAGGACTAGGCCATAGGGGAGAGTCACTACAAAGGATGAAAGCATATTACAGCTGTGGCCAGAGGCACGGCTGCTGGAGACCAGGACTCAAGACAATCACAAAGTGACCATGCATATTTGTCCCCTTGAGAGAAAATCAATAAATAGCATCAGTCACATGGGTGGATGACTAAGATGCCCTGGCTCAAGTCTTCCTAAAATGGTCCTTCTTTTTTCTGTGTACACTTGTTATGTGGTTGCTTCCCCACTGAATCAGTATTATCTAAGGGACTATACTTTTATTGGTTGATCATAATTTTGTCCCACATTCTACCCACCTTGCAATTTTGCTCTATAAAACTTTCTCCCTAAAGTGGGGGTCCACGGGAATCCATTTTTTGGGTCCCCTTCTGTCTCTCAGAAGCCATCTATCTCCTTCATTTTTCCTACTTTTGTTTCTCAGAATTTATTCTTTGATTGCTGGGGAACACAAACAGTGAATCTAGCAGTGCCATGAATCTAGCAGTGCCGTGTAACAGCCCTGGAGTTGTGAGACATTCTTAACCCCTACTATTTGCTTTCTTTTATTCATCCTTTTCCTTGAAACCCCCAAACCCTACTATTGAAAACTTCACTATTTTACAGCCTATAGATTATAACTATAGTAGTTAGACTTTAAATAGCCAGTGAACTTAGGCCAACCTCTCAAAAGGCCTCCTTCCCTTTAACTGGCCACATATACTACTGAAAGGGGAGCAAGTGGTTTTATCTCAGTGTACAAACTGCCTGATGCCCACTTCCTGTGTGTCAATTAACTAGATGTGTAAGAAGGTCTTGTAACATTCCAAAATAATGATGATGTTACAAGAAGTGGTATCCATGACAACCCCCAGCCTGTGAACTCATATATGGGTATAAAAGGAAAGAGGAACAAAGGATTGGGGTCAGCAGCTGCAACTGCCTGGATTGTCTGCTGACTGCAGCTCCATACAAAGTCTCGCTTGTTTCTCCACCTCAGTTTCCCATGGGTGACTTTCTTGAGGGGGCTATTACAGAATTACAGTTATTTACCCTATCAATATCTTTGCAGGCATGTCATGGATTTTTATTGCAGTCTTTTTCTTGAATTGGGCACAAAGTCATATGTCTTACTTGAGGGCAAAATGTTGATAATCAGTGTTAAACTCATCTTCTTTCTTTCAAAAGAAAAAAATGACTGGTGTTAAGTGAATTTTTTTAGCCTATTTTCTCAAGCATTCCCAAAACTGTAAGAAAGAAGAGGTTTGATAAATGTCTACCTCCTCAACAACAAAGTATTAATCTGGAGAGAGAAGAAATTTTCCTCAACTTGCTAAAGGATAAGAAGACCACAGGAAATTTTGTGTGACAAAATGATAAAAATTGAATTTCATCCCTGTAAAAAGAAGAACCAAAAATCAAATTCCTACCATCATTTCTATTGCTAAGGTTACCAGATACTGCAATAGAACAATAAAAATATAATAAAGGGCATAATCATTAGAAATAGAATATACTTCCCCTGCACCTGGACCATCCCAGCAGCTGAGGGAAGCCTCAGTTGCCATTCCCGGGCACCCAGACAACCTCAGCAGCTGACTGATGGGACCATCAGCTGCCCTTACCTGACACCTGGATGACCTCAGCGGCTTAAGGGAGCCTCAGGTGCCCTTCACTCACACCTGAAAGACATTGGCATATGACAAGATTGTCAACTGCTATTCTCCTCCACCCAAAAGACCTCAGCAGCCCACAGATTGTCAGCGACCCCTTCCACCATGTGCAGTACACTGGTGGGAGTGGGCTGGTGAGACCCTCAGTACACAGTGGGCTGGTGAGACCCTCAGCAACCTCTCCATTTACACAAAGGACCTCAATGGGCCAGTGACAGTATGGTGAGTTTTCCCCTCAAACAGAGAACCTTAGTGGGTCAACAGGAGCCTCAATGACCCCCTCCCCCAGCTGTAGGAAATTGGCAGGCTGGCAAGAGTGTGGGTGAGTCCTTCCGTATTGGTTGGTAAGAGTGCCAACGAGGCCTCCCCCCACCAGGAGGAATCTGAAAGGGCCTATGAGACCCCCAGTGACACAGTAGGATCCTGGTTGAGGCACACAATATAGACAGCTGGATCTGGTGGCCTGGAACAGCCTGAAGCCACAGTTACAATAGGAACTAAGGGTTGGCTTACAGCAGTTCTCCTAGGCTGAACAACCAATGGATTACAGTTGAAATTTAAGAAGAAATTAAACAATATCCACAATTCAATGACAATAGAGATATGACATATCAAAACCTGTGGGATGCAATGAAAGTGATTGTAAGAGGGAAATATATAGCAATGAACTGTCATATCAGGAAAACAGAATGGGCACAAATAACCTAATGCTGCCCCTCAAGCATCTAGAAAAAGAAGAGCAAGTCAAGCCCAAGCTCATAGACATGAGGAAATCATAAACACTAGAACAGAAATGAATGCAATTAAGACTAAGAAAATGATACAAAGAATTAATGAATTGAGTTGGTTCTTTGAAAGAATAAACAAAACTGATAAAACCCGAGCCAACCTTATAAAGAAAGAAAAAACTCAAATTCATGCAATAAGGAACAAAAAGGCTAAAATTACTACAGATCCTGTGGAAATTCAGAAGATCATGAATACCTACTGAGAAAATCTCCACTCTCATAGGCTGGAAAACAGCAGAATTGGACAAATTCCTAGAAATATATGAATTACCAAAGCTGAATCAAGGAGATATACAAATTTTGAATAACCCATTATCAGTTACTGAAATTGAAAACATAATTAAAAGCTTATCAACAAAGTAAAGCCCAGGTCTTGATGGATTCACCACTGAATTCTATAAGAAATTTAGAGAAGATTTAATACCAATATTCCTTAAACTCTTTAATGAAATTGAAATGGAGGCAATATTCCCTATTTCATTCCTGGAGGCAGGTTTAACTCTGATACAAAAACCAGAGAAAGACCCAACCAAAAAGGAGAACTATCGACCAAGAGTTCTAATGAATAATCAATGCAAAAATTCTCAATAAAATAAGAATGTAGAATGTAGCAAATCATCAAGAAGATTATGCATCATGACCAAGTGGGATTCATCCCAGGAACACAGGGCTGGTTCAACATATGCCAATCAGTAAATGTAATACACCACATCAACAAAGCCAAAGAGGAAAAATCACATGATCATCTCAATAAATGCAGAAAAAGCTTTAGATAAAATCCAACACTTGTTCATGATAACAAAACCCTACAGAATATCAAAATGGTCAATCTCTACTTCAATCTTATAAAAGCTGTCTATGACAAACCAAAAGCCAGTATCATATTAAATGGTCAAAAATTGAAAGCTTTCACTCTAAAATCAGGAGCAAGACAAAGATGTCTTTTATCATCACTCTTATTCAATATAGTACTGGAAATGTTAGCAATAACAATTAGACAAGAGATAGAAATAAAAGGAATAAGTGTAGATAAGTAAGAAGTTAAATTATCACTATTTGCAGATGACATGATACTCTACATAGAAGGCCTCCAAAACTCCATCAAAAGACTATTAGAGTTAATAAGCAAATTCAGCAGTATAGCTGGATACAAAATCAACACTCAAAAATTAATAGTATTCCTGTACACAAACAACAAGCTCACTGATTATGGAAATAACACCTTAACAATAGCATACAAAAAATGAAATACTTAGGAGTCAACCTAACAAAGGATGTAAAAGACCTATTGAAAATCGTAGTACCCTAAAAAAGGAGATTGAAGAAGATTTCAGAAAATGGAAAGACATTCCTTGCTCTTGTATAGGAAGAACCAACAAAGTATAAAAATAACCAAACTCCCAAAACTGTCATATAGATTTAATGCAATTCCAATCAAAATGCCAATAACATATTTCAAAGATCTAAAGAAAACATTCCTAAGGTTTTCTCTTAGATGAGAAAATATATATGTGTGCATATATGTATGTGTGTATGTATATGTATATATATATACAACCAAGATCAAAATAAGAGATAGAAGCAAGTAGGGAGAATACCTCCCCAAATAACTTATTTCTTTGTTTAAAATATATTTTAATATATGCTAATTTGTGTCATTTATACTACTAATGGTCTTTAAGACCATTATTATTTTTTTATTGTTTCATAAAATAAAAACATTAAAACAGGAAATGGGATTGGTCAAGAGTCAATATTCAAATACCTGCAACACGTTTTGAGGCTGGAGCAGGTTTAGTTCACCTCTCAATTATGTAATTGGAACACCAGACCTCCCTTGCCATTTGGAGGTGATCTATCACAGAATGTTCTGGTGATGTACATCCCTATGTTGGGAAATTTGCCTCGATGTAATTATTAAGAAGTAATATATAAGAAAAATGGCTGCTATATAACTACATGTAACACTATGATTACTGCATACAAGTTTATAAGTTCATATATGAAATGAAACATATATCACATATATGATCTTTTTACACATCCATCCATCCATTCTCAGAGACTGAGTACATGCTACAACATGGATGGACCTATAACATCTATGCCAAATGAAAAAAGTACATAATTATATAAAATGTCTAGGATATGCCACAGAAGTATATTAGTAGTTGCCTAGGGCTGACAAAGATGGGAAATTATTGAGTTATGTTTAAGGGACGCAGGGCTTCATTTTAAAGTAATGAAATGTTCTAAAATTGATTCTGGTGATGGTTACACAATTTTTTTTTTGGTACAAATTCATGACCTTACACCACTGAGCTAAATCCCCATCCCAGTTACACAATTTTTTAAACACACTAAAAGCCATGAACTGTACACTTTAAATGGATGCATTTTATGGTATGTGAATTGTACCTCATAAAGTTCTTACAAAATGAAGAATTTTATGTACTAATGTGTAGCAATATTCAAAATACTGTATCTTTTAAAACAAGGTGTATCAGTTTGTGCTTTGTCAGTTGAGCAAAGAAGAAGATAAGAAAAATAATGTATATGGCAGGGTGGGGACAGGAATTGAACTCAAGACCTCGTGCTTTCCAGGCAAGTGCTCCCTTGCTAAGCTATATCCCCAGCCCCTCCTTTTTCATTGTTATGAACATAGCAGAATATCTCTGGGAGGACACACCAAAAATATTTAGTAACATTGTTTCCTAGAAATGAAATAGGGTGACAGAGACAGAACTGATTGGGTATATTAAAAATAGTTTTCCAGTTTTTATTTTTATTAGGATATGTTCAAGTACACAATAATTATATTCCTTATGGGGAATATTAAGCAATTATGAGAGTTGATTTTTATACATGGCATATTAACTAATTTATGCCAAAGATTCCAATTTTTAAAACTTTTTTCATGAAGTTTATATGTGTTACTTAGAAAAAGTCAAGAAACAAGAATTTAAAGAGAAAAAATATTATTATGTTCCATTGTTATGGCATCCCAAATATGGAACACTTGGCATAAAAGGTTTGATTTCTTAGTTTTATCTGCATATGTTATCTCTTTCTATCAAATACAGAATCATTGTCTTATTATATTTTCTAATTGTTGACAAAAATACAACTTTACATTGTATGTGAGTGATTTTCAGCCATATTACTGACTTCACTGTTTGAACATTTCACTTGAATCTTCTTTATTTTTCTAGAAAAAAGTAGGTTTATGAATAATTGGTAATCACTATATTTCTTTATTTTTTGCTGTTTCTGAAGAATGTTTTTAACTTTTTTAATTTTAAAAATCAAAATGAAAAGGATAGAAATGATACAGAATTTCAAAAAATTAAACTTCACACTAGTCAATATATTGCATATTGTTATCTCAGAAGTAGTTACTCAGGTTAGGATTTAGACATGAAAAAATGATGAAACAAACAATGAAAGCACAAACAGTTTTTTTTGATGAACTGAGATTAGTAGTTATCTATCATATACATATATATATATGATAAATATATATGTATACATATATATAAAATTTTCTCTTTTCACTTTTCTCCTTTCCCCTATCCCAGTTGTTCTTTACAGTTGAGTACTTTCTTTCCCTTTCATTATCACAATATCTATTGTAAAATTTGGATCTTAGTAGTCTTTCAGCTTTTTTTTACCCTAGGGATACAATATGATATTTACAAATGTGATTTTGATTTATTTCATTTATGAGTATGGTCTCAAGTTCCCTCTATTTACCTATAAAAGCCTCAAGAGTATCCTTCTTTATAGCTGAGTAATATTCCATTGTATAAAAATACCACATCTTTTTTATCTATCCCCCGGTTGATGGACATTTAGGCTGTTTCCAAGATTTTGCTATTATAAACTGTGCTGCTATAAACATGGATGCACATATATCACTTTAGTGTGATGTTTTCAATTTTCTTGGGAAAATACCCAAAAGGGGAATAGCTAGATTGAATGGGACTCCCAATCCTAGTTTTTTGAAGAATCTCCACACTGCTTTACACAGTGGTTGTACCAGTCTGCGCTATTACCAACAGTGGAGAAGTGTCCTTTCCTTCCAGCCCTGCTAACATTACCTATTGGTTGATTTCTTGATGGCAGCCATTATTTCTGGAGTGAGATGGAATCTCAATGTTGTTTCAGTTTGCATTTCTTGAATTACCAGTGATGTTGAACATTTCTTCATGTATTTATTTTCCATTTTTATTTCTTTATCTGAGAAGTACTTGCTTATCTCAGATACTCATTTCTGGATTGGGTCTTTGAATTTGGACCAATCCCATTTCCTGTTTTAATGTTTTTATTTTATGAAACAATAAAACAATAAAAAAATAATAATGGTCTTAAAGACCATTAGTAGTATAAATGACACAAATTAGCATATATTAAAATATATTTTAAACAAAGAAATAAGTTATTTGGGGAGGTATTCTCCCTACTTGCTTCTATCTCTTATTTTGATCTTGGTTGTATATATATACATATACATACACACATACATATATGCACACATATATATTTTCTCATCTAAGAGAGAACATATAATATGTAAACTGGCTGACTGATTTCACTTAACATTATGTTCTCAAGTTTCATTCATTTACTTATGGTTGTTTTGAGTTTATCTTTCTTTATAACAGAGTAGTACTCCATTTTATATAAAAACCACATTTTCTTAGCCATTATCTACTGATGGACATGTACATTGTTTTCAAGATTAAGTTATTATAAATTGTGTTGCTATGAACATGAGCATGCATGGATCTTTGTAATATGCTGATTTTAACTTTTTTGGAAAGATTCCTAAAAGTAAAATAACTAGGTCAAAAGGAATTTGTGTTTTTAGTTTTTTGAAGAATCTCCATACTGATTTCCACAGTGTGGTTGTGGTGAACTTATGGCATACTTGTTATTTGTTTTTCTTTTAAGACAAAAGCTGTTAATGTATGAGGTTTTTTTTCCCTGAACCTAAACCTGAGTATTCAGGTTTAATTTATGAGTTGGCGCCTTGTGATAAATGGTGGGTTTTAGGGTTACAGTCTGGGTGCTCATATCTAAAAGTCTGCTGTGACTGCCACAGTCTCTGAGCTAGTTTACATTCCCAGCAACAATGTAGAAGAGCTCATTTTCCTCACATCCTCCCCAGGACTTGTTATTATTACATTTTTTGAAGATAACAATTCTTTCTGGGGTAAGATGGTATCTTAATGTATATCATCCATTTTGATATTATGTTTTTTGAAGATAACAATTCTTTTCTGGGGTAAGATGGTGTCTTAATGCATACCATTAATTTTAATTTCCGTTTCTGTAAATGATCAGTGATGAATGGTTCTCATGTGTTCATTGGCCATTTGTACTACTTCAGGGATATATTTATTCATTTCAGTTGCCCATTTTTTGATTGGGTTTTTTATTTTGGGAATTAATATTTTTGAGTCCTTTGTATATTTTTAAGTGCTAGTCTTTTGTCTGAGGAATAACTGGCAATTTTTTCCCCATTCTGAATGTTGTCTTTTCACTGACTAATTCTTTTGCTGTGCAAAAGATTTTTTAATTTGATATGATCTCATTTGTTGATTCTTGGTATTATTTCTTGTGCCATTATTATTTTCAGAAAGCCCTTGCCTACACCTCTGTCTTTGAAAGTTTTGCCTATTTTATCTTCCTGCATGATTTAAGATTCAGATTGATGATGTATTTTGTTTTGTTTTAGTACATGGTATGACATACAGATCTTAAGTCTTCTGCCTGTGGATATCCAATTTCCCAGCACCGTTTATTAAAGAGGCTACTTTTCCTCCAATACATATTTTTGACCCTTTTGTCAAAGATCAAGTAAATAGTTGAATGTGAATGCAATTGTTTCTACTCCTTTTATCCCTTGATCTACATACCTGCTTTATGCCAGTGCTGTGCTGTTTAGTCACGATAGCTTGTATAACTTCAAGTCTGGGATTATGATGACACTTGCTTTGCTTCTATGACACTGGCTTGTTTTTGCTACTCTCAGACTTTTTTTGGTCTCATGAATTTTAGGATTGTTTTCATTATATATGTAGGAAATGCCTTTGGTATTTTGATTGGGATGGCATTAAATCTATGTATCAGTTTTGTAAATACAGTCATTTTGATTGTATTGTCTCTGCCTATCAGAAACAGGGGTTATCTTCCCATTTTATGATGTCATTTATGATGTCTTTTTTAGGAGTGATGTAATTTTCTTTGTAAAATTCTTTTACTTCTTTAATTAGGTTAGTTTCTAAGTAATTTTTAGATGCTGTTGCAAATTGTTTGTTTTCCTAATTTCTATTTCAGTGAGTTCATTATTGGCGTATAGGAATGCTACTGATTTTTGTGTTTATTTTGTATCCTGCAATATTGCTCAATTTTCTTATTAATTCTAGGAGTCTTTTGTTGGAGTTTTTTTTTGGTCTTATAAATGAAGTATAATTTCATGTGAAAACAATGATACTTTGACTTTGTCCTTTCCTACATGTATCCCTCTCCCATTTTTCTTGCCTGATTTCTCTGGATAACGTTTCACGGACTTTGTTGAACAGGGGTGGTAATAATGGACATCATTTTCTTCCTGATTTTAGAGGGAATGCTTTCAGTTTTTCCCCATTTGATGTGATGTTGGAAGTAGGCTGGTCATAGTAGTTTTTATCAGATTGAGATAAGATCCCTCTATACCTATTTTCTTCAGTATTTTTTTTTATCATGAATGGATGCTGGATTTTTCAAAGGCTATTTTTTTTTTTACTATTGAGATGACCATGTGATTTTTGTCCCTGTTCCTGTCTATGTGGTGTATTGCATTTATTGATTTGTATATGTGAAACCATCCCTGCATCCCTGGGATGCAACCTAGTTGGTCATGGTGTGTCATTGTTTTGATGATTCATAGCATTCTGTTTGCCAGTATCTTGTTAGGAATTTTTGCACCTATGTTTATTAGAGATTAGCCTGTTCTTTGGCTAGATCCTTCTCTCATGTAGGGAATCAGGATAAAAGAAGCTTATAAAAATGATTTTGGAAGTACTCCTTCACTTTCAGTTTCATTAATGAGTTTGAGGAGCATTGGCGTTACACGTTCCCTGCAGTTCTTAAGGAATTTGTCTGATTCCATCAGGGCCTGACCTTTTCTTAGTTTGTAGTGTTTTTAGAACTGCTTCAGTTTCATTGCCTCATTATTAAATTGTTCACTATTTGTAAGTTTTCTTTGTTCAGTTTTGCAAATTCATGTATATCTTGGAATCTCTCCACTTCTTTGGAATTCGTCACTTGTTCAGCATATATGTGTGTAAAGTAGTTGCTAATAATAATCTGGATTGTGATGGCTTTTGTTGTGATGTTTTATATCTAACTCCATTGATTTGTCTTTCTTCCTTACTTTTCTGGTAAAATTGGCTAAGAACCCTTATTTTGTCTATCGTTTCAAAGAACCAGGTCTTTGATTAAGTTTTCTTTGTATAGTTTTTATATTCTGCATTTCAATGAGTTCTGCTCTGATCTTTAAAATTTCCTCCTTTATATAAGCTCTAGATTTAGATTCCTCTTATTTTTCTAGGGCCATAAGGTTATTTATTTGGGCTTGTTCTGTTTTTCTAATGTGCATTCAAGGCTATAAACTTCCTTCATAGGACTGTTTTCATTGTGTCCTATAAGTTCTGGCATGTTGTACTGGCATTATCATTTAATTCTAGGACTGGTTTTAATTCTGATTTAATTTCCTCTGTGACCCATTGATTATTCAAGAGTCTATTATTTAATTTATGTGATCTGATAATATGTATGGTAAAATTTCTTTTGCATTTACTTATGAATGGTTTATTAACTTGTATGTCATAAATTTGGGAGAAAAGTATTAAAAGCTTTTGAAAAGAATGTGTAATCTATTGTTGTTGGGTATATATTTATTAAGTCCATCTGTTAAAATGTTTCATTCAACTCTAATGTATCTTTGCTGATTTTTTGTTTATCTATTTGTGATAGTGGAGTATTGGGGTTCGTATTATAATTGTGATATTTATCTGATCTTTTGCGTCTATTAGTATTTGTTTTATGCATTTGGCTACACCATGGTTTGTTGCATATATGTTTATAATTATTTCTGTTTTGTTTTTTAAAAATAAAAACAATTTAAAAAATAGCATGTAATCCAACTTTTCATCTTTTGATTGCTTATGACTTAATGTTTACTTTGTCTGAACATAGGATAGCTACTCCTGCTTGTTTTGGGGTACCAGTTGCATGGAATATTTTTTTCTATCCTTTGATTTTTAGTCTAGGACTTACTTTTTCATTTACATTTTTTTTTTGAGACCGAGTTTCACTCTGCAGTAGTTGAGGCTGGCTTTGAACTCTTCCCTCAGTCATCTTGCCTAAGCGTTCCAAGTGCTGGAATTAAAGGCATGTGCTACCATACTGGTTTAAATATGTTTCCTGTATGCAGCATGCTATTGAGTTTTATTTCTTGATCCATTCTGTTAATCTGTGTCTTTTGATTGGTAAATAAGCCCCTTTACATTGATGCTTATCATTGATAGGTGTTTGACTTATCCCTGTCATTGTATTATTTTCCTGCTGCTGTTCTGCTTTTGTTCCCTTATACTTAATTGGTACTCCGACCTGGTATATTCATTTTGTTGAACTTTTTGGTATTATTAGTTCTAGGATATCCTTGAGAATTTTTTAAAGTGTTGGTTTTGTGGTTATGAATTTCTTTAGGTTGTTTTTATCATGGAAATACCTTGATTTTGAAAGATATTTTTGTAGAATTTAATGGTCAGGGTTTAAATTTTTTTGTTGTTGTTCAAAACTTTTCATTTGAAGCTCTCCTTGCCTTTAATATTTGTGTTAAGAAATCTGCTATAATTCTTATGGCTTTTCCTTTATAGATGATTCCTTGCTTTTCTCTAGCAGCCCTCAAGATTCTGTTATTGCATTGGATTTCTGGTATTTTAGTTACTGGTGTGACATTAAGGTTTTTTTTTTATCATGAATGTTAAGATTTCTGTATGCTTCATTTATCTGTATGTTAAATTCTTCCATACCTGGAAAATTTTCTGCTATTACTTCTGTAAATAGGTTTTTATGTCATTTGTGCTGCCTTCTGAGTTTTTAATTATAATTAGTCTTACATTATTCTTGAGTTGCTAATCTTATAACTGACTGGAACAATTTTTTATGTTCTCCTGATGTTTTAAAAGTATCTCTCGTGAATTGATCATTGTCCACAGCCATGTCCTCAAGATCTGACACTGTCTTTACACTGGCTTGTTCTGCTGCCCATACTTTTGATCATACTTTTAACCTCCTGGATTTCTACTTGGAACTTTTTAATGGATCCCCATCATTTTCTGTGCTGGGCATTTATGATTTGCTCATTGTTACTATGTAGCTTGCAGAGTCCTCCTTGACCTGTATACTTTATCAGCTTTCATCCCCACTGCTTTCCCATAAATACTGCAGTCCAGTCGCTCTCAGCTTTACATTCTTCTGAATATATAGAGTTGTTTTCCTCTTCTCACTTTCCCTATTTCCTGTTCCTTTAAACTGAATAACTGTTTCTCCTACATTAGGGCTCAGTTTCTTAATCTTTTGTCCCTCATTACTTCTCTATTAGAACTATACATTTGCCTTTCTACTAATTCATGCAGTTTGTGCCTTTGTTATTTGTGTGATTATATTTAACAATCATTTCCTTCATAAAATATTATTCTTCACAAGGGTTGGGTCTGTGTCTCTCTTGTTTATCCAACAGTGAAATAACATGCTCAAATACATGTTTGACATAGGAAAGAGGTAATAGCTAATAATTGAATATGCTTCATTTCATCTGATCTTTACTATCAAGTTCATAAAATGTGTCTCTACACTGTTATGTACCAGTGTGCATACTCTAAAAGGAATAGGGACGCAGGTGAGAAATGACTGAAACTGTGAAATTACTTAGAGCCTTGGATATGTGCCGAGGTAGAATCAGGGGATTCTGGTGACTGGAAGTTATGAGCAAATTAGGGCATCATTTCTCAGAGATGACTGAGCACTAGAGGATAGGAGAAACAGACAGTTTTCCTTGTTTTGAAATAAAGCCTGGACCTTGCCATGATTATTCTGATTATTACATCAGAAGAAATTTCAAAAAGGCCTCAAGTCTACTTTTTCCTTCCATCACAACTCACTGGATCAATCTTATCAGTGTATTTACTTCTGTATGTAAAAGGGCTCTTGTTTTAATTATCTTTTTTTTTGTTACACATCACAGTGTCTTGAAAAGGCTCATGAAATTTGCTGAGTGCATGAATTAATAAAGTTTTGGTCACTTGTGATGCTTCCCTTTACTACAGTAGGGCCTCGGTTCAAGAGCTTTATTCTTTTCATGATTCTGGGTTATAAACTGAGTTGTATGAGAAAAAAGTCAAATTCAGTGGTTAGGTTCCGTGTTGGAATTTATGGGGAAACTTGATTTGATTCTTATCCAGTTCAGTTCATGATCAGAATCATAGGGAGAATTAAGTTTGTGAACTGAGGTACCACTGTATTCTCTTAGAGCCTTGTAAATGCTCTGGATTAAAAACAGGCATTAACTGTAATGATAAGGACTTTTGTATGTTGACAAGGCAATATGTGGATAGGTCAGGATACTGGGATATTGCACAGACATTGCAGAATGTAGATATCATATTAGAGTACTTAAAGCTGAATAAAAATTCTATGAGATTTCATCATCACTGGGGTAGTATTTGAATTCAAACAGAATGGAACTGATTTTGAAAATCCTACTTTGTATTTAATACATGTGGCTTGTTGAAATTGACAGTCACATGTGTATCTTAAAGGTTTTAGGACACTCCAAAAACGTGAAAAGTATGAAAATATTGAAGGCGTTGAACATTTCTACAACAATTATTTTGTATTTATATAGACTGTAAATACAAACTCAGTAGCATACCATATAGATTAGTTTACTTAGAAATTAAAAAATTGGGACAATACATTAAATATGTAGCATTTATTCAATATTTATTATGTCTTGTATTCTAAGATCTCTCAAGATTTGATTATATATTTAAAAAATAATTGTATTATTTTAAAAACAAATAGATACTTGTATTTATCTTTAAGGAGTTTAATAATGTTTTGGGTTTTTTCCCACAGAGAAGAGACAAACCAAAGTTTAAAAATTCAATAATATTGAAGAATAAAGAGAATCTCACTGTTTGCTGGACTTACTGTCTTTTCTATTGTTAAGTGGAAATGAAAAGAGCTGGTTTATTTTTAAGAAAAGAGCTGGTAGGAGAAATGAACTCACTAAATACAATGTTTGTCCCATGAACCTTGGCCCAAAGAGCTTCATTCAGGAAAGATCACCTCATATTTTTTCTTCAATGTTAAATTGCAAAAATATATTAATTTATCAAAAATTGGTCCTAACTTTTTTAAGCAAAAAAATAAAATAAAAACCCACTTAGGAGACAAGTGTAAGTGGTTTGGCCTTATCACAAACTATGACATGTAAAAATCTTCTGCATACATTCTCTGTGTCTTTCTTAACCACATATAAATACGCATAAATCGCATCGTCTATGCCTTGCCACTTAGGTAATTTTATATTCAAATTACAAACCAGTCTAGACTCATTAATGATGAACACATGCAATAGAATTATGTGGATAAAGCCAAAGTATAGTTTAACATTTCAATTCAAACACAGAAGAATATGTGCTCTTAATTTTTAGGTTTCTTAGGCAAAATACAGTTTAGGTGTTTTAAGATTTTTCTGCTCTTTCTTGAGACTTGACATATCTCAGTGAGCAAAACAACATGCTTCTAGTTTCAAATGGCACCATTCAGCTGCTCTGAAATCTTTGAGGCTTTATAGAAAGAAAAGCAACCTAGCACTATCTCCAGAAGAAAAATAAAGCAAACCTGATAAGAAAGAAGGTTCAGGTTCTCTGTTTTTATGAAAATAACATGTTCTGACATTTTCCTTTTAGAATTTGGGATGCAGCAGATTGATCTGATATAGTTGGTAATTTTACTTAAAAACCTTCTTACTAAATAGATTCAAAATATTTTTGAAGAACAGATGGTATAGACTAGAGGAAGAGATAAACATTGTATGTTAAACATTTTATTGATCAATTAAAATATCATAATTTAGAGTGTTGATTCTACTGTGCAAATTATGCATGTCTGTATGTGGTTGAGAAAGACACAGAGGGTGAACATAGAAGATGGAATAGGAATTTATCACACAAAGGTCACTGGGTAAGTGAGAAGGGTTGTTCTATTTTCATCCTCTCTCATTTTCTCTCTCTCTCTCTCATTCTCTCTCTCCCTCATTTTCTCTCTCCCCTGCCTACCACCATACCAGGTAAGACAGTGGCAGATGGTTCTTTGTAAAGGTTTTAGGAATCTGACTTTCAATCTTGAATACTATGCCTCTGGGCACTTTGAAAATTGTCTCTTCTGCCTATTTTTAAGACCAACTTGGAAAAAATGATACGCAGAACAGAACAAAAAAACCACCTGTGAGGATCTGAGGGAAAAGGCAGGCTGTAAAGTTTTCAGGTCTCTAAAAAGAGCTCAGTTGTAGAAATACTGCATCTCTATTTTCTAGCACTTTTTTGTTCAATTTTTTCCACAAAAAGAGAACTTGAAAACCAAATACCTTCATTTCAGTAAATTAGTCTACCTTACATTAATTTAAAATCATGTTAACCTTTTGTCCTCATGAATGGGTTACATGTGAAAGTTTCCATGAGTTTTGGAGCCCATTTCTCAGGACTATTAGCCATATCTATAAATTGTAGTAAACTATTTAAGTAAACTATTAGATTCTCCAAAAATTAAATAAGATTGTAAAGAAGAGAAAACACTAAAAATCATTGTGTAAAATGTATATTAAAAGTATTACAGATAGTCACTTACAAGCTAACAATATTATTCTCTTTTTAAAAAGCAGGGTTAGATCAATTAATAGTCTTTTAAATGACATTAACATTCACTTTTCCTTTGGTTCACATATTTATTTATAGGGAAATATTGCAGCCAAGACCAAATGTGGAAATAAACTATTAATATCAAAGGTTTGGGAAAATAGTAACCTACAGATGGTCCTTGTATGTCCTGCTCTGCCTTTGCGTGCCATTGGTCTTCCTCAGAAGCCTCAATTATGGCCAAACTTGACGTGGGCTGTGTTTCTGACAATGGCTGGCTTATAGAGGAAACTGTCTTCACCACCTAAGTTATGGGGCCTGATACAGTGAATCACATACACACAGTGGCTCTGCTTCCTCTAAATTGTTTCTGTGACCCCATCATTATTCCTAGGATCTGTGCCCTTTGCCCTTGTTCTCATTTCTACAGGATTGAGACAAGTGTCAGACCCTTGGAATGCTACACAACAATGACCTTGATTCCCCAACTGTGCTAAAAAATAAAGTGAGTTTAAATCTAGTGCTGAAATTACATGGAGTGCTTTGTAACTGTAGTTGTCAAATTATTGCTGATAGGAAAGAAGCCCTAGCCTTTTGTCAGAGACAGCTGTCTTTTGTGTCAGGTTTTCTAATCTGGTGGGTAGTTAATGCGTGTAAAAGGCTAGATCTTCTTTGTTGTTGTTTTTATTTTTTGAAGCATGGGGAAGTTGAAGGGATTCATCTTAGCATTAAGTTTCTAATGTTTTTCTAAAGCTTTCTATTTCTAATTGTCACAATAGAACACTTTCAGAAACAAAAACATACGTTTATTGGCAAGGATGCCAGGATAAAGATGGTGGGTGTTTAGTGCTTGATGGATGAACAAATGAGAAGACGATGTAATTCGGAACCAAGAAGCACCACCCCATGCCTGGTCCTGGGCCCCTTTGCGGGGGAGCAGTCTTTAATTACATCTGCAACTCATTAATTCTTTTTGGAGCCTCTTTCCAGATCAGCTCCCCTATCGGCCTCCCATTGTGCAGCAGAAATTCCAGATGGTTCCCTCCATATGCCAAGGCTCATTCTCTCGAATAGGATAGATTGGTCATAGACAGAGTAGGATGGGAGAGCCATGGCCAAGTGGGGACAAGTTGGAAAGCACTGGGCCATAGTTAAATTAGAAGTGTTCCATCTTTAATGTTTATTAAGAGGATTTGTAATGATTCCTGAATGTGTCTCTGAAATACGTTGCATGATTTCACAGATATGACACTATTTCTAGAGAAATGTCAGGCTTCAAGGATGCCTACATTTTATTGGAAATAACTCATATTGTTGGAGAATGTGGCATATGGATCCCAACTCACACGTAGAATAAAAACACCTCCACAGCTGTCATCATAGCTAAGAACTGGTCAATTTGGGCTAGCAGCTGGTCTGCTCTGTGGGCTCCTTCAGTTTGAATTCTTTTGCTTGTGTTATTGTAATCTTTATTGTTGTGATTACAAAGAGAATCCCTTATAAAAATTTTATAGGGGATATGTTTATTTAACTTTTGCGGAATTGTGCTAAAACATATTGATAGACTGCAATTTGAGGTAATCGGGAATGAATACAGGAGGAACCTCCCTACAACTGAAGGCCACATATTCATTCCAACACTGTCATACTGAATTGGTTTTGTTTACCTGTCTTTATCTGATGGTGGGATGATTGCCCACCACTTTATCAGATGTGGCGTGTTCTGGGGAAAGAGCAAGAACAACAAAAAAGGGGAATAGATAAATCCCGGAAATTTAAAAGTGAAAAATATGGCATTACAAGAAAGAAGAATAATGGTTCTACTCTTGTTTTTACAATGCTATTTTTCTCTGAGAGCCACTGGGCTGTTTATACCTATGTATGTTTTATTTGCTGCTCTTTTTGAGCACTGCTATAGCCTGGATATTGTTCTGCAGCCTGAGAATGTAGACGTGGGACTGGCCAGTTGTGGTTCCTGTCCTTATGCAGTTCTGATGGTTAATCTCCAGAACTGCTGGGAACCCTGTGGTATATTTGGAGTGAATAGAGCAATTAAAAAGGAAAAAACCTTTTTCCAGAAGGGCTATTTTTACCAGAAGGGAGAAATTGAAATAATCATATTTTAGCTCAGAAGCATGTTCAGAGCACTTACTGTTTTTTTTTTTTTTTGGTGTGTGTGTGTGTGTGTCTGTGTGTGTAGGTGTGTGTGTAAGTGTGTATAGGGCAGCGTGGGTGACAGAAAACACTTATTGAATTAGTTCTATTGTTTAGTGCAATCAGGCTTAACAGCTCAAAACTGGTCAAATGGGCCATAGTTTGGAATAGACAAGTTCACTTTTAAAAAATAAAACTCTTATTTTTAAAAGTATTTGCTTTACATGACTTTTATCTTGAAACCATAATTCCATAAATGTGTGCCAAACCTAGAACATGTCTTTCTATGTTCCTCTTTTGTTTGAATATTTTGAAAAGTGCTAGAGATGAGATTAAGATATATATTTTTATTGTTTAGTCTGATCATTCATTATCAATCAATAATGAGTTCTTGAATTTAAATTATATAGGGGACTAAACTCAACCGACATATACATTTATTTAGTATGTTCATATTATTATGACAAGTGTGGGGCATTTTAAAAAGTGAATAGCTTCTTTCTCTAACACTTGGAGAGGAAGATATAATTCACTGACCACCAGCTCAGTAGGACTCTCTCTCTCTCTCTCTCTCTCTCTCTCTCTCTTTCTCTCTCTCTCCACCCCCCCTCAGCTGGACACAGGGTAGTTGTTCTCTAAGTATAGCCATGGTGCAGTACCATCAACACCACCCACAGCACCCATAGTCCATTAAGATGCAAGCTAAGCTTTGCCTCTGAAAATAAGCCATTCCCAGTCTCCTCATTGGCTACACCAAATCCTCTTCCTACATTTGATTGGCTATAACTTATAGTAATGGAAAAAGGCTAGAAGCTTGAGTCTTACTGAATCCAGGAGGAAAATTACAGTCCCATGGTCTTTGCTGCAGTATTTATGGCTAGTCTTATAAACTAGGGAAGTACGTAAGAGCTAGGAAAGACAACTCATGAAAAGTTAATTTGTTTGGACAAGTCCTTTAGAACAGCAGAATACATTGTTTCCTGGAATGAGAAATTACATTATGTTAATAAAATAGTGCCTTAAAAATTCTTACATGTGTCAGTGATTATGGTACTTAAAAATTTAAGCAGAAACATTTACTTGATGTCTTTAATTTATGCTGAATTACCCCTAAGCCTCAAAAAGTAACACTTAATACTTTAGCATACATGAAATGTTTATAGTTGAGATTTTATTTGTATATTACTTCATTGTTAATTTCAGACAAAAGCTATGATTATTTCTTTTAAGTTTTATGGAAATGGCTCTTCTGAAAGCAGAGTTGAAGAATTACGGTTTGAAGCTGTCGATGAGCTGTGTTAGCCTGCCAAACAGATGAGCAGCTGTATGAGCAATGAGTGTGTGGCCCTTCCAGAGCAGGCCCGTGTCCTTTGCCTTCACAGTGGGAATGAGCGAACTGCAGGAGGCTTACTAGTATTATATAAGCACTTTAGGTTTATTAGTTAATTTCACCTTCCCCAAACCTTATAAATGGAGTATTTTTATTTCCATTTCATAGAATAGACTCAAACTGAGATACGGAGAAAGTTGTTAGCCTACACATATATTAACTAGCAAGTCGGATTTACGTCCAAATAATCTGTCTTCAGAGACCAGTGTCATGTACTTCCCTAAAACTGGAGCCAAAAATGAAGGGAAAGGGACAAAGCATAGGAAGCTTGTAGTGCTGTGGGCTTGTGGCATAAGCCATGGCTTCTGGCCATGACATTTGTTGTATTAAGCAATGGTAACACTTACTAATCATGGTCTTTTAAATAAGACCTTGCCTCTGGCAGACTATTTGTTCTTCCAGTTGCTGCACATGTCCTGGTGTAGGCTGCAATGTAAGCAGTTCCTGAATTCCCAGGAGAACCCCAGGAAAAATCACTGGAAGAGAGAAGGTGATTCTTGTTTTAGGTATACCTCTGAGCAATTTCCTTTTCTCTTGCAGACAAGACTGTTCTCGTGGATACTGAACTTCCATTCCTCAAGGGCCTTTACGTGATGGGGACTCTAGAATTCCCGGTGGACAGGAGCAATGTTCTGAGTGTGGCATGTCTGGTCATTGCTGGAGGGGAGATGAAAGTGGGTGAGTAAAGGGACAATGATTCAAAGCCCAGTGGGAATGAAGCTCTGTGAGAAAGTATTCTGGCGAAGAAAGGGTAGCATCAAGTGGTTGCTTAGTTAACAGAGGTGGGAGGATTAAAGCAAGCAGAGAGTTTACTAGCGAGCTTTGGAGGTGAACAGAGGTGGATTCTGTTGCTGGTTGTGTTATACCCATCCTCTGTCATCAAACCATGCTTTTCATCATTTCAAGTTTCTTTTCCTTATCCAGTCTATAAATCAATTCCATTAGTTATTTGCATCAGAATTGATGTGGCTCACTCTTGCAGAAGATATCATAGGATAGATTTGATATGTTATAACCTACTACCTATAAATACAATTTCAATTATTTTGTCAACATAGTTTTCTCAAAATAACAGACCTGAGGACAAAACTTATATGCTAGCATTTTGCTGGAAGCAGAATATTCCAGTGACATGAGAATGAAAAGAAAAGAGGACAGAAGGTGTCCAAAGCCTCTTAAGGAAACACAGCTGTTTGCTTGGTTATATAGGGGTCTTGAGAGAAGCCTTGTAGAGTTGCCGTATCTTGAGACGGTGTTGGACAGATGGTGGGGAGGAGGTCAGCAATATATCTGGTCTATGCAAAGCCTGTCCTTTTTTATTTTTGATCCTCCACAGGTAGCTGGTGGAGGGGCTAGAAAACATAGTTGGTTCTAGGAGATTAAGATTGTCCAGCTAGGAAGTGAGATATGCTCCTGAGGCCCCAGATATATAAGTTGGATTGGATCTGGACTGATGTGTTAACCAGATTTAGTATGTTGGATTATTTATATTAAACAACAATAACAAACTAGAAACCACAGCAAAACTGAAAAAAACAAAAAACTAAGGTGTTACAGGTAGACTCTGTAGGTGGAACTATTGTAGGCAATAAGCATGTTGGAAAGATATGTATTTTTCTCCCAAAGGAACTACCTTTGAATGTGGTAAGGCATTCTACTTTGCCTGTTAAGGAAAAGGCTATAAAAGAATTCTCAGAAACAGTAACAGCTTATCACAAAGAAAGAAACCTCTGGTGAGAAGGAAATATTTAGATGTCATTGTCTGGTTTCATCTACATTTTAGCATTTTGGGTGTGAAAGAATCCTATGCTTAACTATGTGTGTGAAGCTCACATGATTATAAGAAGATTCCTGAAAAATTATAGTCAACCTCTTCTTGAATACTTGCAGTGATAGCAAAATTAAAAACTTTTGAATCAACTTGTTTCCATTGATTAAAATCTCATCAGAATTCTCTTATTAACCAAATCTCCATTTAGTTTTTACAGCTTTCAGTTCCTGTTGAGCCTTCCAAGATGAGTACAAAGCCCTCTCCTTCATGGGTTTCTAGCCACACTATCTTGAATGTTCCTTTTTTCAGGATTTATACTGTCATTTTAATTATTTTAACAATGGTTTATAGTTGCTTATTGTTGTTTTTAAATTTTATGTTTCCAGTGTACTATATATGACTAGAAATGTTACACAGGAAAAAAAAAATCACTCATATTTCTAAATGTAAATATAACCACAGTTAATATTTCATTATTTTATTTCAAAATCATTTTTCCTATACACACACACACACGCACACACATACATGTACACATACACTTTAAAACATGCAGTCCATAGTTTGAAACTCTTTGGATAGCATATTAATGATGTAAGAGTCTTTCAAATTTTTTAAAGACTTAATTTTAATAGTTTTGATATTTCACTATATGTATATATATATATATATATATATATATATATATATATATATGAGTATATACATAGGTATATAATGATTCATTTACCATTTCGCAATTGTTAAACATCTAGATTATTTCACATTCCATCCATGTAATCCATTCACCAATGAATATCCTGGAAATTGTCACTGTTCATATGTTCGTTACCTTGGGAGAGACTTTAGTAACTAACGGGCCTAAGGATAAGAGCAGGTTTTACAGGTCCATCTTATTGCCAAACTGCTTTCCAGAAAGATTTTGCAAATCTGTACCTTTTGCGCATTTCTCAGAGTTATAAGAGCCTACCATTCTTGGTTTGCCAGTAAACCACGTCTTTGTTTTAATTTCTTTGAGTGTAAAAAGTCAAAGTGAAAGATGTAGTCTCAAGTGGGACCTGATCTATTCTGAACAGGGTGAGCAGGGCTTGGTGGCTCCCAGTGCAGGATTTAAGCCAGATAATTTGAGAACAAATCCATATTGAGCACCCACTTTCTGTTTGACTTCAATTAAGTCAACTGATGGATGCCTCCATTTCTTTATCTATAGCACATGCAGGATAACAATAGAAACCCCCCGCAGAGGTATATTAAAATTATTAAGTGCAACAGCTCATGTTAAATACTTGGTGTATGGCAAATATATAACAATTGTAAGTTTATTAGGTGGGTTTCAACATTTTATAGATGTCATACAAAATGGAAAATTTGAGAGATTTAAGTAAAAGAACTCTTTACAAAATGTCCAAAGGGATTGGGGCATACTTAAAACTAGTAATGCAGAGTATCGGTACCACCCTCTGCTGTAAAGGAGAGAGAAAAAGTTATTGAAATCCAGAGATGGGGAGGAAATAATGAGTGTAGATGATGGCCAGATGGTGGTATGATTTTTTGTATGGACAGGACTCAGTCAACTATGAAACGACTTGTGCAGTAAATACTCTGGCCTCTCCCCTGTCTCCGGCTACCACATAGTCACACTTGACTGGACATCAGAGTAAGAGAACTCTCCATCTTGTACTTCACATGACTAGGGAATTGTGGGGCAAGCAGCAGGGCAGGAAAGCACCGAGTGTGGGAAGGAGAGTGCCAGCAGGACTCTCCAGCACACATGGCCTCCCAGCAACCTACACAGGTACAATTTTCTTACTAATACAGGCAAAGATTCAGTTGACTTTTTCCAGTCATGTCATACTCTTAGTTTTGCCAACTGAATTGTCAGTTCTAATTCCTCACCTTCTATGTGGTGCCTCTATTTTCCATCTCCATGCTTTACACTTGTGTGGGGTTTATTTTACTTACCCTTGGGCTTTAGGCGAACTTAGTATAATACTTCTTATTTCATCGTTTGGTTATTTCAGTTTGTCTGTGCACACATGGGAAGTCTTTTCAGATTTTGACTTTTTCCACCAAAATTAGTACTCTTTGCCCATTTGTTTAAGATTCTTGTTTAAGATTCTATAAGATGTTCATCTGGTTCATTTACATAAATGTTTAATGAAACCGGGCCCTGTTTTGTTACTAGAAAACTTATTTCAGGTTGGTGTCTTTTATTGCTAAGTTTGATCTTTTTAAAAGGTTATTTTTAGGTTTCTTTTTACAAATTTTTTCTTATTTTTTTAGTTTCTAGAATCACTCATGACAATAGTTAACTTGCATCCTAAAAGTCTGGACCTTTGAAGGGAAGAAACACTGTGCCATTTTCCAGTTTTGGTTTATGTGTTTCTAACCTAATTTTTAAATTTCTCTATTCCCAACTATATTTTTATCCACCATTAGATAATTGTATATTCTTTTTCTTTGTGTTGTTTCCCAAGCCTAGAGCTTGCTTATTGGAACCCATCTGCCCAATCCTATGTGCATTATGCCTGAAGGAAGGCTTTCAACCCATCTGTCCAATTTTACCACACCCTAAAGAAATTACCAACATGAAATAGATAATGTGACTAGTTAGTAAACAAACTTAATAGATGTGGATGTTGGCATGGATTGCTGCCAGACTGTGTCTGCTATCTGATGCTATTTGATCCAAGTCCCCAAAGTGCAGAACTGTAGTTCTAGGTGGTCTTGCTTTTGACGCAACTGGTGCTAGCAAAAAGTATCAGTTGACTTTTAGTAGAGTAGAGTCATAGGATGCTACAATTAAAAGGAAATTCAAGACCAAAGCTTTATTTAAAGGGATACAGTTGAATCACAAATGCCAAGCTCAGTTTCTTTCATTGTTCAGTGCTTGTCTCATTAGTCTGATAGAACAATGGAGATAAGCACAAAGCATCGCACTTGTGTGTCTGTCCTTCATCCTGTGGGTACTCAGCTCCCACACTTTTCCCAGTACTGTGGAGCTACAGAGGGTACAAAAGTAGAAATTGTGGACCCAACTCCCAGAGACCTCAATAAGACTTGAGACACAAAGGTAAAAAAGCAATTAGACAAGTCAAGCCTTGTAACCAGGAGAAGATTTAAAGATGAAGGGAGATGTGGAGAAGGCACGTACTCCTGGATTAGCATTTTCCTTTCAGGCAATTGTGAATATACCTTGTCCGCAATGGGATGATGGTGGCAGATCAAGTTTGCTTGACTTACAGACTCTCCTCATGAAGACAGGAAGTGGGCACTGGATAGTTTTCAGCAGAGTTGTGACATGCTTTTGACCGGAAACATCACTTTGGATAGTGGGAGGAATGTATTAGAAGGGGCACAATGAAAAGGGTTTCTCAGTAGCTTTTTGCAACTGAGGTGTTTCAGGAAAGAAACTGGTCAAGCTAAGCTAATAGAATTAAGAAGGAAGTCTATATTAGAAAGATACTGACATTTAGAAGTCATTAAAATACAGTGGCTATTTTGATATGAGGCAAGTAGTAGGTCAGGATTCACTCTAGGTTTCAAGTTGGAAGATTTTTGTCAGTGTGGGTATAAGTAATGAACCTCTGATCACCACTCATTAGTTTAGTGACCCTGGGCAATTATCAGGAACAAGGGTCTCAGTTCCTTTATGTGTAAATGGAAATAGTAATAATCCTATTTCATAGAATTTTATGAAAGTGCAGTAAACAGTTTTGGGTATGTACACTCATACAGTTAGCTCAACTTTACATTTCTATGGAATGTTTACATGGTAACATATCAAAAGCAAATAACTTTACAAAAAAGAAATCCAAGAGAGGTCTGCACTACAGATTTATGTGTTTCGGGGCATTATTAGCTTGAATTTGAAATTAAAAGTGTGAATGAAATTAACCAAATAGTGTTTGAGGAGAAGGAAAATGATCAAAGCTGAAATTTTCAGTAGCATCAGCCTTCTAAGGATGGAAGAAGAAACTGAGAGCAGGAAGGAGAATAAAAGCTAAACTACCGATAGGCATAAATGAAGTGATAAAGATTATATCTCAAAACTAAGGAGAATGTTTACAAGGAAAGGAAATGACCAGTTGTATGAAATGTGATGTAGAGGACAAAGAAAGGAGAAAAAATGGGCTGTATTATTCTGGCTTTTGTTGTTTATAGTCTAAAACAGTCTTGATAAAAAAATGTTACTTTGCATGTAGAAGAAATAAGAGGCAGCGACTTTTAACAAAATCAGTGCTATCTCTAATAATTTCACTTTTTTCATTTGACGTATTCTTAAGGGTCATTGAAGATATTTTATATCATGGGTAAGAACTAATATTTGTCCAATATTAAATGGCAATGTCATTAAATCTTCATACCATTGTTTTGTAAGTTTTTAGATTTAAAATGCATCAAATAAATATTAATTAGGGAAAAATTATTCTTCTAATAAGGTGATTTTCTAGTTTCATCTATAGACATATCTCTAACTTTCTTCTCTTCCTTTCCCTTTGTCTTTTATTGAATGTCAGTTAAGTGTCAGGCATCTGAATATTCATCACTGAGTATGACAGGTAAGATTCTCACTTGAATTCTTTTGTTGGGGAAAACAGACAGGTTCATAGTAACACACATGTAGAGGATTAGTGTAGATGGCATTATATGTTCTGTGGAAACTAAGCAAGGGAATGAATCATCTGCCGTTCTGCATAGGTAAGGTAACTGAGATCCACCACAATTATTTATTTGTTCAAAGACAAGACCTGGGCTAGAGACTCTCTAAGCGACCTCCCATATTCCTCCCTCAAGCCCTTCCCAGTGCCCACCTTCTTTCCACTTTGAAGACTTTCCTGCCTACATTCAACAGATTTCAGTGTATTTTTCTTCTGGGTGCTGCATTCTTTGCAGGTTTCTTCTCTTAAATGTCCTCTCCATTACATGTTACACTTCTTTAGGACACTTTTTGTAATCTTAGCACCTACTACTTAGCAGGTTTCTGATAATATGGCAAGCGCACATGCGTGGGTGACTCGTATATAGATATGTGCATGAACAAATCTGGGTCTGTTTTTCAGCTCAATGCTTTTCTCTTTTAATATACCATTCTTAAATTACTACATCTGGGAGGAACGAATTATCGTGTTAATGTTTAAGCGACTGCAATATGTTCATCTTTTGTATGAAAGGAATAAAACAAGTATAATAGCATATTGAAAAAGCTGATGATTTTCTACACATGAAATCCAATTTTTGAAGTTTGTGTAGGACTTATTAAAAAACTCTCAACTGAAAGGTTGGTCAATAGACATTGAATTGTTGATTATTTGAAGTGTTTATGATTTTTTTGTTTGTTCCATGAATTGCTGTCTAGATCTATCCTCCTCATTTTTGTCTCCTCTTAGATGAACTATTGTTCCTGTGCCTCAACATAAACCCTCTGTTATCCTGTGTGTCAGTGATGTTAGCATGATATTGGCCCAAATATTCAAATCATTGGAGGCTTCTAATCTCATAGCGTTGAGGGACTTCAGAGCTGGATAACCAGTAATAGCATTTTTTGTAATTTATTGTGAAAATAATAGTTTAAAATACATAAATACAAAACAATATCACATTTATACAAAAAACAAAATTATATAAATTCACATAATTTTATTTAAATAAATTTGTATAATACATATTCTGATTTATAATTAAAATTTAACAGAATCTCACTTAATTCCTAAGTCAGCCAGGCACACTGCACCCATGGTTATAACTGAGAATACAGCTCATTGTGTCTTTGGCTTGTCATAAGCAGATCATGTGATGAACTGCCTAGTTGCCCAGCGATTATACTAAGAATTTGGGCTTTTGTCCTAAAACTTGTCACATTTTGTTTTTCCTGACCAACCAGGGGTGGTTATTTGTCAATTCTGTCTTGCCTTTGTATCCAGGAGCCTAAGGTCATTATTAGCACATAGCTTTGATTGTCGGAAAATGAAGTACTAGGTACATGAAGTTTCTTTCATTGCTTCCATGATTTAGACTTTCTCAGTCTAAAGAAGAAGAAAAATCCATACACAGTTTATTGCCTCTAAACTGACAGTTCTGGAGGGCTCATTGGATGATTTAGTAATAAGGAGACAAACCTGAGAAAAGTACAAATTAAAACATATCCTCTAGCCTAAAACCATGAAAGTATTGGAGAGTAAGAGTCTTATGTGTGATATGTGTCTGAAAATAATATATTAGATTAAAGCAATTGATATAAATGTTCACTTTCAAGTTTAACTAATTCGAAAATAATACAAGTTGTCACACATTTAATGTGTAAATATATGTGTCACATAACTACAGATGGCTTCTAAATTAGTTAATGTGGGTCATGATTTAATATATCATTTTGTTTACACTGCCCAATATAATAAAAAAGTGACAGCAAAGGGATGTGATTTTTAAATATTATATTTAAAATTTTGTACTTTATACCTGCACACAGCATGAAATTCCATTTCTGTGTGTAGAGAGTCCCTAATGAAGATAATAAATTGTTTTTTAAATAATATGTGTTTCAAAAGGAGATTAAAAATCAAAATATCTGGTTATTTTCGAGAGATACTCTTCTCTCTCAAGTATCCCTTATCCTTAAATATTTTAAAGAAAAGTATTAATGTAAATGGTTTTCTGACTTATTTGAAGTAACCATCAATAATATTTTCCAAATGAGTGTTTCCTAAACTATACTTTTAACCTATAAACCTCCCTATCAATGGTACAAACATTCTTGAAAATTTATCAATTTTTATTTATTAACACAATTATATAAATAAGTTGTAAAAGATAGTAATTTTAAGAAAAACTGGTGAATGAATGGATTGTTTTGTGGGGTTGGAGAACATTTAGTGATTCAGTTTGAAAGGAATTTTCTTTGTCTTCTATGGAGTCCTCAGGCTGGACATTCACATACGTTATTATTTCATACTTTTAACTTTGAGATTTTAGTTTTCAACCTTTTAGAAATTGGACATTACTTGCTAAGAAGAACTTGCCTTATTTTTAAAATTTCCAAATACAAAGGTTATTATTTAAATACATTTATATCTCCATTGTTACTACTCCTAGTTTTTACTATTATTGCTACAAAAACCAACAATTTATAAAGTATGTTTTATATGCAGACATTATATCATGCACTATTAAAATGTACCAAATCATTTAACTCTCACAAAAATGTATATTATATTATATTTCCATTGGGGAAACTGAGATTTATATAATTGACATAATTTTCTCATCATTTTCTATGAAGATTTACATTTTCCAAGTAGGGAATCAGTAACATATTTATTTTAATATTCTGTCGATTATAAATTGAGACAGATATTGATAGTTGAAATTTGTTCACCCGAATATAGTCAATCCCTCGGGGGTTAGACATAATTATTTGACAGTGACTGCACAATTTTATAACCAGTTTTTTAAAAGAAAATTTTAAAAAATTTACATATTTATGGGGTACCATGTGATGTTTTCCTACGTGAATACATTTTGCAGTGTTCAAATCAGGGTAAACAGATTTCTTTTCTCAAACATTTCTCATTTAATGCACTACAGTAATATTCTTTATGTATTTTCTGATGGAATGAATTTGGTTGGAGAGGCATACGTTAGAGATAAGTGGGTTAAGTACACACTGGGGATAAAAGGCTAATTCACAATAAACTGCATCACATTTGATTGGTTTAACACTACTTGCTAGCTAGAGTCTGACAGCAAGAACGTTCTGTAGGCTGTGTTGTAGCGAAAACAGGTATAGCAGGACCTGAGAGTAACAGTTATGGCTTAAGTAGAAGCTCAATTTTCAAAGTGGTCACTATATAATCTATTTCTAAGGGCAGGTATAAAATAGGGAAAAGTGATTTGGGGTAAATTGCTGGACCTATCTTTTGCAGACATCATATTTATGAAACGTCAAGGTTAAACATCCTTGAAAAAAATGTGTTCTTTATAACAGTCTAGTTTTCCATCTCTATTATGCCAAGTTTGTTAATTGTATTATTTAAAACTGCTGTATTCTTAGTATTTATTTGATGAGAGTTTTGTAAACTTTAGGACATTATTATAGTATATGTACATTTTCTTGTAGTTGTCTAAATTTTTGCTTCATACATTCTGAAGCTATGATGCCAGATGCAGAATATTGAAAATTATAATAACTTATAGATAAGTTTATCATTGCTATAGTGTGTTTCTTTATATTTCTAATTGTTTTCTGCAACAGAGTTATAGTTAGCTAGTTTGCTATTTCTTGGGTATATATATTATATATATATATATATATAATTTTACATGAACCCTACTGGCAGTGCACTGTTCCTCCTCCTCTCAGCTCACCAAGAGAAGGAAACAGATAAAAGACATGTGCAATATAGTTTTAAGTATTAGGGTACAGTATGATGTGCTGTGGTAGCTGAAGAGGAAAGAGTTAGTAGACAAGGAATGATCTGAAAAAACATGGTATGGGAGCTGGTTTTGAAACTTAGTGTACACCATGAAAGAAGAGAGGAGTAGAAGAAGCTTGCGTTGTGTGGCTCAGCTACTGAGCATATTAGAAAGACTGGGAGACAGGCAGAAGTTCTACAGGAATGAAGACCTTTTTAATTGTTTGTCACTTCAAAGACTTTTGAGATATTTGCTCTTATAAGTAAAGACAACAGGAAAGAAATTTGGGCATTACTCTTTGTCCATATTTCATACTAACTCTTTAAGACAAATTCCTTGAAGCAGAATTACTGCAACAAGTGGCACCTGCATTTTTTATGTGCAAAAGGAGCATCTAATTCAAGACCACCGAAGGCTTTTAGAAATCAGTTAGAATGGAGCCAAGTGTTGAAGGGAGACTGGGAGATAGAAAGAATGTAGGTGAAAAATGTAAAAGACCGAGGGCTCTCATATGGTCAGAGAGAGTTGAGAGATGGGTAAGTAACCAGTGGGCTCTGGCTGAGTTCAGAGTGTAAGGAATCATGTGGATGGGGTGGGCTCAAGTATAAAGTAGGATTATATTTATTCCATCAAAGAGACTTAGTTAATAAAATAATAAAAGGTCCTTTTGTCTTTGTTTTACCTTTGAAGTCCAAGGAATCCATTTGTCCCATATTCCCCAAGTCATTACAATGATTATCTTTTCTATGCCAGAGCTTATTTTTTTTCCATCTCCCCAGGTGATTTTAGCATCTGGAATCTATTTTTTTCCCTTTATTAGCCAACATCATGCTAAGTAGTATTGACTTCGCTTTACTTTTCTCCTATTCCCCTGGATCCCCATGGCCTAGAATGGTACTTATTGAATTCAAGGCCTACATTCACCACTTAATAGCTGTGTAATTCCTGACAAGTTACTTAACCCTCCTTTGCCTCAGTTTCCTCATGAGGACCTGGACAACAGTCATCAAAGACCTGTGAAAACTAAGAGAAATCATGTCTGTGAAAACATCTGGAATGTCTTTGCAGCAAAATGACCATTATTTCCGTTGCCATTATGAATACGTAAATTCCTCAAGGTTTTCTGTGTTTCTTGCTATAGTGTAGAGCAGCTTTACAAAGGGAAACCAAGGACAAACTGCCTTCCCATGAGCATCTTCTCCACTGAGGTGGCTATTCTCACATGGGTGGGACAAAATCATCTTCCTTCGATTGCCAGGTTGGAGAAAATGTTTTATCTCAGTATGTCAGCCTTTAAAGTTTTCTATTCACTAGCTTTTATAAATACAGGAAGCACTGCATGTTCATGTTAGAGTAGCCTGTGCTCCTTCTTTTCCCCTTAACTTGTTTCTACCTAGACCCTGTCTTTCTGTCTTCCCTTCCCCACAAGTTGACCAAAAAGGTCTCAAACTGGTCGCTTCAGATACCAAAACTCATGGCAGGCTGGTTAATTTTGCCCAGACTTTCTGGGAGAGCTCCACATGTGCTGCAGTTTTGGGTTGCATAATTGATTTAATCTCTGATTTTAGAGAAATGCATTTGTAGAACTCTGCATATGTTTCTCTAGGGCAAAAACTGTCCTACTTTTTTCACTCTAGTATCTGTTTAGTCCTAGGCCATTTTCCCCCGAGACTTTCAACTGCCCTCTGTGAAATAAATGAAATCACAGTTGGAAAATGGCTTACTGGACAGACAACCACAAGATAAGAGCTGCACTGTGCACATTTGCTTAAAATTCTCCTCCTCTCCTACTTCCCTTCTTCTTGCTGCAGCACATCTTTGTTTGGACTAAGGGGATACCTTAGTTGCTCAGTTAAGTGTTGGCATTACCAGTGGCATTCCTTTCTGTCACACTGGAAACACACAGGCTGTGGGTTCTAATCCTTGCTCCCTACTGGCCTGTAGTAACTATAGGAAGATTTCCTTTCCTCTCTGAGTTTTGCTTTCAACAGTTTTTTTTCTAAAATAATGATACAAAGGCTGGACTCTAATGAAAGAATGCAGCAGGCTCAAACTCACCTAGACTGAGCCTTTTGGCTAGCCAGGTACCTGTGAGATGCCAGTGCAAGGGAGTGCTTTATGTTGCCTGAAAAGAATTACAAACCCAAAGGACAAGTAGACAAAAAAGTTCGCTAGTTATTTCAGATATATTTGACAACCTCATTGTTGGTTATGTTCTCAGAAAGTTTGGAAGCCAAAAGTCTCATTTGATAACATATAGCTTTTTAGGAACAGATCCAGTATAGTTTGGAGGCTGCTTTTCTACCAGTTATTTCTTAAACAACTGACACTATAATATTTTCTGAATATCACCTTCCTAGTTCTGTATTTATTAATGCCATTTTAGCAAATTTCCTGAACAGTTTTCAGTTTTCTATAAGTGACCAGTCATCACTGATGAAGTAATTCCCCATCTACTACCATCTCTGTATGCCTTTACATGTCTTTAAATTATAAAAGAATGTATATAAAATAATTTAATTACTTGACTAATAAGAAACACAAATATACCATTGTTCAAATAGACTTTGTTACTGAGTAGTTGTATATATTTGGATGATTCACTTAAATTTAAGCCTCTTTATGAATGAATATTTAAATTGGTTGAGAAGCATACTTCTCAGTTTTATGGTGAGTATTAAACGCTAAGGTGCATATAAAGGAATTTGTGCATCAAATAGCTATAGACAGTTCATCAGTCAGGTTCTACTGTAATAAAACCATGTCATAAATAATTTTAGAATCTAGGTAGTTTGTGAAAATGAATATTTGTACTAGACTTTCTTAGACTTTTCCCTAGCGTTTGTGTTCTGTTCAGATCTGTTGTGTCTCTTCTTTGAGACACTAGTAACTATCATGCCAGAGAAGATCATTGCAATGCCCTGGTAAAACTTCCCAAGTTTCTTAAAATAACAACTGAGAACTGGTATTAAAATGATACCCACCACATTTATTTAGCTGAACAATTTATGTGATCAAAGTAGATATTACTAATTTAGAAAAGTATATGACCTAATGAGGAAAGAATAGTGAATATTTGTTGAATGATAGTCCAGTCTCCTTTGCAGTTTACTGAATCTCACCCCTGCCCCTGTCCCCGCCATTCCACCTATGTGACTCTGTTGGCCCTTCTCCCTGTAGTTTATTCATAGCATCTATTTTGCATCCTCTCTTTAATTTCAAATTACTTTATGTGATGTTCTTCTTTGTAAACAGGTACTTTAGAAAATCCCTTAGAAAAAGAACAGAAGCTTCTAATTCGCCTTAGAGCCTCAGAAGGAGTCTTTTGTGATCGTCTCAATGGAATTCGTATTGACCCAGGGACAATTGGTAAGAGTGTAAAATATTTTTATTAAAATCAAACAAGTTGTGTGTGTGTGTGTGTATGTGTGTGTGTGAGAGAGAGAGAGAGAGAGAGAGAATTCATAGAGCATCTAGTAAATTTCATGCACTCTTCTAGAAAATTTTCATTTATTATTTCACTTACTTGTTCTCTTGTGAGTACTGTCCATTCTATAGATGCCAGAGATGATGAGCAGTAGGTAGAAGACCTCAGAGCTTTGCAATGTTAAAACTTAGATTTATATCTCTATATGACACATCCCAAAGTCCAGACTAAGGATGTAGATCATCAACTATAAATATTATGTGATTATTGATACATTTTATACTGACACATCAATAGATTTTTAGAGCTCTTTTAGTGTTGACAGCTTTTCCATTTCATATTGGCATTGTACCACATCTTAGTTTTAGAACTGGTCTACATAAGAATACAAAAATTAAGATTGTTCTTGAATAGACATGATGTAAGAGCTCCAAAACTACTCAGTTTCCAGAGATAAGAGAATCTCATCAGCTTTCAAGTACTGTCTCTCCGGTTCTGGGTAGGCATTACTGATTTTATAAGGGAAATAGGATAATACTTCATGTGAAACAACATCCCTTTCTATAGTGATACATGTCTGTAATCTCAGCATGCAGGATGTGGAGGCAGAATAGAGTTCAAGGCTAATCTGGACTACACAGTAAGTTCAAAACCAGTGTGGACCTTACAGCAAGGCTATGTCTCAGGGAAAAAAAAAAAGAGTTCAGTTTCCAAAACTGGATTCTTTTTAATTTTTTCCTTCCCTTGATTATAGGAATTTTAAAAGAGCCAGTCACTGTACTTTCTTATATTTTTAAATATTATGTTGTTATATGGCTTAAACAAATTACTATCACCACTCAGGATACTGATTTTAATTGGTTCCCCATTAAATGCCGTGTTGTGTTGTCTGTTTTCAACTAAGTCACTTAGTGTTGTAGTACAAGAGAAGAGACCATTCTATAAAATGTTTCTGAGCATTGTGAGATAGAAATATGAGGACAATGTAACATTTGCTAACTTAGTTCCTAAACATTTACTATTATCATACTTTGATAGTGCTTTTTAGTTTCCAAAGAGATTTTCATGTATGCTATTTATCTTATCTTTCCAACAATAGGATATTAAAGAATGTTTGGATTTTTCCTCAATTGATAAACTAGGAGAATAATAATAAGAGGATTTGAGGTGCTCTGTCTGACCTGAGGAGTAACCAGGTTGGATTCAACTTTCAGTTAGGAATGTACATGGGTGCATGTCCTAAACTTTGACTTCATCCACATGATTAAACTAGTGTTTTGAAATTCTCTCCTAATACTAACTTTAAATAAATACAGAAATATTTGCTTCATAGCATGCTTCAAGTTTTATGGCATCCTAGGTAAATGACAAATTTTAATTCTTTTAAATCCTTTATAATCTCACTGAAACAACCAAGAAATGGTGTCATTTCACAGTAAACCTTTGAAGATTGGAAATGACCAACAAATCTGTTTTTCTGGTCAGTTGAATTTTCTGGATGATTCAACTTTATTTTATTTTATTTTAAGAGTAGAAATATTTATTGAGAGAAAGAAAGCTTCTGTTACAAAGAAAGAGACAGAAGGTGTCCCAAACAGGGTACCAAAGATTCTATATTTTCTCAGGACTTTTATAGAGTAAAATCATGAGGTAAGGTGGGTCTAAAATTGGGGAAAACTGGATACTCTTTATGTTTAGCCCATAAGATTAATTGCTCAGGTAAAATTGATTAAATTGGGAAAAAATGGGGAGGCAAGTCACATAGAAAGTGGCCATTCTTAGAGGTCAGTGACTCCTCCTATAAGGGATTGGGATTGTGACTCTTGGCTTCTCCAGGTGTCCCAGATTTAATCCCTGAAGATTATACTTCAGGGTATGGTTGCACTTGTTTTGAGATCTGGCCCACAGCAAGAGGTGTGTCTCCTCCAAGGTCATCAGACATCTGGTCTTCTGTGCTGGCTTCTTCAAGGGCCTAGCCCTTGTCTGACTGCCTATAATTTTTCTAACTAGCTCAGTTGCCTGTAACATTCCCCACTCTGATGAAGTATCCCAAACTGCCATGAGGGAGAAATGGGAGATGACTGATCTGGCTTCTTCAGGCTGAAAAGGGGCATAGTTGTTGATCAGCAATCAGAGATATTCTAAAGAGGGGCTATCTAAAGGCCCTCGATAGACACCAGGCAGATTCATCTTGGGTTACTGTACAGCTTTAAGTCTGGAGGAAACAAAGCCAAAGAAACAATTAAGCATACATGGCCCAAATAATATAATCAGCATGATAATTATGAGTATAGTTAACAAAGATTTCCACCACCAGGAGCAAGTAATGGCTTCCCATAAGAAGGAAAATGATAAGATCCAGGGAGTTTTAGAATCTGACATGTCATTAATTTGTCATCTAATATCTTGAATGGCTATTGAGATATTAGGAGAACAATCAGGAATATACACATAGCATTCAAGTTTTACAGTTGCACAAATACAGGCCTGTGCTGCTGTTAGAATGTCTAATGCCATCTGATTTTGGAGAACAGCCTGTCTCATTAATTTTATTTTATTTAGGAGAGAGACCAGTTACAGTGTCATTTAAAGCTCTTTGAGTATAGTTAATGCCTTGATATATGTCACATAAGTTTCTCTGGATAAGAGCTGGTGGATCCCAGTAAAAGGATCTAAAGTGAATCTAGCATATTGTTGGTTTTCATCTCTATGATGCCTTGAGGTTTGGCACTTTTAGGCAACAACAATTTTTAATCAAGTCATATATAATCAAAGTTTGTATACAAAGACATATATAATTAAAGCATGAGTAGTAGTACTAACACAAGTTTAGAGACTGTTTCTAAATTAAGACAATTGTAACCCATTGACTCTTGGGTCCTTTTATTGATGGAGTCTGACATTGTCATAAAAAAATTTTTTTATCTCTTTAGTTATAATTATCTCTAAATGTGATTTACTTATGAGAACCAGATTAATACTTTATTTTGACAAATGAAACTCTCTTATGTTTTTATATATGAACAATAATATGTACTAGATTTGTAAAAACCAGAGTCAGCATTATTTTGATTAGTTGGCAACTTGGATATGATGTACTATAGCATTTAGAAAGGATAAAATCTCTCCAGGATTGGAGTTGGGCTTTTAGGCATAACTAAAAGGAAGAGTGAATAGAAAGTTATCCCAGTTAAAGTTTAAGCAACCTACATTTTGGTGACTATACTGAGGTACAGTGCCTGGAAGGAAAACTAGAGTTGAAAAGGACTAAGACACATGTGCTGTTGTTCAGCAATTGGCTGGTTTTTACCTCTTGCCAGGATTACTCAGTGCTCCTCCCCAGAGATGACAGGCAGAGATGACAGTCTGGCCAGAGAGAGATGAGTGCCCTAGGCCCTTCAGTTCTGCTGGACCAGCTTTTAGGATGGGTCTGAACCCTGGGGCCTTGGCCTCAGAGGATAGTTGGACCTCCAGAGCTCCCCTTTGCAGTTAGGGCATGGCCTGGGGGGCCTTTTAAGGCTGTCCCTCATAAAGTGACCTAGCTTGTGGCAGCGATAGCAGGTAGGTGTCATCATTGAGCTCTTCTCGGAACCCTGAGAATCAGAATTAAGGTCTATTTTTTTAAGGCCACAATAAAAGCAGCCATTTTTCTGATCTCTTTGTTTTCTCTCTTTGGTTTTCTCCAAGTCCTGATTATAGAACACTAAGGAAGTAGTTAGTTTTTACTAGAGAATCAAGTGAACTATCTGGAGCAAAGACTATCTTTTGTAGCTTTTTTCTAAAATAATAAATATTACCTAAGGGGAGCTAAATAAATATACATATGTTGAGAGTACATAATTTTAATTCTTTTTGTACTGATGGGGTTTATGGGCACAGCAGTTTTAGAGCACTGTAATATCAGAAATTATGCTTAATATGCTTGAAAATACCAATGAAACATGTAAGGAAAAAGACCCAAAGGAGTTAAACTAGGCTGTGTCAAGTATGTCCCTGGTAAGACTTTATTTTGTGAGTCTAAAATAAATTTTATTTTGAAACATAGGCCCTAAAGATTTCTTCCTTAATAAATAGAAAAGGACAAAATAGTAAATCTACTGAAAGTAAAGCTGCTAAATACCAAAAACCTATCTGCAGGAAGTAAAATTGGCCTTCTTTCTTTGAGAATCAAGTGTATAACACAAAATATTAAATATTTCAGTAGGATTAGAAATAGTTTTAAATCTTTTAATGGTGGGAAAGAGTGCTTCTTTGAATTTAAGTAACCATTAGCATGTTTCCAAGGTTTTTAATTATGAAGTGGTGTAGTTATTTCTCTGTAGCTTTTCAGAGAATACACATCATATCTAGGTGAAATATATTTGATCTACTATAGAGTACTTAAATACTTTTTTTCTCATAAAATGGACATTTATATACAGATTCTGTATTATGTGTTTTGGACGATGACCTCCAAAGTGAGTTTTACTTATGTGGCCTTAGTGATTTTGAAATATTTTTGTCTCTACCTGTTGCTTTTTTATTTTCAGGGGTTTATGGGAAGCTTCAGCTTTACAGTGCCTACCCTAAGAAATCCTGGACACATCTTGCTGCTGATATTGCCCCAGGAAATGATAGGTAAGGAATGAGTAGGCTACGTACTTTATTTTTTGGTTTAGTTTGTTGTAATATGAAATGTAATGGTAGACATAATTCAAGGTTGAGTAAATAAAAAAAATGGGATATGAAGGATTTAAAAATTCTTTATAGCATAATAGAACAAAATATGCAAAAAGTGGGGGTAGAGATCATTTATTCCAGCAGTAAATTTTGCATAATATATGTTTATTGTTTTCAATCTGAAAAATGTCACTGTCATGAGATGATAAATGGAATATGAGTTCTGATTTGAAAAGGTAGATGTTAAGATACAGAGAGAAATAAAATAAGAGTGGGGTGAAACATGATGTATCTTACAGAGTTTAATAATTCATCATAAGGAAGAGAATCACACTTGTCTCAAACTGAATAACTAACTAAAGAACAAACTCATACAGGTCGACCAGGGCTCAGAAAACAACCCTGAGATATAAAAGTGATAAATGATAAACTGCTTAAAGTAGAAAACAGAAATTAAAACCTACATATAGGTAATTTTCAATAACAGGCTATTGTAGTTATACCGAGGGGAACAGCAAAAACTATAACTGAAATAGAAATAGCAAACCTTGGATAAGTCATATTTAATCTAAACATTAAAATAACACGTGCTGTGTTATATTATCCTCATCACAAAACAAAAAAAATTGAAAAACGTAAAAGAAAAACACAGAGGGACATAAAGTTTTCTAACCTTAAAATTCTGATCTATACCAATGATAGATAATAATGAAACATCTATAAATATTCAAGGAACAAAGATAATAACCAAAGAACTGGACACCCGGCTAAGGTTGTCATTCACTTGTGAAAGCAAAGCAGACAAATTTTCTTTGGGAGAACTGACATAAATGAAAAAAAAGTAAAATTCAAGAGTAATATAACATATTAGTGGTAAGCATTAAAGTAATTTAAATTTAATACTATAAATATGACATAGTAAAATCCGTAAAAACAGACAAATTCAACTAATTGTTCTTATAATGATGCTATACAGTGTAAAATTTGAAGAGTCGCTATATTATTTCAGAGTTTGTTTCTATGAAACATATACAGTCACAGGATACATGTGTGGGATATGTGTGCGTGTGTGTGTGAGCATCCTCCAGGCAAATTTGAAACCAGAAATGGGGGCAGGAGCTGATGCTACAGTCCCGAGTCAGAATTCCTTTTTCCTCAGGGAAATCTCAAGTTTGCTTCAAGGTCTTCCAGCTGATTGATGAGGCCCACCAACATTATTAAGGATAATCTCCTTTACTTAAAATCAACTAAGCCTGTTGGTCATATGTATAAAATACTTCCACAGTAATAGATAAAAACTTACTTGAATAATTGGATATTATAGCCTAATAATGTCAACACATAGATTAACCATCACATTCAGAATTCTCAGGTAAAAATCTGAGACTATAGCCATGGGAAGGAAACTGGAGATAGCACATAATATAAGTTAATTCTAACAGAATTTAAAACAGGAAATATACCTTCCAAACCACCAAAGGGTTTAGAAAAGAGAGAAAAAAGGCATCATAGATAGGAAAATGAGAAAAGTGAAGAAAATGAAATGAAAGCAAATAAGTTATAAAAATGGAAGAAAGAATAAAGCTATTAGTTACAGAAATAAAAATATTTTAAATTATTCCATAAATGAAAATTAGATAAAAATTAAAAATATATTTTTAAACCAGGGCAGATATAAAACTAATCCTTAAAAATGTAAAGTTAAATATTGCATAAAAGCAATTTAAATATAAGAACAAAATGAAATAGCCTCAAAAATCTTAAGAAGATAAAAATAAAAAAAAGCCCAGTAGGTCAGACAATAGCATTTTACATAAATTAAGCCTTTAGTTCCAATGAGATCCTATGAGGAATATTGTATAACAGGTAACACAGTATACAAATACAAAATCATATCTGTAAGAAATATATGGGAAAATTGATAGAAACTAAAATAATAGTCTAAGACATTTACTTAACTCTTTCAATTTTTAGCCTTTTAATTAGGTTATAAATAATTAGATAGGTTAATTAGATTTAAAGTTATTAGTATAGTAAAGCCAATTTCATTTAAATAAATTATATTTGAGTATATATATAATTAAAACCTTAATTTATTTGAATAGTAATGAAATCTGATCCCAACGTAATAAATAGACTAAAACAGCAACTAAACAAACTTGAATTTCTTGGGGGATAAGAAAAAGACAAATAACTGCTGTACCAAAGAGGATATAAGAAATTTACCAAGAGAATACTTGGGAAATGACCAATTACAAGAGCACTGAATATGAAATATAACTGACAGAACATACCAGCACACTAAATGCTTTCATAATTGAATGAAAGAAAACTAAGGAAACTAAACTGTCACTATGAGAAACCAGAAACAAGATGAAAGATCAGAAAGAAAATAACCAGTTAATCTAATGAAAGCAATCAATGTAAGACAAAGGAAAACATCAATGAATTAGAAAGCAGGAAATTAATAGATCTGAAATTTTGTAAAAAGAGTGGTGTAACTTCTAGTAACTTTAGTTACACAACAAAGGTAGGGCCAGGGATATAGCTCAGAGTCACAGCACCTGCCTAGCAAGTGGAAAGTCTTGAGTTCAATTTCCTTTACCAAAAAAAAGTAGTATTAGACCTAAGAACTCAAATGTAACAGGTACAGAAAACTTAAAATTATATGAAAATATGTATATGTACATCTCATTTTAAAATTTTGAAAGGATAGAAATTTATATTTAGGAATTTAAATGATCACAGTTGGTAAAGAAGAATAAAACTAAAGAACTAATAATATTGAAAAAGATAAAGTTATTAAAGATTTATCCTAAAGAATACATTTGACTCAGATATAAATCATGTCCTTTCAATCATTCTAATATCTATGCTGTAAAATCTGTTTTGTAATACCAGACACATAATGCTTCCTGATTAACCTAGGGGCCAATCATAAAATATGCTTAAAAATTACTACTATAGATACTGACCAAAAAATCAAAAGCTTAAATAATAGTCAAATGTATGTAGGATGGAAAAGTCTTTAAAACAGCAACACATAAAATCTAGTAATTTATTAAGGAAAATGATCAGAATTGAGTGGGATTTTTTAAAAATAAAAAGTGTCATTCAAAATAAAATAATAGATTAATATAATTTATCTGAATAGTAGATAGAAATGTGAAGAGTATGATCAGGAGCTGGCAGCAGCGATACATACCTAGAATTCCAGCTACTCTGGAACCAGGGTCAGGAGGAGCTTGAGGAAGGAACGAAGGTAGGAAAAAAGGAAAAAATGGAAGGAAGGAAGGAAAAAAGGAAGAAAGGAAGGAAAAAGGGAAGGAGAGAGGAAAGGATGGAGGAAGACAAAACTGACAAAAGACAGAAATGCTCTTAATAATATCCAGCATATGTTCTTGATGTACATTAAAACTAAAGGGATACTTCCTTTAAACTATTGTTCCTCAGTAAAGTGGTTTAGCCATTTGATGAAAATCACTGTTTTAAGTAATAATATGGGGTAGAGTGTAGGATAGTGGCAAAGCACTTGTTCTGCATGTTGGAGTCCATGTGTGATCACCAGAGCTTCAATTACAATCTATCAATTGCCCATCAATCAACATAATTAAAATATAATGACATAAAATAAATACTTAAAGAACATCTCAGAAATTTGTATATTAATGAAAAAAGGTTAAAAACTACACACTTGTAATCCAACTACTTAGAAGGCTGAGTAGAATTGCAAGTTTGAAGTCAAAGTCTTAAAAAAATTAGGGACAGCTTGATTTAAAATTTAAAATTGTAGCTCAGTCGTAGAGCATTTGCCTAGCATACAGGAGGCCTGGGTTCAATCCTTCCTGCACACACTTTCACCAATTTCTGTCTAACTGGTTCAGTGGTACATATCTGCATAGTCTTATTGCTTGGGAGGCTGAGGCAGGAATATTCCTTTAACCTAGAGTTTGAGGTCAGCCTGGGATAAGTTGAAAGACCACAGCTTAAAAAACCAACCAACCAACCAACCAACCAACCAACCAAAAAAAAAAAAAAAAAAACAAGGCTAGAACAAAAGCTATTACAATAGATCACTGCTCTGCCATCACAGGAACCTGGGTAAAGGGTGCCAGAGGTGGGCGACCACTTCTGTCACCTCTCCCATATCATGTGAACCCAAGTGAACATCTCCTGAGCAGAGCAACCCCTTTCCTTGCTATTGCCAGGAGTGAGGTAAACTGTTTGCAAAGGCACAGAGACTAGAAGCCAATGACACAATAGTTCACAAGCACACAGCTAAGACTTACTGGATAGATGTGGGGACTAGTGGTGTGAAAAGTCTACAGTAAAAATAGCAGCACAAGTGAACACATGACTGAGGCCTTTGCAGCACCTACAGCCAGCTCAGGAAGAATCCAGAACTACACAGAACACAACCCTGAAGGACAGACTTTTCCTCGAGACACTGTGACGCTAGTGATATAGCTACTTACTACAAAAACACAAGGCTTAACACAGAAAACAAAATACATTTTTTTCAAATAGAAAAAAAAATGAAACAAAGAAGCAACTGTAGCAGACAATGTGAACTTCAAGAGTAATGGAAAGAGATACAAAAGAAACTACATACTTACTGGGGAAAATTCAATAGGAAGAGATAAATCATAAATATATATGTACCAAATATGAAAGCACCTAACTATATAAGAGAAATATCAGTAGACATGAAAAAACATGTAAGCAATAATTGTAATGGGGGAATTTATTACCCTATTGTCACAAAGAGGTCAACAAAACAAAAATAAGCAAAAAAATAACAGAATTGAGCTAAACCTGTGAGTATATGGACTTAGTAGACATTCTACCCAGAAACATCAGAATACACAATTTTCTTAGCTGCACATGGGACATTCTCTAAAATAGACCGTATACTAGCCCACAGAACAAGCTAAAGTAAATTCAAAGGAATTGAAATTATCCCATGCATATTATCTGGCCATAGTGCCATAAAATTATAAATTAAGGGCAAAAGAAACTGCAAAAACTCCATAAACACATGAAAACTAAATAACAACATCCTGAACAACCAATGGATCATAGATGAAATTAAAGAAGAAATTAAACAATATCTACAGTCAAACAAAAATGCAAATAAAACTTACAGAAACCTCTGGGACATGATGAAAGAACTTATAGGGAATTTTTTTCTTGTCTTTTTGAGACAAGGTCTTGCTATGCAATTCAGGCTGGCCTTGAACTCATTTGGTAGCCCAGGCTGGCCTCAAACTTGCAATGATCCTCCTGTCTCAGCCTCCAGAGTGCTAGGATTACAGGTGTGTACCACTGCACCAGGCAATAAGTGGGAAATTTATAGTGGTAAATTCCTACATCAGGAAAACAGAATGAGCACAAATAAACAACCTAATCCTGCATCTGAAGCTTCTAGAAAGAGAAGACAATTCAAACCCAAAGCCCATACAAAGGATGAAATTATAAAGATCAGAACAGAAATTAATGCAATTGAAACTAAGAAAACAATACAAATAATTAATTAATCAGAGTTGCTTCTTTGAAAAAATAAGCAAAACTGATAGACCCCTAGTCAAACTTATCACAAAAAAGGAAAGAAAAGACTCAAATTCATGCAGTAAGAAATGAAAAAGGGTGAAATCACTACAGATCCTGTGGAAATTCAGAAGATGATCAATACCTGCTTTAAAAACTTTTACTCACATAGAATAGTAAACACAGAAGAAATGGATGAATTCCAGAAATGGATGAATTATTAAAGCTGAATCAAAAATATATAAACATTTTGAGTAACACAATATTAGTTAATGAAATAGAAAACATAATTAAAAACTTACCAACAAAGGAAAGCCCAGGTCCTAATGGATCCATAGTTGAATTCTATAAGAAATTTAGAGGAAGATGTAATGCCAGTACTCCTCAAACTCTTTAATGAAATTGAAGGCAAAACAATTCTCCCTAACTCACTCCTTGAGGCAAGTATTACTACGATACCAAAACCAGAGAAAGACCCAACCAAAAAGAGGCCAATCTCCCTAATGTACATAAATGCAAAAATCTGCAATAAGATACTAGTAGACAGAATGCAGCAAATCATCAAGAAGATTACACCACGATCAAGTAGGATTCATTCTAGTAATGCAGGGATGATTCAACATACACAAATCAATAAACATAATACACCATATCAACAAAGACAAAAATCACACGTTCATCTCAGTGTATGCAGAAAAAGCTTTTGATAAAGTCCAATGCTTATTCGTGATAAAAAAGAAAAACCTACAGAAAATCAGAAACAAAGGTCTTTGCCCCAATTTGATAAAAGTCATCAATGACAAACCAACAGCCAACATCATACTAAATGAACAAAACCAGAAAGCTTTCAATCTAAATTCAGGAACAAGACAAGCATGTCCACTATACTGCTCCTATTCAATAAACTATTCAATAAACTCTGGAAACATTAGCAAGAGCAATTAGACAAGAGAGAAATAGAAGGAATAAGTACAGGGAAGAAAGAACTTAAACTCTCATTTTTCACAGAGTACATGATTCTCTACATAGAAGACCTCAAAAATGCTACTAAAAAAGTTTTAGAATAAAAAAATTCACTAGCTTAGCTGGTTAATATCAATGCTCAAAAATCAATAGCATTCTTGTACACAAATAATCAGCTCACTGAAAGAGAAAGTAGGGGTATCACATCCTTCACAATAGCATTAAAAATGAAATACATAGGAATCACTCTAACAAAGAAAATAAAAGATCTATATATTGAAAATTACAACACTTAAAAAAGAGATCATAAAATGGAAAAATGCCCCTTCCTCATGGATAGGAAGAACCAACACTGTGAAAATGGCCATACTTCCAAAACTGTTATACAGATTTAATGCATCCCAATGAAAATACCTTTCATATACCTCACAGATGTAGAGAAAACACTCCTAAAATTCATTTGGGTACAGAAAAGACTTAGAATATTAAAGGCCAGTATGGGCAATAAAGCCAAGGAAGGGGCATCACAATCCACGACTTAAAATTATACTTCAAAGCTACAGTGGTAAAATCAGCATAGTACTGGCAAAAGCAAAACAAAACAGACCTAAGGACCAATGAAACAAATTAGAAGATAAAGACACAACTGAAAACACACTCAGCTGTCTTGTCTTTGACAAAGGTGCCAACCAGGTAAACTAAAAGAAACAAAGGCTCTTTAATAAATGGTGCTGGTAAAAACTGGCTTTGCACATGCTGAAGAATAAGACTAGTACAATGTCTACCACCATGCACTAAAGTAAAGTAAAAATGGATCAAATGTCTAAATATTCAAATAGAAACATTAAATCTACTGGAACAGAAAGTGGGTAGAAATCTTGAAGACATAGGGGTAGCCACAGAGGTCATGAATGAAAACCAAACTGCATGGTAAGTACTTCACAGGATCAAATACTGGGATCTCATCATATTAAAAAGGTTTGTACCTCAAAATAAAACATTAGTTTTAAAGAAAACCCTAGTGAGAAAAAATTTTAGGCAACTATTCCTCAGACAATGTACTTCTATCTAGAACATAGAAAGAATTGAAACATTTCAGACCCCCAAATTCAAAGACCCAATCCAGAAATGGACTTCAGAGATGAATATACACTTCTTGGATAAAGAAATACTAGTAGCAAATAATATATGAAAAATGTTCAATTACTGGTCATTTGAGAAATACAAATTAAAACAACACTGAGATTTCATCTCATTCCATAAGAAATGCCTATCATCAAGGAATCAATCAAAAAATACTGACAGGGTGTTGAAGAAAAAGGAAGCTTTGTTGATGGGAATATAGACTTGTACAACTATTTTGGAAATTATTGTGGCGATTCCTCAAAAAGCTGGAATTAGAGATCCCATTAGAACCAGCTATTCCTCTTCTGAGCATTTCCCCAGGTGAATTGAAAACATTATACTTCAGTGATATATGTGCACCCATGTTTATAGCAACATAATTTGTAATAGCTAAATCTTGGAAACAATCCAAATGCCCATCAACCAAGGAGAGATTAAAAAGATGTGGTATTTTTATATGATGAAGTACTATTCACCTTTAAAGAAGGATAAAAATGAGGTTTTTATAGGTAAATGGGTACAAAAAGAGTCCATCCTCATAAGAAAAATAAACCAGACCTACATATGTAAATATCATATTGTCTCCCTAGTGTAAGAAACTAAAAAAATAAATAAGTCCCAAAATCTACTATAGATATTGTGAAAAGGAAAGAAACAGCTCAGTAGTAAAGAACAACTGGTATGGGTAAAAATATAAAGAAGGGAAAAGGAAAAATGATATATGTAATATATAAAAGAGAGCTAAGATAATTATACTGCTGATTTCTCTTAGTTCATTAAAAAACAGTTTTGTATTATTTTATTAATTATGTACACCTATGTCATGTAATTAGAGCAACTACTTTGAAGGTAACAATATGTAATATAGTAACCATTGTAAATTTCCTTTTATCTTGTTTTTGAAATTTTGTATCTTTTGATTTTATTTTTTTCTCTTTAAAATAAAATAAAAACTGTTATAATAGTTGTTAATTATTCTTATTAAAGTTTTAGTCAGTATATTAAGGCCAAAAAATCCTTTGCATTTAACTATAGGAAATGATCTAACCTATTATCTTTTGTGGATTATAATACCTTTTTTTCCTAGAAAACTGGAGAGAATCTTCTAAAAGAGCACCAATTATATTCAGCAAATGCACAAAACAAGAGTTTTCTAGCATCTGAGCAATGAAATTTTAGATTATGATGTAAAATATTATTTCAAATTTCAATTCTAAATATCTATGAAGGACGCATAGGAAAAATTACAAGACCAATGAAAGCAAAACTATAGAACACTACATAGAGCAATGACAGATGAATAAATGGTGAGCCATAACATAAACTGGAAGTTCCATCTTTTAAACATGTCATGTCCAAAGCAACTTTAACTATAAGTCAAATATATGCATTAGTTAACTACTCATGAACTCTAAGTTGTTTGGAGCATCAAATATTTGGATGTAGCCAAATGTTAGCAGTAAAATTTTTAGAAGTATTTACTGTAATTTTAATATGAGGAAAGTAATGAAATATTGGCAAAAAAATCCAAGAGAATATCCAGAAATAAACCCAACCATGTTCTACTGTGTTAGAATTTGAAAAAAATAACATTTTATTTTAGTTGTAAACATGCTGAAATATTTGATAAATGCTTTGACAAAATATAAAAATAGATTCTCAATTTATGCTTTGCACTAAATCAAATTTTAGATAGCTCAAAACTCAAATGAAAGCTGGGTATGGTGGTGAATACCTGTAATCCCAGCTCTTGGATTGCCTGAGACAGGATTGCCTTGATTTCCAAGTCAGCTTTAAATACATAGTGAGACCCTGTCTCAACGCCCCTGCCTCTCCAAGAACAACAATAATAACAATAACAAGAATGATCAAATGTAAAAAATATTTGAAGACAATTCAGGTAAATATGTGAAAAATTAGAGAAGACTTCTGATCATAACAAGAAATATGTAACATTAAGAAATTATAACACTAAGAAATAATAGACCTTTCATTAAAAAACTCTGAAGAAAATAGGTACAGAAGGATCTTATCTCAATCTGATGAAAACCATTTGTGTTAAACTTACTATCAGCATCATATTATATGGGAAAATCTTAGACCATTTCCTCTAAAATCGAGAATAAGACAAAGATGTCTGTTGTTACCACTCCTGTTCAACGTAGTCCTTGAAATATTAGCCAGAGCAATCAGAAAAGAGAAAAAAAAATAAAAAGAATACATATAGGGAAGGAAAAAGGTCAAATTATCATTATTTGCATACATGATCCTATACATAGAAGACCTTAGAAAATCCATCAGAAGACTCTTAGAATTAATAACCAAATTCAGCAATGTAGCAGGATACAACATTAATAGAGTTCCTGTACACAAATAGTGAATTCACTGAGAAGAAATTATAGAAAAAAATACCATTCACAAGAGCACCAAGAAAAATCAAATACTTAGGAATAAACCTAACTAACATAGTGAAAGACCTCTACAATGAAAACTGCAGCACTCTGAAAAAGAAAATTGAAGATGACATCAGAAATTGAAACGATATTCTTTGTTCTTGGCTAGGCAGAAGCAATACAGTCAAAATGTCCATACTTCAAAAATTTACACACAGATTTAGCACAGTCTCAATTCTAACAGCATTCTTTGCAGAACTGGAGAAAATAATCCTAAAATTCATGTTGAACCAAAAGAGACCCACAATAGCCAAAATAATCCTGGGTAGAAGTAGCAAAGTGGAAGTGATTCACCACCCTGGACTGAAGTTATATTACTAACCTACTGTGAGAAAACTAGCATGGTACTGGCACAAAGACAGACAGGAGCACCAACAAATAGAGTGAAGAATTCTTAGACAACCTCCCAGTATGTTTAACTACTTATCTTTGACAAATGGGCCAAAAACCTACCGTGAAGGAAAGATAGCCTCTTTAATAAACAGTGTTGGGAAAATTGGTAACCACATGCAGAAGACTGAGTCTGGGTCCATCTCTTTCATCATATACTAAATAAAATAAAAATGGATTAAAAAGCTAATGTTAAAACAGAAACATTTAATCTTCCAGAATCTTCTTGAAGCATCAACAAATGGGATCATAACAAGTGAACGGGAATAACTAAATTAAAAGACCATGTACAGATTGGTAGGAAATTTTTACCAACAATTCTTTGAGCAGAAGACTAATACCTAGAATATATATATATATATATATATATATATATATATATATATTTATAGCTCTTAATGTAAGAGACCTAATTCAAAAATTAGCAAGTTAAATGAATAATAGACACTTCTCAGAAGAAGTACAAATGGGCAATAAATACATGATGTAATGGTTAAAATATATGGCCACAAGAGAAATGAAAATTAAAACAACACAGAGATTACATCTTCCCCAGAACAAATGGCCATCATCAAGAAATCAAATTACAATAAATGCTGGAGAGATTGTGGAGGAAAAAGAAACTTCCCACCCATTGTTGGGAATGTAAACTAGTACAGTCACTATGCATATCAATGTGGAGATTTTTTTAAAATCTGAAACTAGAAATTCAACCTACCTATTTGCCTTCTAAGTATCTTCCGATAGAGTTAAAGACATCATATAACAGTGATACGTGCCTTCTCATCCTTACAGCAGCACAATTCCTAATAACTAAATCTTGGAAGCAGCCTGTAGGTCCATCAGTAGATGAGTGGATAAAGAAAATGTGGTATTTACACACAGTTATGTAACGTAACAAACTTGAATCATTTGTGGGAAAATGAATGCACCTTGAGATGTAATGTTAAGTGCAGTAAATCAGACACACAAACTTAAACATCACATGGAGTCTCTTTTTTGAATATTTTTAAATTTATATCTTAGTTCCTTCTCATCCCTTGTCCCTCTCTTCCCTCCTCCCTTCCACCATCTCTTGATCCTCTCTCTATTTATTCTCCTATATGAGAAACCTAAAGAACAAAAGGAAAGGTAGGCAATAGGAAGTCAGGAGACGGGTGTTTCTCAGATAGGAAGGGGACCAAGATTTGGTGCGAGGGAGGAGGGCAGAGAGGGACAGGGATGAAAAAGGAACTAAGGTGTGTCAGGCACGTGTGCCAGCTGCACACAAGAAATGGTAATATTATGGCAAATATGTGCAAAAAAGAAGGAGGAAGAGGATGGGAGATATGTGGCAGGGGGCGGTCTTAAAGGGAAGGTGATAAGGAGGGGATGGAGGTGTATTCTGTACGTGTTCAGCTCTCCACAGGGACTGAAAACGTTATGTGTTACGCACATGTCCTGATAAATAAAGAAAAACAAAAAAGAAACACTAGATCTGACCATGTAAAATGTAGTATTTATGAATGTTCATTACAAAATGTAAGAGGAAATGATAAACCACAAAGAATTTGCACATATAATAGTACAGATGGAAGGCCAATATTTTCAGTATGTTAAAATGGCAGGAACAAAAAAATATGAAAGCAAAAATATCTCTGAACAGTTTCAGTATGTGAGTTCCAAGGGAAGATGCACATCCGACCAGTGTATAGAGATCTGACTAACGTACTTTGAGTTGACAAACATAAGGAGATAAAGACATTCAGGTTGCAGCCAATATTACATAGTAGTCTAGCATCTTTCTAGGCATATATGTGGACAGGAAATATCTGCCAAGATGTATAGTACAGAAAGTATCAAGTTGGTGAGATGACAGGTACCCAGTGGTCTAATGTGGTTTTTCTATATACAGAATATTTTATGGAGTACATATTACTTTTGTAGTTATTTTAAACAATTATTCAGCACAACTTTCATGAATGCATAATCTTTGCCAAACATTAAACTATAGTGTCAAAATTCAATAGCACGTAAAAACTGACATGGTCCCTTCCCTCAGATGTTAATCAAAAGTATTGAGAAGTGCAAAATTATGTATATATATTTATATGTATATATATACACACACTATATATATTTATATATGCACATATATATATATATATGATAAATTCTATAAAGAAAGGCTAAATGAATCCTGAAAACATGCATGTGGTAACTTGAGGCAGTGAGGGAAGTTAGAGAAGACTTTCCTTAGGAGTGATTTCAGAAGTAGGAACTGAAAGACAAAGGGCATTAGCGAATCAGAACTGAGTATGCGTGGAATTAGTGCTCTAACTAAAGCAAACACCTTTTAATCTTTTAGTAAGTGTGTGGAAAACTCCCTGTGAAATAAGTCTGGCTGTAGCAGAAGAGACATAAAAGCGAGTTAGAAGGGATTGCTGTGTTCTAGAGCTGATATCTTACTAGGGAGAAAAAGAGACAATGAACAAGCAAGCACAAGCATTTAAGTAACAGCCGCAGACTGTACTGTACGTTAGTGAGGAAGTCAGTAAGCAGGGAGGATTGAAAATGGCTTTGTGGAGCGTGTGAAGGTTGTACCTTTTAGACTGGATGAACAGGAAAACTCTCTCTGGGAAAGGGAAATTTGAGCTGGGTCTGATGGGTAAGAAGCAGTCATCTGTGTAATGTGAATGGACAAAAGTGCACCATAAAGGACATACTGTGTTGACCTTGTTGTGACTGTGGGGAGCAGAGGGGCAGGAAGGAGGTCAGTATTGGCAGCAGAATGAGCAGAGGGTAGGGAAACATGACATGCAAGGGTCAAGTCCCACGGGGCCTCTTTGTTCAGGTATGTGAGGTCAAGGAGAAAATTTCTGCATGTTTTATGTAGGTAAATAATGAAATCCAACCGGTGCTTAAGAAATAGTTCTGGCTTTGTCCACGTTAAACAGATAAGGTGAGGGCAAAGGTCGGGTTTTAGGAGACCAGTCAAGGCCAGAAATCATGATGGCGATGGAAGTGGAGGAGGCGGTGGAAGTGGGTAGAAAAGAAGGCTGTGTTGATGTCTGGTGCAAGAGGAGCCCTACAGACGTTTTGATAGTGCAGCCTTGGGGGTGGCAGACAGACAGGCAAAGATGAGGAGACTGGGAGGTGAGCAGGTTTGTCATGGTGGAAAGTGATAGAGACAGGCTAAGTTGGAGACACCAAGCAGAGATGTCATGAAGGCAATTAGACACATAATTTTAGAACTCGGAGGGAAGAGGGCTTAGAATCATCCTGGAAATGGCCAGTGTCACTAATGAGGACGATAAAGGTGGAGGGGAAATTTGGAATTGTAGAATGAGGTTGGGGCCAGTCTAAAGTTTAGGCTGTAGTAGAGGAAGAGTCAATGTAGGAGATTATGAAGAAGTGGGGGCTTGGAGGTGGCTTTGTGGTGGGAGGGAGACAGAAAAAAGGCTGGACCCCTGCTCCTCTGGTGTTCCAGCCAGTGCTGCCACCCAACGAGAGGAGCCCTCAAAAAATAGGATTTAAAGTCAAGTACTGGGGAGGCACCAGGGCCACTGCTGATATTCTTGAGTCCCTTTAACTCCTATGAGCCAAGATTAACGCTACAGTTCTTCCTGGAGATGATAGAAAAGTCACAAAAGCAACAGTTTGGGACCTGACATCTATGCAAAAGTGCAGAAACTGCCAGAGCTTCTGCTGTGACAGTGCAGGTGTCCTAGATGATCTGCTCTAGAAGACGAGGGTCTCGATGTCCTGGGCTTGACCAGCAGATCTATCCCACTTGGAGAGCCCTGCCCTGTAAATGAGCCTATCCCTCTCTAACACTACTCCAAAAGCCCCGGAACAGGTTTAGGAAATGCAAGAAACTGCACAAGCGCTAACCGCTCCTCCTGTATATAAACTACCTGACCTTGGCAACCAAGAAGGTGGCACTTTCTCTGCAGCATAAATCCTTTTAACAAAGGCTTCAGTGGGGTGGTCCTGTTCTCTGCTATGATTCTCATCTCTGGCACAGTGGACTGAGTGGCTGCACTGAAAATTCTTGCTAACCTTGAGGGTAGCTAATCCTGAAAGAGTTCTACAACCTAGAGACTAGTGGCAATGCTGGCAAGGTCTGCGGTTGCCAGTGAAAGCTCAGGCTCTAGGGAGACTCTGAAGCAGCTGCAGAAGCCAGAAGATGAGGTGGAGGTGAAGCCTTAAGCAGGACACTCCTCACCCCCAGGCTGTTAGGAGAGGCCAAGACCAAGGCTCCAGGCTGGAAAAGAAGGCCTGGACTGACACTAGAGGGAGATGCCATGCATCACCAGAGAGATAGCAAAAGGTGCAGTAGGCTCCAGAAAGGTGCAGCACACCTATCAGCATGGGGTGCAGTGGAGCTGTTGGGATAGGGGGAAGTTGGGGAGGCACTGGGGAGAGGGCTGTAACAGTAAGAACTATGACAGCAAAAGCTGAAACACTGAAAGCTGAGGGGCCCAGGCACTCAGGGCTCAGAGCAATGGCGATAAGGCTGGGAGTCAGTGGCACTCAGAGCCACCCACTGCTAACCTCAAGGGAGCAGCCCTATGCCAACGTGATATTTTCATCTGAATTGGAAAATGAACCCGAGACTGTTGAGTAGCTGTAGGGGAGAATGGAGAGAATGCCCTGATCGCTGAGTGAAGATCAGATGCTGAGTGTGATACGGCTCCCAGGACTTGCTGGGGGCCAAGGCCATGTTCTTTGGTAATATCAAAAGTTTTATTTTTTACTGTAAGGTAGACAGATAAAAAAAATAAAACTTAGGAGGGGATTTATTAGAAGAATTAAATGCAAGCCTGAAGGCTGAGAAGGACTGTGATATGATATCTGCAGGTCAGGGATCAAGGGAAGCTGGCAATTTGACTCATTGCAAGTCAGAAAGGCTCAGAAAGTGTGTCCCACAGTAAACAGAGATAGTACCCTTTGCTTTGTCACTGTTTTCATCCGGCCCCCAGTAGCTTCCATGGCACCACTTCATACTGAATGTGGAACTTTTGTCCAGAGTCTACTGATTTATACACCAGTCTCCTCTGGAAACACCTTCACACATACACTCAGAAATTATGCTTTACCAGATTTCTAGGAATCACTTAGCCTAGACAAGTTGAAACTTAAAATTAGCCATCACAGAAACATTGGGACGCGAGGTGCCTTCTTGGTATCTGGCTTATATCGATGCATTAGTTACCATTCTCAGAAGAGAACCAAGCTTGGGGGAGGAGATTGTGAATTCAGATACGGTCATGTTGAGTGTGAAGTGCCTCTCCGATACCCAAAAGGATTTGTGAAGTAAGCGTTTCTAATAGGGATCAATAAGAAACTTTAATTATAATTAAAAGGTTAGCAAGATGGAATTTGGCAGGAGCCATGCGAATGGATTTTTCTTATAAGAATGTGTTAAAAACCTCATTCTGAGTCTGACCTACAGGCTATTTTGAAAGAAATTCCATTTTATTAATTAAAACTATCCATAGTCATTAACTAGCTCCCATTTATAGAGTTCTTATCATGAAACTTTGCTATTTGTCAGGCGTCTGCCAAGAATTTTTCATACATTATCTCATTTAAATCTCTTAGTGCTGTAACTTAGGTATTATCTTCATTTAATGGATAGGAAAGCTAAGCATGGAGAAGTTAAATGAATTTTCCAAGTTAGAAGGCTAGAAGTCCTTATGGCTTTATTTTTACCCTACTTGGTATAATTCAACTGCTTGTGTTGCACATATTACAACTATTATAAATATTTCTTGTTATCTGGAGCAGTATTTTAATGAAATTACATCGATAATGTGTAGTTACATATGCAGTATAATGGTTTTATAGATATTCTTTCCTTTTAAACATTTAAAAATGATTTAAACTCCACAGTAAGTTGTGAAAATAGTTCCCTTATGCGGTAGCTCAGCATTCACTGGTAATAACATCTTACATAACCATAGAACATTAGCAAATCTGGAAAGCTGATATTGATTACTGGCTTTCTAAGCTCTGTATTTGCCTACATTGTTCCTTATGTTAAATCAGTTTAATAATTCTTTCTATTATATTGTGGAAATACTAAATTTCACTTGGACCTCATCATAACCATCATGAATAGAATTAGAGATACAAATTTACTTGTATATAATTGACTTATTTTATAAGTAATATTAGTGTGAAAACTTCATAGGAAATTTTCATGTTAACTTTATAAACTTGCATTCATTTCTTGAATTGTCAGTCAAAGAAAGCTTAACAAAACATTTTGAAGAAATAACTTTTTTTTGTTGTTGTTACTTTAAATTTATCTCTAAATTACTCTTTGTTGTAGTTTGTTTGAGTTGACTTTTGGGAAGATATAAAACAACCATGTTGGATTTTTTATAAAATAAATCAAGGCTTTTTTCCCCCTAAGTTTCCAATTGAGTGTTTTGTCTCAGCCATAGAAAGGTGGTAAGTACAAGACTCTTTGGTAAAGTTTCTAATTTTTTTCTAGTTCTGTATCTTTTTTTACCTTTTCAAGTAAAACAATGGGTAATGCATTATCCACTCTTTATTCTATTATCTTGTTTTGGAAGTGACTTATTTACTCTTTTATTTTTTAAATTGACAAAGTAAAATTTATTCATATGTCATTTATTAAATCATATTTTGAAAGATGCATATTTATACATTATAGCATAAATTGAGCGAACTAACACATGTATTACCTCACATACTTATATTCTTGTGATGAGAACGGTTCAAATATACTTGTTAAACAATTTTAAGCACATAGTACACTGTTAACTCTAATCATCATGATGCATAGCAGATCTCTTGAACTTATTCTTCCTAACTAAAATTTTACATCCTTTGGCAAATATTTTCCCAATTGTTAAACCATTGTACTCTCTGCTTTTATGTGATTGATATATCTGGATTCAATATATAGGTGAGATTAGATAGTATCTGCCTTTTTGTACATGTCACAATCTATTTAACATGTCATCCTTTATCCATGTGTCAGGAGAGACGTTTAAATTGTTTCCATTGTCTGGTTATTTAAATGTTTGATGAATACTGTGGCCTCCATTTCCTCTCTCCCTCTGTCTAGTTCCCCTTTCTCTCCCTCTCCCTTCTTTTTTCTTCTCCATCCCTCACCTCTCCACACCCTCCTCTCATCTCCTGTTCTCTCCTTCTACTCTCCTCTCCCTCTCACTGGGCAGCCAGTGCAGGGCCTTACACACGCGAGGCAAGTTCTTACTACTTCAATACACCGCCAGCCAGTTGTCTCCTGGACACACTGATCTCATTTCCTTTGTATATACTTACTCAGTGGTAGGATTTCTGGACCATATGGTAGTTTTACTTTTTTGAAGAACCTTCATATTATTTTTCGTTATGGCTATACTAATTTACATTCTCATCACAGCAGTGCATGAGCATTCTCTTTTCTTTACATTCTTATCATCACTTGCTATATATATTTTATGACCACCATTCTAACAGCTGTGAGGTATTTCAAGGGATTTATGGTCTGTTGTTTAAAAGGAAAATAATTCTGAAATGGATAAAAATATCTAGTCTTTTGTTACCTCACCCTTTTCCCTAGGACCTAGCCCTTTTATCGTCGAGACTGTCTCTTCCAATAGCTCCTGTATTAAATAGTTATGTATTCCTCAAATATACTGTGTTTCAAATATTTCTCATTCTTTTCTCCTCTGCAACATTCTCACTTAATCACCATATACCTAATTTATATCCTAACCTTACTACTGGTTCCCTAAATATTTAATAAATGGAATTTGGGGTTAGATTCAGAATTTCTGCATGCACTTTTTATCTTTTTATATCTTGCTTATTAAAGAGTCCATTGTACTTTCACAGTACTTTCAGCTCCCTTCCAGCACAGGTTTCTCTACTATCAAAATGACTGCAACATAAAATTTTACTATTTATAATTTTGATAACAACACATTTCTTCATGTGAATCTTTTGGCCAAGGTTTTGCAACAAAGTAAGACATACATAAGATAGTGGTATAGTAGTCAGGATTCTTTTTAGTTGGAGGTAAAAATAAAATTAGCCTTCTTATTCCATGTAGAAAATTGTACTAAGCTCTCCTCTTCAATCTAAACTACTGCCATTTGTGTTTCTTTACTTAAACTTCATTTTTTTTCCAATGAAGAGTATTTTCCTCACTTTAGTAAGGTACAGTGTTATTGAACTTTTCCCTAACTTCGCCATCACAGGGAACATCCTCCACTCATTTAGGGAGAGAGATTTTGAGAAACATGTCTCACATTTGAGAAGGGTTTGTGTGACTGTAATCTAGGCTTCTCTCTATAATCACTGAAGTGTTATGGTGGACAGAGGCAGCTGCTCCCAAGGAGATATGATTGATTTCCTAGAATGAGGGACAGATGAGGTCAGCAGACATATAATTGATATCTACTATAGCTGTTATTCTTGTCCTCCTTATTTTAACATCATTACAGAATTCAAATTTTTCAATACTCAGTAGTTGAATGCAGTCTGAGAGTCCTTATTATGTTTCAGTTTCACTGACAATACTTTAATTTAATTTTTATCTTTGGCATTTGATTTTTAATTTTTAAAATTTTTTTTATTACTACATATTTGCAATACTTAATAATGATTATATTCATTGTGGAGGAGGTGGTGCATGTATATTACACATCTTAAGTCTTTGTCAAATCCCTTGTGTTATGGTTTATGTCAGATGACCCCCCCCCAAGTCTCATGCAATCATGGACACGGCTGAATCTAGCATTCATGATTGATTCATTGTCTGGCACAGGGATTGGTGGCGTGAGTGCTACACCCACCCAGGGGTGGAGCTGTAACAGCAGGAAGAAGGTGTGTCTCTCTCTTTTGTTGTTTGGGAATGTTGTTTTCAGCAGCTGTGAACTGCTGCCCCTTAGTCATGTCATTTCGCCTTAGAGCCAACTGAATATGGACTGAAACCTCCAACCTGTAAAAAATAAACTTTCTCTTCCCTAATTTTGGGCATCAGGTATTTTGTCTCAACGAGAGAGTAGAAGGCAGGGACTAGTAATAATGTGTGTTAAAATATAAAGAAAACTAGGGTATTGATTCTGAGACTAAAATTTTCTCTGAAGTTATGACTGTTACTATGTGAAAGATATAGAAGGGGCTGTGATCATTTGATATCTGTATGTTGTTCTCATGGAATACAGAATCCCTATACTTCAGGAGAATGGAAGAAACACAGATTTTCTTCTTCTTCTTCTTTTTTTTTTTTTGTACCAGGGATTGAACTCACTACCTTGTACTTGCCAGGCAGGCGCTTATGCCGCTGAGGTAAATCCCTGGTGAAACACGAATTTTCATGAACTTGTAAATTTTTGGAAGTCTTGACAGAAAAAAATCAGATTATACCTATTTATATTTTTAATATAAAGTTTGAAGTTGTAATTTCAATAATTCCTTTTACTCTTTCCCTTACATATTATTAGGTGTTTTAGGTGTATATGGCTCATGGTTAGATTAATTAAACTTTAAATAATAATACCAAATTTGGATACCTACAGAAGATGAGTATAAAAACTCACAAGTCACTATTATCTATTTTGTCAAAATTTTATGGATATAGAAAATGTTAGGCATTCAGACTCCCATGAAAAACTTCTTTTTTTTACTTTTTATTTTTATGTTTTTGGTCACTGGAATTGAAGCAAGATAAGTTGATTTTTAAGAATGAGTGAACTGAAGAGGAGAGTGTGTAAATTCACTTAACTTGAGCAGGGACAAGTTTTTTTTTTTTTCCTAATTTACATTAAGGTGTATTTAGTAATGTTGTTCTGTGGATTTTGTCATATGTATAATGCTATGCATCCTCCCTTATGCATTGTTCTAAGCTCTCTGAATTCCAAATGGGAAGAATTTCAATCTCACGTATAAGGAGCTGTCAAAATACTATAGTGACTGGGGAGAACTAAAATGGTAAAGTAATGGTCAGCAATAAAATATGCCTTCTATGGGCCCAGACATGTGGAAAATAACAGCCTGGCAACAAGAAAAAAAAAGGTGATCTCTAGGAATCAAGAGGGGACTAAAAGGAAAATTAAAAGTTACACAGAAGTATGAGAAATAGACTGCAATTATATATATATATATATATATATAGAGAGAGAGAGAGAGAGAGAGAGAGAGAGAAACAGAGACACAGAGACAGAGAGAGAAACAGAGACAGAGAGAGAGAGAGAGAGAGAGAGAGAGAGAGAGAGAGAGAGAGAACTGATAAAGTGACTGAACCCCACACCAAGAGCCTGAACACACACTGCAAGGTCCACAGGAGAGTGGTTTTTTTTTTGTTTTTTGTCTTTTTGAGACAGGGTCTCACTATGCAGTTCAGGCTGACCTTGGGCTCACTTTGTAGCCCAGGCTGGTCTCGAACTTGCAACATTCCACCTGCCTCAGCCTCTTGAGTGCTGGGATTATAGGAGTGCGCCACCACGCCTGGCTACAGGAGGGTTTTTAATCAAAGGAAGGGGAAGTGGCACTTTACTCAGCAGACCATGGCCAGGCGCCTGTGGGGCAGAAGAAGTGTCTTTTATGGTATGTAAGAGGGCTCAGGAGAGGGAAGGGGTCAGCTAGATGTGTCTTCCTTCGATTGGTTGGCAGATCTCCATGCTGGGCTGTGGGCCTGCTGTCAGTTGGGGTTTCCGTTTTGCCTCTGTTGCTGGCTCTTTGCAGTTAGGTACTTTTGATTATGGTTTGTCCTCGCAGGGGCAGAATGAACTTGCATTTTCTGAGTTTTGGACCTCTTCCTCTTTTGGGGAAGGGAGCGAGGGCCTTATCAAGCACAGTCTAGAAGTTTACCCCAATTTCTAGGTAGGGGAATTTGTCTTTGTAATCACAAGGTAATTTCCAAGGTTTGGGAGCTCTAGGGAGAAGCAGCAGACCAGTCCAGCAATGCTAGCCCCAAGAAAAGCCTATAGCATTGTAAACTTCAAAATCAGCATGATGTTTTACTTTGAAAGTAACTCCTTCCACATGCCAGGCAACAGTTAGAGAAGGAATTCAATACAATGCCAACCACATTACCAGAGAGTATTTAATCATGTGCCATTTTGGGAAAGGGTTGATTGCATAAAGATAAATCCCAGGACAATTGAAAACAATGTTTCTTCACGGTTTCCAATCTTACCCTCCCATAGTGCTGGATGACAGACAACTAGCAGAGACATTGATAAGAGAGTATAAGCCTGACATAAATCCTCCTAAGTAGTTTAAAGTCAGGCAGGGAAGGAAACAGGGCCCCATCAGCATCCGTGTGTGCTTTCGAAAGTGGTTGGGTCTGCAAATGCTGGCATTAATTACAACAGCCCTCTTGGACCCTTGCTGTATATCCAGGACAGGCCAGAAGTTCGATTGCTCTCTCCATCTACCAGTGTAAGCAATGATATGCCTCAGCTGGTACAGTTGCCACAGTTCAAGGTGCATGGACAGACAAGCCTCAGGAATAGGAGGGAATTAATAAACCCATAGGCCATAAAACTAGGCAGAGAAAACTGTGATTTTCTAGTTTCTGAAAATGCAGCTTCTAGAAGGAACCACTATGCAAAAATAGAGAAAAATATTTGTGGAGGCTCATTTTTTTCTTCACTTTTTTTTTTTTTTTTGAGGTTTGGGGAAATTTTCTTTTGCTTTTTCTCCATTTTCTTTTTTCCTCTTCATTTTTTATTCTAATTTTTAAATTCTTTTCCATTTTTTCTCTCTTTTTCTTTTCTTTTTTTTCTGTTACCTTAATCTAGTTTTATTAATTTTCTGCTACTCCTTAATATGATCCTTTATCTCACTTTTATCTCCCTCCTTTTCTTATTCTATTGCTTCATTTTTCAGATTTTTCTTCTCTCATTCTCCCTATCTTCTATCTTATTAGCATAATCATTACATTTTATAGTTTAGATAATTAACTCTTTGTTACTATTTCTGAATTCTTTTGGGTTTTTAGGGAAGATATAGTTGTCACATTAGTAGATATTTATGTCAAAATATGGTTTGTGTTAGTGTTTTCACTGTATTTATAGATTATCTCTTTATGGTTAATAGTTGCACATTATTGGTTCTTATGGTGTGTCCATATTCAGTTTGTCTTTGATGTTTTACTGTTGTTGATTTGCTCGCAGTTGCCAAGGTGGCATCGTTGTTGCTGTTGATAGGTATGCCAATACCTGGAAAGTCTTTGTGTCATTAATAATGCTGTGGTTCATTCCTAGAGAACTGGTAACTGAACATATTACACTGCGTCCTCTCCTTCAGAGTTAATGGAGGTGATCAGAACTTGGGACAAAGGCAGAGACCTATAACTAGCCAAACTCAGTCTCTCACTGAAAAGCAGACACGGCTCAATAGCTCTCCATACTCTACTATAACAGTCCACACACTTCAACACAAAACAAACAGAAAATAGAAACATGAGAAAACAAAACAATGAAATGGTTGCAAAGGCATTCAACTCCCCCAAAGATTATACATATTTCATTGAAGAGTAGAAAATCATTAGCCACAGAGCTGGATTATTTGAAAGGGTATTAGAGAAGATTAAAAAAAAACTAGATCAGTAAGGTGCATTTTGAACTAAAAAAATATAGCTAGACAGATAATGGACTTAATAAAATGATCATTGAGTTTATGGAACACTAATAATAAGCTAGATGAACAAACATGATACAAACCATGAATGACCAGTTAAACAAAGAATTAGATCCCATGACTAACTAGGTAACAAACAGAAACCTAGAATATTAAAATTCTACTGAAATTATAGGTTGCAGAAATGTGAGGATAGTGTCAATGCTAGAAGAAAACTTTTCTTCTGGAGATCAGTTGTTAAGAGATACCTTAGAACAACAAGAAAACAAAAAATGGGTTCAACAGTTGCTAGATGACACTGAGAAAACTGATATAAAAGTGATTGGAATTAGTGAAAACTCCTAAGACAGACAAAGTGATATAAAAACATGTTCATAGAGATAATAGCAGAAAACTTTCCAAATATAGGGAAATAATTAAATGTACAGATAAGTGAGGCATGTCGAGATTCAAAGGGCCATGATCAAATAAGAACCTTACCACATATTATAGTCACTATCCCAGAAGTCCAATACAGGGACAGAACATTAAAAACTGTTAAAGAAAAAGCAACAAATCATTTATAAAGATAAGTCAACTAGAATTACAGCAGACCTCTCAACACAAACTTTAAAAGCCAACAAAGCTTGGAGTGAAGTGTTTCTAATTTTAGTATATATGCTGCTGAAGTGAGCACAGGATGAAGTATTTCAAGTGCTAAAAGTAAACAAATTCCAACTCCAACTTATATATCCTGAAAAGTTGTCTTTCAACATTGATAGAAAAATAAGGGTTTTCCATGACAAAGAACTCCTTAAGACATACATGACCATTTAACCAGTCCTGCAAAAATTTCTGGAGGATTCCTTAAAGGCAAGTAAGCCAAAAATGCCTCTAACAGAAGGAATATACCAGACAGGTTGAACATATAAGAAGACAGAGAGGAAAAGAGGAAATCAACAACAGGAAAATAATGCCATAACAGGAAAAAGTCAACACCTTTCAGTAATAACTCAGTGTGAGTGGTCTCAGTCCCCCAAATAAAAGACACAGATCAACAGGTGGATCAATAACAAACCCAATGATATTCACATTTAATAAAAATTTACAGTTCAAAAATTAAAGGATGGAAAATAATATTTCATGTGGCAAAAACCCAAAAGTAAGCAAGAGTAGCTATACTATTTTCATATAAAGTGGGCTTCAAGAGAAAACTGGTCAGAAGAGGCAAAGAAAGTCACTACATATTTGCTAAGGGAATAATTCGACAGGAAGAAATGACAATTATAAAGTTATATACACAAAACACTTTTCACCTATGTTTATAAAATAGACACTACTAGTCATGAAATGTCAGACAAACAGCATTATTTATAGAGAGGGACCTCAATACCTCTGTGTCACAAGTAGATCAACTAAACAAAAAATTAGTAAGAAATAATCAGGGTTGAACAAATGGACTTCATAGACATCTAGAGTGTCCTACTGAACAACAGAATACACATTCTCAGCAGCACATGATACTTTTTCCAAAATAAACCATATACTAATTCATCAAGCATGCTTAAATGAAAAATAATTGAAACTATCCCATGCATATTATCACATCATAGTACTATGAAACATAAACAGTGGCAAACCATAGAAATTATACAAATACATGAAAATTGAACAATAATTTTCTGTTTACTTAAAATTATCAATGGGTCACAGAAGAAATCAACAATAATGCCAGTAAATCATGCTAATGCTTATGGGACACAATAAAAACAGTCCTGAGCTGTTTTTATAGCTGTGAGTGACCATGTAAGAAAAATAGGACAAGCCCAAATTAATAATCTAATGATGCATTTCCCAATCCTACAAAAACAAGAAAAACCCAAGTGCAAAGCTGGTATAAGGAAGGAAATTATAGGAATCCAAGCACAAATTAGTGAAATTGAGACTACAAAAAAATAGAGAAGTGATGAATTGAAGAGCTTTGAAGGAATAAACAAAATAGTATCTTAGCCAATCTTACCAAAAAATAAGTGACTCAAATCACACAATTAAACATGAAAAGGATGAAATCACATTGGACATCACCAGAATCCACAATATTATTAGTAACTACTTTGGGAACCTGTGTTCCAATAAATTGAAGAACTCAGATGATATGGATAAACTCGTAGACAAACAAGAATTACCAGAACTAACCAAGAAAATATAAAATCCCTGGATAATCTAATAACAGGTAATGAAATTAAAGCAGTAATAGACTACCCATAATGCAAAGCACAGGGCTTGATAAATTCATTACTGAATTCAACACAAGCATTAGGGAAGAGCTGTTGTTAATGCTCCTTAAACTCTTTAATAAAAATGAAGGGAAAAAAATACTCCCAGAGTCATTCCTAGAAGCTAACATTACTATGATTCTAAAACCAGAGAAGGAACCAATGAAAAAAAGAGAACTATAGAGCAATATCTTTAATAAACTTAAATACTTAAAGTGAAACTCGCAAACAGAGTGCAACAAGTCATCCCAAGATCATACCTCCTCACTAAGTAAGTTTCTTCCTAAGGATGCAGAGGTGTGTCAAAGTACACAAATCAGTAAATGTAATATTTCACATAAACAATCAAAGACAAAAGTCATTTGATTGTCTGGAAAGATGTAGAAAATGCCGTTGACAAAAATCTAACATCATTCATGATGAAAACCCTAACAAAAATAGATATAAGAGGACTTTATCTCAGTATGAGAAAAGGTATTGATAGATGTTGGACCTTGGGGCACTGGGAAAACAGGCGGCCGCCAGCATGCTGCTCTGGTAAGTGGCTGTGGCCTGGCAAGCCATGGCTGCCCCAGGGCGAGAACCATATCAGTGTTTCCTGAGATCTGCGACACACCATGTTGGACCTTGGGGCTCTGGGAAAATGGGAAGCCAGTTCAGCCCTCTGGTGGGTGGCTGTGAGCCTACCGGGGTGTGGGATAAGATTCAAACATCCATTCCCCCCCACCCCTCCTGCTAGCAAGTGAGAGCCAGAGATCTGAGCATGCCTTGCCAGTTTGACTATAGGCAATATAGAAAATAAGGGAATTGTCTTTTGCCATCTTTTTGAGGGCAAATATTTTTATCTCTGTTTTGCTGTGTTCTCATCAATGGTATTGCTCTATTCAATATTCTGTTTTTATAATTTTGGTATTTCCTGTGATATTGCTCTACCTGATTGAAGGAACAACTATTGTGAAGAAAACCAGATGTACTATTGTACCTATTGCTGTTATCCTGGTAACCTGCTGTGAGGTTCTGTATCAGTTTCACTGCACTGCCTCAGTTGGCTTTGTCCTGTCTTGTTTGGCTGTATTTTACTACCTTCAAAATAAAATAAATAAATAAAATAAAAATAATAATAAACAAGAAAAAATTTAAAAAAGTAAATAACAACAACAAAACAGACCAGTAAGGTACTGAGCAACCTGAAACATGATATAACTAAACAGATAATGGACTTAAAAAGCAAGAGGAAAAGCAAGTGCTCTAAAGGATATAACTGCATGTATATTTAAGGGTGTAGGATTGATAATTATGTTGCTAAGTTTTTGTTGGATCAGAGAATAGAACTGCTGCAGCCTCACTATTTAAATGTCCACTTTTTATGCTTTAATTTTTATAAATTGAACAACTACATCCAAGAAGACAATATGTAATGTATCAACTAGTGATTTCTTACTGTTTATTTTTTTTTTAATTCTGTATTGTTTCTACCCTTTTTTATGTTTTGCTTTGTTGTTCCCTGTCTTTAAATAAAATTTTAAAAAAGAAGAGAAAAAAAGTACTGATAATAAACCAATTGCCAATATCATATTAAAGCTTTCCCTATAAAATTAGGAATAAGGCAAAGATGTTCACTATCACCACTCCTATGCCATGTGATTCTCCAGGCATTTGCCAGAGTAATCAGGCAAGACATGTAAAAAGGTGTATAGCTAGGAAAGGAACAAGTCAGAATCCCCAGTACAGATAACCAAAAAAATCCCACCAAAAGACTAGAAACTAGAGACCAAATTCAGTAGCATGGCGGGATACAAAATCAATACACAAAAATTGATAGCATTACTGTGCATCGATAATGAACAAACTGAAAAAGAAAATAGGAAAACAGTACCATTCACAATAACATCAAAAATTTAAATATTTATGAATTAAACTAACCAAAGAGATGAAAGACCTGGACAACAAAAACTGAAGAACTCTCAAAGAGGAGACCAATGAGAATATAAGAAAATGGAAAGATATTCTTTCCTCCTAAATAGGCAGAACCTATATTGTCAAAATGGCAATTCTTCTAAAACTAATTTACAGATTGAATATAATCTCAATCAAAATACCAATAGCATTCCTCACATGACTAGAGAAAACAATCCTAAAATTCATATGGAGCCAGGAGAGACCTAGAATGGCAAAAGCTATCCTGGGCAACAAGAGCAAAGCAGGAATCACCATAAGCCCACACTTCATGATATAGGACAAAATCACAGTGATAGACAACATGGTATTGTAAAAACAACAGACATGGGGATCAATGAAACAGAACAGCAGATACAGAAAGAACTTCAGTCATATTTATCCATCTGATCTTTGACAAAGGGGCTGAAAACATAGTCTGGAGGAAAGATAACCTAACAAACAATGCTGGGAAAACTGTGTGAATGTAAAAAGATTGATTTTAAGCAGTGCGTCTCACCATATACTAAAAATAAAAAAGAATCAAAGATATTAAATGTTAAAACAGAAACAATCTGCCAGAAGATAAAATTGGCTAAACTCTTGAAGAAATAGGCTTAGACAAGGACTTTCTCAACAGAACCCCAATTGTACAAAGAATCAACAGATGAGATCATATCATATTAAAAAGTTTTTGCACATCAAAGGAAATAACAGAATGAAGAGATAACCTATAGAATGGGAAAAAAATTGTCATCCATTACTTTGGCAGAGGAGCAATACCTAGAATACATAAAGAACTTGAAAAAGTTGGACCCCCAACTTAAAAGATCCAATCAAAACACAGGTAACTGAAATGAATAGACACTTCACAGACAAAGTATAAATGGCCAACAAGTACATGAAAAAATAAGTTTAACATCTTTAGCTACTAGAGAAATGCAAGTTAATATAACACTCAAATTCACTTAACTAAAGGAAAAAAAGGCTGTCATCAAGAAATCAAATAATAATAAATGCTTGTGAGGCTGCGGGGAGAAAGGAACCTTTCTACATTGCTGGTGGGAATGTCAACTAGTACATCCATTATGGAAATTAGTATGGGGAGTACTTAGACACCTTAGAGTAGAAATTCCATTTGACCCAGATATTTCCCTTCTAGGTATCTTCCTGAAGCGTTGAAGACATCATGCTGTAGTGACACTTGCATACCCATTTTTATAGTAGTACAATAATAATAGCTAAATCTTGAAAGCATCCTATATGTCCATCAACAGATGAATTCATAAATATAATGACAGTTTTAATATAGTGGTACCTTATTTTACAAACTTAATTCATTCCAGGATTCTCGGGGAGATGGTCACATTTGTGTTTGGGGAAGGTAGCCATGGTCATGTGCCTTACCTCATGTGGAGTTAATGAATGGAAGCAAAATTTTGCTGAAAGCTTCTTTGTGCAAATCAAATTGTTCACAAACAGAAACCAAAAGTTTGCTGAAAGCTTCTCTGTGCAAATCAAATTGCTCATGATCAGAGGTGTTAGTGAACCAAGGTATTACTGTATTCTCTAGCTGAGTTTCTTAGGGAGTCACAGCAAAAAAGGAATAGCTAAGGCTCTAAGGTATTTCATTAAAATTGAATTAATTTCTAGTATTCTCTTTTATCTTTCTTTATCTCTTTAATGTCAGGCACACAGACTGAAATTAATTACAGTCTTTATTTCATAACAAACTCATACCATTGCCCCACATATGACCCCCTAATTCTCCACACATATAGGAGATGTTTTAGGATTGCATCCTAGGAAAAAATCTAAAGTATGATTTTAATACAAATGACATATATTTACTATTATGTCTGTAGGACCTACTGTAGTATCTAGTTTTCACAATGGTCCTGTCAATATACAATGTGTGTTGGAATGGTTTGTATATGATCCTGATGATTGGGTGAGCATTTATCAGTAGAAAAGATTCTGTTGTCAAAGGTTGGTAAGATATGGGCATTAACTAAAGAGAAAGAAAATTAAAATAAACTTATACTATTTAAGTAAAGAATGACTATGAATGGAATGTAAAGCTGTCCTATTCATAAGGCACCTGTGATAGATTGAACAGAACATTATTAAATGTGAAATTTTAAAAAATGTATAAAATCCACATTATTTCATAATGTGATGAAAGCATAATGCTTGGAAAAGAGCACATTCAAAGGGCACATGGCCGTTAGCCCACATAATCAGGTTGGGACATTAGAGGGAGCTTTATAGTAAGTATTGCACTTTTCAGATACGGATATGAAGCTGAGAAAAGTTAAGTGGCTTCTAGTAACTGTCAGGTTCAAGATTCACACTTGTACCTGTCAGATTGCAATGATTTTAGGCTTAATACATAATGACAAATTGTCCAAAAATGGCAATGTTAAGTCTTCAGAAAACATGAGAAAAGTTCTCCTTGGAAAAAATTTATCATTCAAATTTTTCCCCAATTAAGAAGGAAGACTGCTATTATAGAAAACCATGCAAGGATGCATACACTAAACTCTAGTACTTCTACTGTTTCTGATTCCATTGCCTTCTACTTCCTGACTAATGGAATAGCTTTATGATCCCTATAATATACACATTTCTGAGCCAGAAAAGGGATTCCTCCAATATTAATTTTTTTTCTAAAAGCTGTTTTCTCTGTCTTGTGTTATTTTTTTTTCAGCTTCCCTAATGGGATTGCTGGTTGCACTGGATTTATTTTTCTTTTTCTGGAGTTAGTTCATGATCTTTGTTGCACTGTGTATATGTATATGTATATAAATATATATGTCTACATATATATATGAGCATATATATATATATATATATATATATATATATGTCTTTTTCTTTTCATTGGTTACAGAATTATAGTACAAGATGTGGTGGATTGGAAACCTGATGACAAAATCGTTCTTAGTTCCTCTTCCTATGAGCCGCACGAAGCAGAGGTGCTCTCCGTCAAAGAAGTCAAAGGCCACCACATTAGGGTCCATGGGCGTCTCCAACACCGGCACATTGGTAAGACTTTGGGTTGCTGAGTTCGCTGGTTAACAAAAGTGAGTGCCCTGTGAGTACTGGGTTCAACACCTGCCTAGGGATCTTGCATATGGTCGCCATTTAAGGGAAAGGGCATAGCTTACTGAAGCCCTTGGCTTATTCTATTAGGGTTTATCTTCTTTTCCTTTGTTAATTAAAACATTTTTGATTAGCATATTTGTGATACATATTTGGCACATTTGTCAGAGGGAATTGGTATATATACATCTTGATTCTTTTTACTTCCCTTTTCTCTTTCCTTCCTTTCTTGTCTTCCATTCCCAGAAACTTCCCAATCCCATTAAGTCCATGTTTTTCTATCTTATTTTAGTCTTTAAATTATTTATACTTTAAGTTTCCCTTATAAGAGAAATCATACGATATTTAAAATTCTCTGTGGTTAACTTTCACTCAGCATACGGTCTCAAAGTGCATCCATTTTCTCACGAATGACCTCTATCCTGCTTTATGGGTAAGTCATACTCTATTTTGTATATATACCACATATTCTGCATTCATGCATGTGTTGATGCGCACATAGGCAGCTTCCAGGATTGAATGATCATGACTTGTGCCGCTATACGGTTGAGTGCACGGTATGTATCACTGTAATATGACGTCTTTAACTCTTTTCTTAATTTATTATCTAATTTTTAAATAATAAATAGATATGAAGGATTTTAAAAATCATTATAGAAAATGTAAGAGAAGAAGGCTTGAAAATTTCACTCAGAGTCACTGGAAACTCTTTTGGCACTGCTGGACTAAAACTGAAACATAGACTTTCCAGCTCATTGCCTGGCACATTGGATCATGTAATCCCTTAGAGCATGGTAATCACTGTACAATGGTAATTATTATTAAAATATGTTATTATGTTGACTACTGCTACTATCTCTGAAAAGAAGGAAAATTCCACTACCTTTTTATAAAAACAAATGCTAAATATTTTATATAATATACTCAATACAAATTTACTGTATATAAATAGCAAATAAACATAATCTTCCTAGTCTGGCCCAATTAAATCAAATATAGATAATTGTATTAAAGCTTGTAAGTAAAGAGGTTACAGCATATTTTTTTGGATGTGATACGTGAGAGGGGAGTATGTATTTTCAACAGGACTCCGTAAAGGTTTTTGTATGTCATAGTTCAGGGACCATCTAACCTCCGCAATTGCTGTTTTGTTTTCTCCGCACTTGCTGTTTTGTTGAGATGGTGTCTCGCAAGGTTGTCCACACTGACCTTGTACTCCAGGGCTTAGGTAGACCTCCTGCCTGAGGTTCCTGAGTAGCTGGCCTACTGGCATATGCCACCATTCCCAGCTTGATTTCACTTATAAGAATGTGGCACAGAGCTTGGCACAGGGGTACATTGCTGTAAGCCCTGCTTCTTTGGAGACTGAGGCAGGAGGATTGCAAGTTTGAGTCCAGTCTAGGCAACTTAGCAAAATCTTGTCTCAAAATAATATTTTTAAAGCAGAGCTGAGCATGTAGCCTAGTGGTAGAACATTTGCCAGGCCTATGAAGTGGTGGGTTCAATCCCCAGTACCAACAATTAAAAAAACATGTCAGAGAAGAGAGAAAGCTCTATTAGTCTTTCCCAGTAAAAGCCAATGTGAAATGCTAATGGAGTCCATGAGACAAAAAAGGAGTCAGGTCCTTTTGTTCCCTGCTCTGGAACATAGTTCAGATTGGGGGACATTTGAGACCCACCATGAGAGGGTGCTGCTGTTGCTTGGTGCCACTCATTTTCCCTCACTAACACAAAGCCTCTTCTGCTCTGTCACTGCTTCTGTTCGGCTGGGATTCTTGACTCTCCGAAAAGAGGCCCATGGACCCTGTGTAGCCAAGTACCATTCTCTCTCAGTGACAAGCTTAAGGAAGGAGGTTGGGGACCCCAGTAATTGAACAGTTTTGACCTGGCTGCTCTGCACAGCGGCCTGTCCCAGTTTCCACAGTTATTGAGAAGAAATGAATTCTTGCTCAAACACTTGCTTTGATCCCAAGGAGAGACAAGTGAACAGATTTTTCATTTCTGAGCTGCCATTTGTACAGAATGCCTGAGGAAAAGTTGATAGGACTTCCAAGGGAAAAGGAATATTTTCATTTGTGAGGTGTACTGGTCCCCAGCTAGCAGTTTTCAAGAAAGATTTTTAAAGGTTTCCCCCCCCAACTCTGTTGCCCCAGGAAGTCCCCATGTCATGGAGGATGGCAAGCACATTCCTTTGGCTGCTGAAGTTGGACTACTGGCCCGAAATATACAAATCCAGTCAGACACATCATGTAGTGGGACACTGCTTGTGGGGTCCCTCAGGAAGTCTCCCAGAGAAGAATTTTCAGGTAAATAAAAATTTGAATTTCTGAGCACTACCATTTGGGAACTATGCATCTAGGGCACTCAGGAATTCCAACTGTTAGAAACTTTACTTATAATACAAAATACTCAAGTGAATATGGTTCTTTTGTGTTCCAAGAAGTTATGAATTTTCAGTCTAATCTGTGCTTATCAGTACGATGTTAAAATAATATGTTTGAGATCAGAACATATACACTTTTTTATCTCACAGAAAACATCTTCAGCAGATGTAATATTTCTTCTACTTTGAAGTTATAGATGGTTTAATAACCATTTGAATTTTACCCTGGTTCTAAATTTCTAGTCCTCTTTCTCAGTAGTATGCTATATCTAATGGCAGACATCAGTTCATGCTGTAAATTAATGGCTTGAATTTAAATAAAGCAATTTCCATATTCTGGACTGCTTCAAGGCTTGCTTTGATTTTTTCCCCAAGCCTTAGTTCTCTTGGAATGCTGCATTGTTTCTCATACATTATTCCAAAGTTGCTTCTTGATCAAGCAGTTTGGGAAAGGGTGTCATTGTAGCTCTATCTTCAAAAGTCTCTGTGTACATGAGTATCATCAAAGCTCACAGAAAGCCTGGGATAAAGGATCTAACTACATCCCAGATATATTTAGAAAGAAACATTTTGTTGGCACATCTCTTTCACCAGTTGACAAAGGCAATATTTTGATCTTCAATCAAAAGTTGTGGTTTCTGGTCTGTAGAACAAGGCCTCTCTCCATAAACTTGACTTTCATACATTTTGGTCAGAGGTGATTTTACCCACCAGGAGACAACTAGCTATGCTTTGAGTCATTTCTTAATGTCAGGTCTTGGGAGAGCTTCTGGAATCTAGGAGGTAGATGCTAAATATCTTACTGCCCACAAGACAGCTGTCTTTAAGACAGGACTACTGTATCAAAATGTCAGTAATGTTCAGGTTGAGAAATCCTGCTTCAGAAGACTAAGACAAAGCCTTGGCCAGCCTTATACAAATGAAACTGTCCAGCAGTTGATGAAAATGGAGGTTAAGGAAAGAGAGAGCAACAAGTAACACAGGCTGTCAGTTAACTGGAATGGTAAGTTAAAGTGGGAAAGGTCACAACAGCAGAACAGAGCTAGCATCTATAGTTGAGCATGAGGACAGTGTTGTATCAGCAGTGAGACTGACCTGATCATAACCTCCAACTTTGCTTAACTAGGGCCTTTAAAATTCAGGGACAGGAAAAAAGAAACTACTGTATATTAATTGCATTTTAGAGACCAAAGACTATGTCGGTTTTTATGCAGTGGAATTTTTGTCCTATTTAATTCTATTATCTTTGTGAGAGATATAGTTCATATTCTTGCTATAGGACTCATAATCTATTATACAGTATATAACTCCTTAATTAACTTCTGAAATCCTTGAAGACAAGGTTGAATCTTGAATCTCTGCTTTGTAGTATGATGACTGCCATATGTTAGGTGCTCAATAAATATGAGTGAATAAAGTTAATGATGAGGAAGAGAAGTCATCTAACCAGTTAATGGCAGGTTCAGGTTTACCTCTGAAACTTTTGTTACATAAACTTTTACTTTTGAAATAATTTTGGATTAGAAAAGTTGCACAGATTAGTATGGAAAATCCTTATAAATTTTTCACCTAGGTTCCCCTATTGTTAACATCTGACGTGAGACTGCTACATATGTGAAAACCAACAAATCAACATTGATAAATAAATATTAATTAAACCATTTTTATATTTCACCAAACTTCCCACTAGTGTTAGAATCCAATTCAAGTTCCCATGCTGCCTTAAGAACTCTTAGTTTAAAAAAAAAAATGATATGTGCCATAGCCTGAATGAGACTGGAAATTCAGGAGTTAATCAGGGACACCTACAGAGGTGTTGATTAGCTGAAAAATAGGCCTGGTCGGTTCCAACTTTTATATTGCAAAGCTCCATCATGATCTCCCTTCTTACCAAAAAGATCCAAATAGAAGTTTTTCCAGAATTATAAATTCAAAAGGAAAAATTGAAAAGCATTTATGAGTAAAATTACTGTTTAGTTCTTCATTTAAATCTCTAAGATATTTAAAAGTATGTACCACTGATTAGTTTTAGTCATTGGTTAATGTGCATGAAATTAAAATGATCTTGAACAATTTATAATGATGAATTATGACTACACAATTATAAGACATTAGAATAACATTGATATGACACCTTAATGGGATGGTAGAACTACTACCCATATTAAAAAGTAAACTATGTGTGTATAGACTCGTTCTTACATTTGGCGCCCTTTCTGCCGGAGTTTTATACAAAGGTCAGATTTAACAGACATTCCAAGTATGTGCCATTGGCAAGGGATATATCAAATATGTGAAAGATGTTTCATCATTGTGAATATTCTACATCATGTACCAGTGGCTCCTCACTCAGTGTCAACAGAGAAATTTAGATATTGGAAACTCCATTGTTCGGTCATAATGAAACAAAATTATCTTTTACTTTTTTTTTTTTTTCACAAGGCCTTGCTTTTTTATAGTGACCAGTTTTCAAGCATGCTAGTTTCTCAACTGTGAAAAGGCAATGGAAAAGTAGAGGGTTTGGGTTGTACTGCCACTGAGCTTTAAATACAGTTGTTAAAACTGAAATTTAAACTTCAAATGCATAGCATACCCCTATTTTTTTTGAGAAATAGCTGCATAACTTACCATTGTCAGAACCTAAAAAAATGACAACAAAGGAAAGGAATGAAGTCAAAAACCTACTTAGCAGAGGGTACATAACCAATTATTGGCACATAGTTACAGCCCAGTTACCTGAGTTCAGTGCAGAGTTGCTCCCTTTATACCATGAAGGCTTATACTCTTGATACTATGGCAGCATGGGGTTAACAGCTCAGCTTCTTATTCATATGCAAGGCCAAGTCCTAGCTTGGTATTTAGCTCTTTTCTGCCTCAGTTTTCTATCAGCAAAATAAGGATAATAGCTGTACATATCTCATAGGATTTTTGTGAAAACTAAGGCCATCTATCTATTATCTATCTATCTATCTATCTATCTATCTATCTATCTATCATCTATCCATCTAAATTAAAACAAAATTTAGCATTTAATAAGCATTATATGAAAGTTAAATATTATACTTATTAATTTGTATTTTTACCTATGGTCATATAATTTCTATTTCAGGAGTATATACAATGATGTACTAATATTTCATTATATTTTAAAATCAATTCACTTCTACATTTTATTCTATTTAACAATATCTGCTTTAAGGGCCAGGGATTTAGCTCAGTGCAATAAGTGTCTGACTGGCAAATGCAAGGTCATGAGTTTGATCCCTGGTATCGAAAAAAAAAAAAAGAAAAAAAAAACCTTCTTTGAGAAGTACAAGTAAAATCTTCAATGAGATTAAAATAATGCATTCTGTATGCTAATATAAAAGCTATGGAAATATTCTTAATATAAAATAAAGTAAGGAATGTAGCATGACAAAGAAAAATATAGAAAAAGTTTTATAGGTTCTTTAAAATGATTTTGAAATTATTTTATAGTTTCTGTCATGTTTCATCAAGAAGCATGTGTAAACATCCTATTTATGGACATCATTGGGCAGAATAAATTTTGCACTTATACTCCTCTCAAGAAATGATTGGAATGTTTACCTGTTATACTCATTTATGCAGTATCTTTGTGGACATGGCTAAGATCTTTTAGATGAGGTCACTGAAACAGAGAGGGTCACCCGAGTGTGAGCTGAGCATCCACAGATTACTTGTTTCCTTAATTTTATTCAATTACTTGACCCAAGCCTCAGACAAATGCACAGAATCTTTAATACCTCTGCTAAATCTCCAACACCTTTGTTTTTGCTGTTTGTTCTCCTCTTCCCTCATCCTATATCAGACACTTAAGATTGTCCATGAGGTATTTTTAGCTATTAATGTGAATATTTGCAGTGATTCATATTTTTAGTGAGAATCTATGATGTGCAATTTAGGCCTAGGGCTGAGTATCAACTATTACATTTTACTTTAAAATCTATATTTTTCTCATGTTTTAAAATGGACTATTTTGTGTTAATGCATTCAGTAGAGAAGAAGAAAGTCCCTGATGACATGCCTTTTGTTTGTAGGTGTTCTTCAATTTCTAAATGTGGAAATTTGGAACTTTGGGTCACCATTGTATTCATCCATTGAATTCACTAATGTATCATCAGAATCTTGGATATTATCTTCCACTTTGCACCAAAACTGTGGTGGAGGCATTCATGCATCTGCCAGTCACGGAATAATTTTAAATGACAATATAGTGTTTGGCACAGCTGGCCATGGCATTGATTTGGAGGGTGAAGCCTATTCCCTCACTAATAACCTTGTAGTTCTGGTGACGCAGTCAGCATGGTCCACCACTTGGGTGGCAGGGATCAAAGTCAATCAGGCAAAGGATACTCTTCTCCGTGGCAATGTTGTGGCGGGATCAGAGAGACTTGGCTTCCACATACAGGGGCACAAGTGCTACTCTGAAATGTTTTGGTCTGACAACGTGGCTCACTCCAACCTTCATGGCCTTCATCTGTATAAGACAGTTGAATCTGACAGTTGTACTGGTGTCTCTGGCTTCTTGGCTTTCAAGAATTTTGATTACGGTGCCATGGTACAGGTAGAGAATAGTGTGGAGATAGAGAACATCACTCTGGTGGACAACTCTGTTGGGCTTTTGTCAGTAGTGCATGTGTCATCTGCTCTGCAACACTCAGTCAAAAATGTGCAGATTGTGCTTAGGAATTCAGTCATTGTGGCCACCAGCTCTTCTTTCGATTGCATCCTGGACAGAATGAAGCCTCGCTCAGCTAGCTTGACCTCAAGTGATCGAGCACCTCCCAATCCAAAAGGAGGCCGAGTTGGTATCCTGTGGCCTGTATTCACCTCAGTGCAAAATCAGTGGCCTGGGGAACCTTGGCACAAAGTAAAGAATGGTCATTCAGTTTCAGGAATCATGAAACTTCAAGGTAGGATATGTGAGTTTGTGTAAGCAATGTGGTTTCATATACCCATGAATGAATTTTTTTTTACAGCATTCTGAAATTATATCAACAGAAAGGTATAGTATGGTTTGGTGCTTAGTCTCCAACTAATAGTCTGCTGTTATTGCTAACCACAATGGTAGTTTATATATAAATGATAATGAATGATGCCCTGCATATCACTGCTTTATTCATGTTAGATTTTGTATCAATTGTTTAACTTGATTATATGACAACTTTCTTAGTAAGTATTACTTTTCCTACTACACAAGTGAGGAAAGTGAGATACAGAAACTACCTCATGTGCTGTTGCCTAGTAATTCTTTGAGCACCAAGGGCTTCTATCAAAGTTTTACTATAATTTGTGTAGTTTATTTGCTATCAGAACCTTCTTGCAGTACTAAACTAACTCCTCATTCCAGTCTATCTAGTAGTTGATCTGACTGTGTAAAATAAATGGGTTTTGATCAATTCTTTGATGAAAAATGTTGCTCTGAAGGCTTTAATGTGTTAGAATTCTCTTCTTTTGCCTACAATGTCCATGTACTGCAAAATTCAACTATTTTGTATCAAGATGTATGTAAAAATTCTCTACTATCCTGAGTAGCATGTACTGACTCTTGGACACACATTGTAAGAATATTTAGATGTATAATCTAAACTTGTGACTGGTGGTTTACATGACGTAAAGTTGTGATACATTTTTTTAAATTCCAGATGTTACTTTTTCTAGTTTTGTGAAAAGTTGCTATAGGGAAGACCTGGATATCTGCATCCTGCCAAATTCAGACCGCACTGGAATGGCTTCCCCAATAATAGCAGAGAGGACCAGGATGTCCGAGATGACAGAGAAGAACAAGTTCTATTTCCCTCCATTGCACTCACGGTACCACGTTCAATATTGAGAAAAAGTCATATTTTTGAAATGTTTTGTAAATCTTTAAATTCTTAAACATTTTAAAAATAAAATTATCAAAGGAATAAAGGGTAAGTTCTTGTAGAATGAGATGACATACTGATTTCATGGCCCAGATTATTTATAACAGTATGTATTCATACTGTTATGGCTTATTAAGCCTCATGCACTCACAGGTAGGGCTTCTCAGAGCTGGCTGGATATAGGGCATGTGATACCAGGATTAAGAGTATCTGGTACTAAATTAGCCCTCTGATTGGAATTAGCATAGTACTGGCTGTGGGTGGCACCGGTCAATAGGCTTATAGCCTGGATGAAGTGTATAATAAAGGGGAAGAGAAAAAAGACAGGCTTGCTGCTTCTGCTGCTTGCTGCTGTGCTGTTTCCTGCCTGCTCTGCATGGACCATGTCTCTTTTTGCCATGCCTCCCTGCCTTGGAGCTATTAACTGTGGACTGAAACAGCTACAAACTGTGAGCTGAAATAAAGGTTTCCTCCTTTAATGTTGAGTGTCTGACATTTTTGTCTCAGAAACAAGAAAAGTAACTAAGTAAGACACATGCCTTTTCTGTGATTTTCAAAATACCTTTTACAAAGAAGTAGAGGCCATTTCTCTTGCAATTCAGTCTGAACTGAGCCAACTGGTTTTGGCTAACAAAATGGCAGAAGTAGAATAAAATTTTATTGAGACTTTTTCTTTTAATTATACTTTGAGGGGGTATTTTTAAAGTCACTGGACACGTCCACCCTCCTCCTTCCTCTGTCATGGAGAACAGTATCACTGGTTCTCTGAAGCTTCATTGGGAATCTTGTGGAGGGTGAGTAAGGAAAGGAATGTGTGTCTGTTGCCAGGACTTTGGAAACTACACAACAAGGAGAGATAGATGTGCACATTCAGACCAGGTGGAACTTCCATTCTTGGACAAAGGACTTGAGAGCTTCATTCAAGGATATGAAACTAGATATGAAATCTTTTTCCTTAGAAAAAAAGTATGAACATGAGCAGTAGGGAGAATGGGTAACTTTTATTTTCCCACAAGATTGGAGAAACTGGCTTGGTTAGAATAAAAGATTCTAAAGACCCTCCTCATACCTGTTAGGAAGTTTATGTGTTTAACATAACACAACCCACCCTGTTTCTGATACCCTTTGCTGAGCCATTTTAGGTACCTCAACACAATTACTTAAGCGATTTGTGTTGTTCTCTCTTTCCTTCTACTGTCCAGTTTTCTCTGTCTTCATATCTTACCTGTAGGCTGCTGCAAAGCTATGTGTCTTAGTCAGATGATGGGCCTTTGACAAAATACCATAGACTGAATAATTTATAAAGACCAGAGGTTTATTTCTTACAGTTTTAGACTCTGGAGATCAAGGAATTATCATGGTTGGTGTCTGGTCAAGGTTGATGTCTGCTTCATCCTTCTCCGAGGAGAAACACTATATCCACACATAGTAAAAGGGAGATAAAGGCGAAGAATACTGCTTTCAACACTGAACTCTTTTGTAAGGATGTGTATCCTATTCATGAGTATTCTACCCTCATGACCTAGTAATCTCCCAAAATCATACCTCTTAATACTTTTGCATTGGTATTAAGTTTTAGCATTTATTTTAAAAGAGTACCATCATTCAAACTATAGCAGTGCATGATATTAATGTTTGATTCTTTATACTATTAATACCTAATAAGTGGTTGTCATACAAAAATATTATTTATTATTATTACCAGTAATACCTAAAATATTAGGTCAGGAGAAATCAAATCAATTCTCTGTTACAATTCCCTATGTAATCTTGTTTATATATCCCACTTGACTCGAAAATTTCATGGGAACTGGGACTATTCAAATTTACATCATCACTCCATCTCCCAACCAGGTTTCCTACAGGTATTTGTTGAATAGTATTATTTATTTTTACTTTGTGCATAACACAAACATAACTGTTATTTATGTTGTAGTCTTAAAATACTGCAGACATAGAATTTCATAAAAATTTATATTGTATTTAAAATTTAATGTTGAAATCAAGAACATTTTATTATTCTTTATCTCTTAGAAAATTAGTCATCTATAAAAGTTTATATATCCAGATATCTAGAGTATTTGGTTGGTAAAATTATCTTTTTTTACAGACCGTATAACTGGTAAATAACTATTTTGCAGTTACATAGCACCTGGTTAATAAAATACTGTTGAATTTACTTTATATAAGATCACTACTACCAGTATGTTTTTTCTTTCTTTCTGTCATGATGTGAAACAGTTGGTTTCTTCATAGGCAAAACTTAGAAAGAGTGATCTGCTCTGAATCAGACTGTGAAAATCCAAGAAAATATCTCTTCAAGGACCTGGATGGTACAGCACTGGGTCACCCCCCACCAGTTTCTGTATTTCCTAAAACTGAAGCAGAATGGACTGAATCCTTCTTCAACACAGGTCAGTTCTATCATACATGATGCCTCCAGAGACAATGCATGTGAAGGAGGTGGTTTGGTGGGGTTATATGATGGGAACAAAATATACTGGATAGGAACTGAGTAGTAGAGTTGGAGTCCCTACTGTACTGTGCAATCACACATATCACAGGAATTCTAAGACCTTAAGAGACAGTGTGACATTACTGTGGGGCCTTCTGTGAACTGTTTGTGTCTTTGGAAGGTGGATATTGTTATAAATCCGGCTTTGTGCACTAATGGGAGAACAGATCTTTTCGGTGCTGCATCCCTGTTTCTGGCACCTACCTTCACACACCCAAAAGTTCTTCTGCAAAAACCAATGGCTTCCTGCTGAGAAAGTTGTGTTTCTTTGTTTGTTGTGTGTGTATATATGTGTGTGTGTGTTTGTTTGTTTGTTTTTCTGGCGACTGAAAAAGCAGGGTTGGCCTGTGCTGAGGGTAAGTCAACATGCTAAAGAGCTCAGGAACCCTGAAGCATCTCTCAGTCCATGCTGAGCAGAGACATAACCTCTACATACACTAGCTTCTTCATGGCCTGGGAGGATCAGGTAGGGTAACGGTCTCTCAGAGTTCCCTGTCTGAGTTGGTCTTCAGCTTCCACCATAATTAATCAGTTTTATAGCATATCAGTTTTCAGCTTGATTTCTTTCCCTGTCTCATTTCTCAATTTCCCACTGGTGTTTGCAGTAGTACTTTTGGGTGTTTGAAGGTGGGTGCCAGAAACATATGGGTAAAGCCCTGAAAAGATATGTTTCAAATAGAATACTCAAATGTCTGTCAAATACTCTGTGTTTAAATCATAAGAACATTCTTTTGATGGACTTGTAGGTGGCTGCTTACCATGTGATATAATACATTATTTATGCACACATATGCTCTTGCTGCAGGTTGCAATACTAATTCTTTACTTTTCTCAGCTGTCTGCTTTGGCTGTGAAACACGATTCAATGGTAAAACTCTGGAGTGTGATATAATACTACACATCATTTACTATTGGACAAACATGTTTCTATATGTGAGTGGCTGAGTGTATATGTGAAGGTGTATATAACTGACTGCCTAGGTGATGTTCTAAAGTATTTAAAATTTTTAAATGAGGTTGTTATAGATGGCAACTGCAAAAATTCTGTAATCTCTTTTTTACTTCACTAAAAATGCAATCTATGTCCTTTTGCAGTGAGGAGACTGCATAGAGTGAATGGTGCCTTCTAGGTGCTTACACGATTTTAGTGTTTTCCTTTGACTTCTAAAGTATGAGTAAATCCCTCCTTCCCTAATGCAAGACTTATTTATTTTTAAATCACTTTTTCTTTTTCTTAAATCACTTTTTTAATTATTTCCCAGTTTCTGACCACAATCTGGTGCACAAAAATACCACACAATTAATCTTAAGAGAATTAATGTCTGCTCTGTATTTTTCCTATTCAATACAAAATCTATGATCTTTTATAAACCAGAAAAAACAAATGTAGTAAATATAAAAATGGAACCCACTAGAACTATTTATATTTATATAAATATTTATTTGCATAAATTTAAAATATTTATATTTCTTCCTAATATCTTTATGTTTGACACATGCTTGCTTCTTTTCCCTATTAAATCTCTGCAAGCAATTTAGAGGCCATTACCTTTGGAGATTTATTTTTAATTTTGGATAAAAGATTTTATTTGCGCATATAAATTCACACAAAAACTTCTCATTCAGTCACACGTACACAGTTCCAAGTCTGTGGTCATACACTCTGGCATCAGGAGTGAAAACCATCCGTGTGAATCGGCTGGAAGGCACGCTGTACCTGGGGCTTTGCTATCTGTGTAGTGCAGGGTGTGCAGCCAGGGAAAAAGTGAATTGTTAATTTTGCTTTAGAATTCTCTGTAAGTCTGCATTTTCAGCCAACTTTGAAAAAATGCATGGCAGTGGAGTGCAAGGCAGCTAATCCCAAATAAATGACCCTTTGGGAACTATTTATATTTTATTATAGAAAGGATTTCTTTTGATTATGCAGGCAACTGATGATGTGAAAATCCAAAATCATTTAGAAGAAACAAAGTATTGAAATTAATATTCCATTTAGTTGGGCTATTAATACAAGGCCAGCTTTCTATTCTGGCTTCTAACTCATTTTCCATCTATCTCTGATTAGAAATGAATGGCATCGTGTCACAGAGTAGTTAACACATAGGAAGGATCAATGGTGTTGGGAGGGGGCTGAGAGAAATCAGAGGTGTCGTTCTGATGGCATTTTACAATGTCTCAGCTGTGCTAAAGAAGTAGGAGGGAGGGAAAATGGAGGTTGGCATGATGGAACATCTTTTGCTTGTTAAGAGCTTAAGCTGGAATTGTTCTTTGTTGAGCAAATGTGTTTTTCTCATCTGTTGCCTACTGTCATCTTCATAAGCATGGAGACTGTAGAATTGAACAAGACAACATCACTGCTTTCATCAGGCTTTTGTTTCAGCAAGGATACATAATCAAGCAGTAGTAGAGATGAGAGAGATGAAGAAAATAAAATAATGCTTTGGTTTAGAGATGTAGTATGAAGTGTGTGTGTGTGTGTGTGTGTGACTGCTCTTTGAAATAGAGTTGCATTTCAAATAAGAACTGAGTGTCGAGTGAAGAAATAAGACTGAGCAGAGGAGACTGCAGGGAGGAACCAGCCAAACCAGGGACTCGGAGACCAGGACAGGCTCTGCAGGTCAAACGCTGGTGGAAAGACCAGTGTGAATGGAGTGAGTGTAGTTAATGGCAGGAGGAGTTTCAGGGAGACAGAAGCAAGCTCTTTTATTGGCCAAGTTGAGGTTTTATTAAACTGTATTGTTTATTTTTATCTTATATAGTTAGTGTGGACAGAACCATGTTTTGATACACATCATGAAATAGATACTATAGGGAAGCGAAGTGCCATATCCATCGTCTCACTCACTCTCCCCATTCTTTGTTAGTAAGAGCATCTAAGATCTCCACTCAACAAAAATCTCAAATACAGGACAATATTATTACCGATAGCCTTCATATTTGATGTTATGTCTCTATACTAATTCACTCAATATATCTGTAATTTGTGTCTTTGAGTTACTATCCATCTTCTTGTTCCTTCACCCTCTATCCTCTGTCCCTGGGAACCACCATTTTATTCTCTATCTCTATGGATTGTGTGCAGTGCTTAAGAAAGGTGGTGACAGGGTTTTATCCATTCTCTGTAAAGTCCTACCATCTGCTGTGACAACAGGAGGAGCAGAGTGCTAGTGGCTTCTTAGGCTGAGAGGTAGAGGCTTCCTGAGGGACTGCTGTGGGAGTGGTCACTGACCTGTACTGGCCCAGATACTTCTGATGCCAATCTGCAGGAATATAATTAAATAATTTGACATATAAACACAGTGACTTGACAGTAATTTTATGTCTATTGAATCTAATTAATAAAATGTGTCTAATTTATATGATAATATGCAATATATTTTTGAAAGTATGGATTTTCAATACACAGAAATTTTTGAAACAAAAAAAAGCTGCCAGTTTTTCTGACAGTGTTTCTTCATGATGTGGTCAGGACAGTGGATTCCAGGGCTGACTTAGAATCACTCAAGGAATTAAACATTCATTTGAATGTGGGAGGATTTTGAATTAATGTAGATGTGTCAAGTTATACTCAAACACATACACACACAAATAAGGCTCTGTAGGTGATTCTGTTGTGTTAAGATTGCAAATTATCTCTATAAATTGTACGTACCTGTTGAAGTAAATAAACAAGATCTTAGAATGTCAATACTTTTTAAACTAAAAATGGATAGTTTTAATTTCTTGTAAATAATCAAGAATTATTTCTCTGTGCCAGACACCAGCAGACATAAACATACTTGCTTAGATGTACATTGGATATGTTTCAGAAAGAGAGAAGAACATTAGAAAGACACAGGAGTATTTACAATCTAAAGTAAGCCTTTGAATAAAAAGAATACATTAAATCTTTATTTTTATTGTTTTTCACTTGAGTATTTAGTGTTTAATGACCTCAAAATTTCACTTTCATAATATACCACTGGATACAAATGGGTTTGATATTGTTTATTTTTCATATTCTACACTGAATTATTGTACTAACAACTAAATTCATGATAAGCTTTTCCCACACTTTCCTTGACATTACTCTCAGCAAATTGCTGTGGTCTGACCAGGACTTCTGACCAAATCCACCTTCAGGGGAGGTGATAGTTTCCCATTCTTTACTATGAGCGGGGAAGAAACATTTTTCAAATTGTGCTAGTTTTCTTGGACATTTCTCAAAGAAGAAAGCTATAAACCATTGTGGAGACCTTAAAAATGACTCAATTCAAATCAAAAATAAAAGATTGGGTTGATAAAAGGGAAAGTAAAGTTGGCGTTTGACTGTCAGAGCATACAGTGATGAAGTGGCTTCCAACTGAGTAATAGGAGAGAAAAGTTGGTGGAGACTGAATGCTCAGCACTTAGCAGGCCGAGAGTGACAAGCATTTCCTCAACTCTTTGTTGCTAGATCTCGAAATGTGTCTTTTCTCTAAGCTTTCTAGCCTCCTCTTTCTTTCCATTTGTCCTGAGAGTGACAGCAAGATGGTATTATAAAATGAGAGAATGGAGAGGGAAGGAGAAAATGAGAGGACAGAATGAAGAGAGGAAATGGTTGTTAGAAAATTTGTCTGCCAATATCCGTGCTTGCAGAGGTCTTTTTCTTCTAGCTAGAGGGGGAAATACCATTCTCTTTTCCCAAGCAATTATAGGCCCCAAAGATTGAAACTTGGTATATAGCTCTTTAATCTCAGCAGATATTTATGGTTAAACATTAGGCTTTTAGGATTCCAGATGTCAGGGTATTAAAATATAAAGGCACAGTGGTGTCTCAGAAAATATTAGACTCTGGGATACATGGCTGCAAGCGATTTTTATTCCAAGCAGAAGGGGTAAGGCTTCTAGTAGTACTTTGTAAGACCCAAAAAGCAACTTTCCTCCACTATATTTTCTTTTTCTTCCAAGACTTACCTAGTCTCTAGGCAGTGAGTGGCATAATAATATCTGTTTGCTTTTTGGATTAATTGATATTGTGGGTTGGAGTGATTGCTATGTATGATTTGTAAAGTATGATGTAAAAAGACAAGTGATCCATAGGGACAATTTCTTTTACATTTCCTCAATCTAAATGGTTTGTGACTGTGGTTGTGTTGCTCCTAAAATCTTCCCTTAACAACTATACTTAACACTTCAGTACTTACTGCGTTCCTGGCTCTGTGTTAAGACCCTTATATGAATTATCTCATTTAACGCGATTATAAGGTATATCCTATGAAATGCATATTCTGACTGCCTCCATTTTATAGACGTAGAAACTGATGTGGACAGTAATTTATTTAAGTCATATTGCTAATTGGCAAAGCATTGAGGACCAAATTATGTTCTTACAACTCTGCTCTATCCACAGCCTACCACTTGATTTTTTCCCTTCTTTCTCTACTTTCTTGTATGTTATCTGTCATAGAGCTGTCATATCATTCACATACAGTGCTCTGTCCACATAAAATAAAACAAACCAAGACCCTGCAATTGTCCCAGCAATTATTCCCCACAAATAATCCCATTCATCTGGTACACTAGATATACCAGTTGTTATGCTTCCTAGGTTAGGAGCATTCTCATTTCTCCTTATAACAGCCTTATCGTGTAGGGATTCATATTCTCTGTAAGCATTTGGGGAAATATAATTTTAGAAGTTAACTAATTTCCAATGGTTCCACAACTAGAATGTGCAGAATCAAAATTTAAATGTATTTGTCTAACTCCAGACTTTGGGCTTGTAACCATGTCTAGGTAATTATCATGTGGTCTGGATCATTTGATGCATCTCTGTACAGAGATGTAATTAACTACATAACATACATATTTCCAGTTGGTAGTAAGTAGATTTTTAGATTTTAAAAATACTTATCAATTGCTTTAGTATTTTTGAAAGACAATGTTATAACAACCATAAAAAGCCTTGTTTAGCTTCTTTTCTTCAGATGTACAATATAAATCTGTACTTACACACAGCCATTTCTCCATGTACAAAGTGAACACACCATATCGCATCTAATGACAGTGGGCTAGTCACTTTGGTCATAAGATCAAAATTTTATTGTGGCAGTTTTTTATAGCTTCCCCTTTTTCATCAGTGAGTTAATATAGGTTAATTTTTTGAAGTAGGCGGTATATATCAAGTACCCAGTGAGAGCAAGTTGCTACGCACAGTTAGGCTACCCGGGCAGGGCTGTCAAAGTGGATAAGAGACATTCCTGTTCTCATATATGTGAGGAGAAGTGCTAGATCCTGAGTGGAGGAATATAGCTGGTATAATAGTCACACAGAATACACTGAAATCACACAGAGTTGGGGATGTGGACAAAGTCACCAGGAAGGAGACTGAACTTTCCGTGAGCTTAGACCTGTAGGTAAAGCTTTAAAAAAGCATATAGAAAAAGAGGCAAAGACAGTGTGTTTAGACGTAGAAAATGGGTTTGTGGATTCCGTGATGCAGCGTAGCCCTTGCCGTGTGAAGTGCTAGCTGATTCCCACATGCAGTGTAGACCTCTGCATCCTGGTGTCCCTCCTTTACCAGTCTGTCATCCTACTCCTGTTTGTCATGGTTTTCTGCCATCATTGTTCAAATCTGCCTTCTCATTCAGATTGTGACTACCTTGGAGGTAAATGTTTTTGAAGTTTTAGCAAAATTCCTGGAATATAATAAATATGAAGGAACTGTTTATTGAATGAATGAATGGGTAAAACAGTAAAAAAATGAAAAGTGTATCCCATAGATTTAATGAGTATATTCTTTTTGACATTTTCAAAGAAAACGCCCTCACTCATGAAACTCAGGGAATAGTAAAAATTATAATCTTTGATTAAATAAATTTTGAAAACTCTGTTTACTGGTTGAAGAGTCTCTGTATAAAGTAAAATATTAAAGAGTCTATCTTCAATGAAATTTAAAAATATTATTTACTTTTATGTTATTCAGTATTTCTTAAACTTTTTGAGTACAGAATAAATTTTCATATTACACATTAGTTGCCCTTAGAATTAGTGTACTTCAGAAAAAATGTGGGAACTATTACCTCATATTAATACCTTAGTCAACAGGAATACATGTCAGTTGGAAAGGAAGTATGATTATAGCATCCTTGATTTGCATGGTCCCTTGAAGATCAATTGGTCCATTCCCCATCTAATATATATATAGCTCCTGTCTTCCATTTTCTCTGAAAGTGAGAATTCATTTACTTGCAGTACTGTCTAGCATTTTGAATAATTCAATTAGGATTTTCTGACTGTGGCTTCCATCCTGTGACCTAGTTTGCTTTCTGGAATGACAAAGTCTAATTCTTTCTATTCTATAAACTTTGATATAGACAGTAAGATAGTGATTTTATAAATGATCAATAAACTTCTTTCAATCATAGTCTAAATATCTACTGTTCATCAGTATATGACACATTATCTTTTTTTTTTTTTTTTGGTACCGGGGATTGAACTCATGATCTTGCATTTGCCAAGCAGGCACTTTCGCCGCTGAGCTAAACCCGCAGCCCGACATGTTATCTTTAGTTCTTCAATTTTACTTATATTTTATTGGTGCATGTTAATTTATGTGAAGGTGGTACTTGCATTTAACATATTTTACTAAATTCCAGTACTACTTCCCTCTGCTGCTATTCTTCCTCATTTTGCTGATCCTTCTTCTTCATCTCTAAAATTCTATCTCCTGGTTTCCTGTCATCTCTACTGTCAATCCACATGTATGTTTTATTTTTAGGTTTCTCATTTAAGAAAAATTACATGATATTTAGTGATCTGAATCTGACTAATTTTATTTAGCACAAGATTTTCTAGTTCCATCCATCCATTCCATTTTACTGTAAAGAACAATATATATACATGTATATATATATAATGTATATATGGCTGTCTGATATATATATATATATCTTATAAATGATGTGTGTGTATATACATTATATATACATATATATCACTTTAATTACTTATTCCCTTCTTCATGGTCATCTGGGAAGTTTCTACAGCATAGTTATTGTGAATTGCACTGTTATAGACATGGATATGCATATCACTCTAGTATGTGGTATTTAATTCTCTCAGAAATATGTCCAAAAGTGGCATAGCTGAGCCACATGGTATTTCTATTTTTAGCTCTGTGAGGAATTTTTATACTGATTTGCACCAAAAATATAGGTAGTTCTTCATATTTTAGAATGGCTTATGAAAAAGTTTGGTAAGATGTATATAATGTAAAATTTACTGTTTTTACCATCTTAAGTGTATAGTTCAGTGATATGAAATGCATTCAGAACGCTGTGCAACCATCACTATTATTCATGTCTGTAATCTCTTCATCTAATAAACTGAAGCTGTGTACTCTTGAAACAATAACTTTCCATTCCCCTTTATCTTAGTCCCTGACAACTACCATTCTGTTTTATGTCTGTGATTTTGATCACCCTAAGTGCCTTACATAGGAAATACAGTGTCTTTTTTGGCGAGTGGCTTATTTCTCTTAGAATAGTGTTTCTCAGGTTCATCCATGTTGTAGTGTATAATAGAATTTCTTTCTCTCTTAAAGCTGAATAACAGTCTATTGCATGGATATACCATGTTTTATTTATTCATTCACCCATGTCCATGGGCCTTGAAGTGATTTCCACATTGCAGCTATTGTGAATAATTATTCTGTGAACATCAACTTATAATAATTTCTAAGAGATTTTACTTTGATTGGTTTTGGATATCTAGCTAGTAGATCATATGGCAAATCTATTTTTAACTTTTTGAAACATCACATTCTTTTCCACGTAACTGTAAATATTTTATGTTCTAGCTGTTAGCGTGTATTGTTTTCACTTGGTCCACATCATTGCCTATCTTTGTTTACATTTCTGCCTTCTTCCTTCCTTCCTTCCTTCCTTCCTTCCTTCCTTCCTTCCTTCCTTCCTTTCTTCCTTTCTTCTTTCCTTCCTCTCTTTCCCTTTTCTTTCTTTCTTTCTTTCTTTCTTTCTTTCTTTCTTTCTTTCTTTCTTTCTTTCTTTCTCTTTCTTTTGAGTAGCAGGTCCAGTAAGTGTGAAGTAGTGTCTCATTATAGTATTTGATTTATCTAATGATTAGTTGTGTTTATTATCTCTGCATGAGATTATTGGCTATTTGTATACTTTCTTTGGAGAAATGTTTATTCAAGATTTTTGCTGTTTTTTTGAGTTGTGGCTTTGTTATTTAGTTTTGAGAGTTCATTATAATATATTATGAATATTAATCTTTTATCAGATATATAATTTGTGTTTCCCTAATTCTGTCAAATGGCTTTTCTCGTTTTTTTTGGTAGAGGTTTTTTTGTAATTTCTTTAAAAAAAATCATGAAGGACTTTAGAATTACACACAATTTAAAATTTGGTTCCTCTGTGCACATATTTTATCAGCTAAATGGCTTCATATAGTTCCCACTACCTTGTGGATACATTTATTTCCTTGTTCTGGAGAAATACATGTTATGGAATTGACATGTCTGTAACCTGTGGACTAGGCTCCATTAATTCCTGTTAAATTCATTTTTACTAGTAATCATCAGATGCAGCTAGGTTCTTAGCATTAGAAACTAGTCACCAAGAACTCTTCTGGAGGTTATGTGATTGGTTCTGGGCATCCAATTCAGACAATCAAAGAAACATGCTTTCCTAGCCTTGGATCATCTGTCATTACCAGCAGTTACTATTGAAATACTCATTCCTCTGAATAAAGCATCAAGGTTTTCTGAAATGGAATTTTACTGTCCATGTTAGTAGTTTTAATGAGACGACTATTCACATTTCTAAGTTTTGTTGAATGAAAAACAGTAATATCAGTGTTGCGCAAAAAGAAGTTTGTTTTTAAAACACTTGTATGTAAATGAAATTATTCATCTTTTTTATGATTATATATTAGATCTCTCCTTTCCCTTTTTCTATTTTCACTTGTTTCCTTCCCTCCTTATTTTCTGTGTTATGTTTAAGTCTTCATCTAATAGTTAACCGTGTTCTTAGCCTTAATTTTTTTAAATAAGGAATTCTGAATTGATGCTTTATTATCTTCATACAATAATATTGAAAGGTTTAGATAGCTTATTTAGCTTATTTTACAACTAACACAAATGGACATATGACTGTGTGTGTGTGTGTGTGTGTATTTTAATGGAAGAAAGTATCTGAGAAATTTTACTACTAATTAACACACTTAATTTTTACTAATACGTGTTTGCAATGCACAGTGAATACACTTATCCTGGAGAGCTGGTATACATAAAAAATGCTTCTTGCACATATATAATCACAGCTGTTTGTGAGGTTGAATCAGGAGGATTGTAAATTCAAGGCTATCCTGGGCAACTTCATGAGAGTCTGTTTTAAAAACAAAAACAAACAAAAACAAAAGAAAAAAGAAAAGAAGAGAGAAGAAAAAGTGCCACGTAATGTAACTTAGAGTGCTTATCTAACATGCACAAAGCCCTGGGTTCAATCTCAGTATTCTTCCCAACCCCCACCCCCCAAAAAATTCCTATTTCATCTTTCTACTTCTGAGAAATTATCCTAAAGATTTTGTTGGTTGAATGAGATAGTAAAACACATATAATGAAAAAGAAGAAAATCTCATAATTCTTGATCTTATGTTTTCCTGATCTTTAGTTCAATTATTCAGAGGGAAAAATTAGAATTGCTGTTGTTTAAAAGAAATCGTGCATATGCATTACTTATTATTTTATTAATAGTAAAATTTGTTTATTTGACCAATAGAAAAACTGAGTCAGTTATGTAAAATGTGTCAAAGAAAGAGACACTAAAGAAAAGATACTTTCCTAGATCTACAGCAAGTCTTTCTACTATAGAATTAAGAGCTCCCAGTAGGATTTAGTTCCAGTTTATCTAACTCCATTGCATTAGATATATTAATAAAAATTTACTGAAGTTTTTGAGAGTAATTGCCACGGCAAAAGGGAGTTGAAGCTATTTTTATAAAATGTGGCTATGGATAATAACCTTTTTGGATGATGATCATAGACTGTAACTTTCTTTGAGCATTGCCCATGTAGAAACTAGCCTATCCATATATGTAGACTGTATTCTGTCTATTTGAATTTATTAAGTCCAAGGGGGCAAATTTTATAAAACTTAACAGTTTATAGGCAAAATTTTTGTTAAAAACTTTAGTCTCATACATATCATGGGATAAGCATTAAGAAACTTTTAATGACAGTGTTCTGTTACCATCATTGCTATCTTCTGTCATGGCTCTGCTTGGGAGGGGAATTGCACATTTGAGTATCTCACCTTAGCTCATTCTTGTGCTAGTGTCTGCTAATGCTACAACAAGTTATTAATCCTTTAGTGACTTGAAATAACACTGCGTGTCTCAAACTTTGATAGGTCACAGTATGGGAGACCTCCCTGACTTCATTTCTTCCATAGCTGAAACTAAACTGTTGGCAAGAATGTGTTCCTTTTTGCAGTTTCTGGGGATAAATCCACAATCTCACTCAGGTTCTTGGCCAGGTTCTGATAGAACAGTTCTCTTGTTCATTGTAGGCCAGAATTTGTGCTCAGCTTTAGGCTTGCCTGCATTTTCTAATTGGGGGCTTGCTTTATCCTCAAAGTATGTAACAGAGAAGTATGTTCTTATGCCTTGAATTTCTCTTACTTTCTCTTCTACACTTCTCTGATTACAGCCAGCAAAAGTTCTGTGTGCCCAAGGGTTCATAGTCCAGGATAATCTCTACATGTTAAGATCTATGACAATATTTACATCAGCTAAGTCCTTTTGCCATATTCACATATTCAAATTTAGAGAACAAATATCTGAGTGGGACATATCAGTTTTTTTGTATGGCCCTAGTGTTAGTTGTGCAAGGTGGAGTAATATGAAATTGTAATGCTGATTTTATCTCTGCAAAGTTTTTTTATCTTTCAGGAAATAAGTTAGACTTGTTAGACTTCATTTCTCTTGTTTCAGAGGTACCACAGAACTGCAGAAAATCCCATATGCATTCTACAGGGTGAACGTCAAGTTTTGATGGAAAAATTATCAGTAAAGCTCATTGTATTTGACATGATTATTTAATATTATTAATATTAACATGACTTTGTTTCATTTCTGTCACAAGGTGAAACAAATTTTATTTTGATATGTATTTATAATATATATTTTACTATTTGCATTTTAAAATATGATAGTTTGCTATGAACTATATCGAATATGTTTACTTACTATACTTTTATTTCAAAATATAGCTAGTGTTTGCTTCACCTACCAATTGCCCTGAGCTAATGGAATCAGAATTAAAACATTAGGAGCTTCTGGTGTCCAGTGCTGATGATGCTTAGTGACACAAATGTGAACTTCTATAATAAAAGAAGGAAGCTCATTTTCTCTGAATCTCTCAGACACATCTATGGCCCACCCAAATAGCTGAATATGAGCTTGTAAGAGCTTAGATGAGGGAGCAGTGCATTTTGCAGTAATTAATTTTGCAGAGGAAGTAGTCTGTTTAAAGATGCCTGCAGCACTCACTAAAATGGGAATTGTTTTTCAAGGCCACCAAAGCTACATTTGGCTAAGGCTGGCTCACCAACAAAACAACAATGCTAAAATACGGCCTCCTGGGTTTTGCAAAAGAAGGGACTAGAGGGGCAATGAATTATGCTCACCTGCTAGAACTGGGTGAAGATTGTAATTGTTTAGCCCCCCAGCATAACACTGCAAGGGTTAAAATGACAGAGATATTAGTTTGTGATGGCTAAAATTGTTGGTTTGAAGCTCTCGGCAATAGACAGACTGTTATTTACCGGACTTGGTCGATTTACTTCTTAATGCAATAATGACCTGTGAAATGAAACGTGAGCTAGACAATTGTTCCTCATTGTTTCCAGTAAAACATTCTTTCATACCCCATTACACCACCATTAATTCCATATGAAGGAGAGTCATGCACAAGCACTTGATAGTTTCTTTCTTTCTTTCTTGGACTTTCTTTCCCCGTACTTTTTCTTCTTTGCATTTCCTTTTTCCTCCTTCTTTATCTCTGTTTCTCCAAATGAAACATGGATACAGTGGGACAGTTGGTGAGACTTTATTTTGAAAGACATCTTGAGACACATCTCTGAATTAGGAGCAAGGTCTCAATAGTTGAGCATCCACATGGTTCTCCATTTTTCTTGGACATGAAAATAGCAACAGCAACAGGAAGGTTTTTCAAAACAAGGAGCAATTGTTTAGTCTTGCTTAAAAAAGATCCAGATGCCTCTCCAGATGGGTGACTACACATCCTCCCACACTGCTATACAAAATAACCGCCAGTGGGGAAGCCAGTAGTGTCAAATGGCTAAGCACCTTAACCTGCCTGGGGAGGGGGTTGTGACTCGGGTCATGAGAAACCCTTCTGTTTTCCAGCAGCCTGATGAGTTTTGAATTGCTTTCTCTTGGACTACTCCTGGACTACTCAACATTTTTTTTTAAATAAAGACTTCAACCAAAAAGAGCTGAGTCGCAGGCATGAGAGATATAGCTGTAATATTTTTTCTATCTTATTCCTTTATCCCTACAGTATCACAGCTGGGGATCTTCATTTTTTCACTACATGATGGCACTCTTTTCCCTTGTTATTAACATGGTCATAGTGTCATTCTTATTTCTGTCCCTATAGTCCTATTGTCTATTCTTTTTCTGCAGTCAAATTTCTTAGCCTCCTTCTCCAAAGAACATGTTACATTCAGGGTCCACCTAAGTGATTCAAGTTACTCTTACACCTCAAACTCCTTAACTTAGCCTCACATTCACACAGTCTTGTTTTCCATATAAAGTAACATTCATAAGTACTAGGAATTAGAACCACTAACATACAGTTATTCCAGGGTGCCAGTGTTAAACCACACACACACACACACACACACACACACACACACACACACTTACACACGCACCTCTCCTGTATTTGGAAGGCTCAGATTGATCACAGTATTTGTTCTCTTTTTTTTTCCATTTGAGAGAGATGAATAAGAAAAAGGGAAAATATCTTTAATCATTCTTTTATTAATCTATGTATTGTATTGGCATATGTTTGTAGTGAATGATGATCACATGCAGCATGCGGAGTTGGGGATTGTGCCTGACACATCTTACTTCTTTTTTACCCCTCCCTTCTAACTTTCTCTTTGGCTTGACTCTACCAAAGTGGCCTAAATAATTCTCAAGCACATGTGCACACATACAACCAAAAATAAGAACTCAACATCAATTTTTTTTTAAAACACGCAGTTATTTATATTTTAACGTTCAGTTTGGGAAGTAGGTATGTCATCAATTTCTGAAATTCTCAACAATTAATTTTCCTGTTTCAAAATTGTTTTACTTATTTTGGGTTGATCTTCAACCTTGAGTTTCTGGATATAAACTATGACACTATTCTATATTAGAGTAACTGATAAATAGAAGGCCTGTCTCATCATGTTACATACTCCACATAGGGCCGTTTATATGGGGGGATGGATTGTGCAGTGGGTTAAACACTCTATTTATGACAAGAAGAAAAACATACCATATTAACTCCTTTTGAACTAGAATGGTGTTCACCACATCACACTTTCCTAAATGTTTCCTGCTAGACACAGTGGTGCACTTCTGTGTGCCAGCACTTGGGAAGCTGAGGCAAGAAGATCGCTATGAGTTTGAGGCCAGTCTGGACTACAGGGAAAGACCCTATCTCAGAAACTCTTAAAAACATAATACCTACATGTTCCCTGTAGAAAAACACCTGTATTTCCTATGTTATAACTTATATTGTAGAGCTCTTAGAAGTATATGTCATATATCGTCTAACCTGTCATACCAGACTTCTACACTTGATCTTAATCAGAAGACTGAGGAACAGTTCACTCCAGGCTTTTAGTTCCCTTCTCAAAGTACATTAGAATTCTTTTAATTGAAAGGTAATTTAAAAAGATATCAGTGAAATAATTAGTGAAGTAAATAAATGATTAATAGCTCATTTAAATTGAATTTCATTCTATTTCTTTTAAGAAAAAGGCAAATGAGTATTTACTGTTCAATATGGCACATTATTGTTGGTGTTTCATGTTTAAAGAATTTGTTGAGGTTATGTGTTCTCCCAAGAGGAAGTCTTTTCTCTCACACCACCTGAAATTTACTGTTGATCTCATTCATTCATGTTATATTTTTCTGAAAATCATTAATGATATTAGCATGTCTTTGTGACTCATTTCCCTGATTAGATTATAAGCTCCTGGGAAGCAGAAAAGATTTAGAAGGGAGGAGACAATTCAGTTGAATAGAGGAGGAGACTCTTTCAGAGCTATTTAGAGACATTCAACTAAAAACCAAGGTAATTAGAAGAAAAGGGAAGGACATACATCCTGAATCCAAAATCAATCTGAAATAAGAGAGTCATAGATGAAGCAAAACATAGATAAAGGACTTAATAAAATGATTGGCTGACCCACCCAGCTGTCAGTGGTTTGGCTGATAGGGACCAGTGCCCACCGTACTTGGAATCTTAAAAAAAAAAAGAAAAGAAATCGATATACTAAAATAGTGTGGCTAAATCAAGCCATGCAGCATAGACTTGGTATATCAGCTTCCCTGCTTCTTCTGCCTTCCTCCAGAGGACTCTACAGCCAAGCAGTAAATTCTGCTGACACAGGAGTTAGTGAATTTCTCCCTCCCTGAAGATCAATCAGTTCTCATTTTTTTCTTCTATTTCTTCTTTTAATTCTCTTTTCTTTCCTTTTATTTTGTACACCAGAGAGATAACTGGAACCTCTGGGAACAAGATTAAAGATGAAAGTGGTGCCTAGTAAGTGGAACAGCTAACCCCTCCTATGTGACCTGTGGTTAGAGAGGCATGGGAAATTAAATAGCCTTGCGCTATATTACTGTGCAGCCTGGGTCTGTCCCCACACTGAGGGAAAGGCGGAAAGGCACCCAACAATGCCCTATCCCACTTTAGTGATAAAGTCACAGACTACAACAGAAAGAGGTGGCAGAGGCAGTGGACCTTGGAAGCAATAAATAGGAAGGTGGCACTTCCCCTTGGGAGAGGAGTAAGAACTGCAACTGAGCAGCCTTGCACAGCAATGGCAGAAACAGCACCACACGGCATCCCACCCCACCCTGCAGCACATGACCTGAGAGGACAGAGACTTGCTAGTGGAAGAGGAACATGGAAGGCTGAGCAGGGACCAGGAGGGATCAATGGTGAATGGGACTGGGAACAGCTCACTGTCTCCATCTAAAAGCAACATAACATCAGAGAGAGACACTGAGAAAAACAGGGTTAGGAATCAGGCTGCTAAGGGGCACACAGAAAGTGCTCTCCTCAATTCCCTCTCTACACTGATTTATATTTTCATATAGGTGAATAGACTCCAATTTTTCTGGTTAATTTTGATAATCCATTCTGTACCCTTTCATTCTTTCTTTTCTGCCCTCTTCTCTAGTTTCCCAAAGCTTGTGTAGTCATTCTTTGTCCTTTGTCCTTGCTTTGACTTTCTTTCTTTTCAGTTACCTGTTTTACCCACTATCTTTCTTACATTTCACCACCACAGGGTAAAGCCACTCTACCAAGGGGAAACATTTGGAATATAAGCTACCAATTTATGATTGGTTTTGTTAAATAACTGTAGATTTTACTCTTATGGTTTAAGGTACAAAATTAATAGTTACTATAGTTTGTCAATTTCTATACTATGCTTGATGCTATTGTTTTTGCTAATTATACTACTTTAGATAGGATGTCATATATGTTGTAATAAGTTCCTCTCACTTCTATAATAATATTGGGGAGCTATGGATAACCTCACCAAATCCCAGCATCAAAGAACTGGAGACAGCCAAACAGACACCAATATATCACTCTTAACTAGATGGGAAGGTAGGATCTTGAGACAGACACAATTCAAGAACCTCCTACACATGGAAGACAGCTCTGAAAACCAACTTCATTGAGAGAGGCCTTAATACTACTGATAAAGCTACTATAAAAATTTACAAGGATCAACACAGAAAACAAAGTAAAAAGTTTTAAAATAGAAGATGATAAGATACAGAAGCAAAATGCAACCACAGATCTCCAGCCCAATGAAAGCAAGTCCAAGAGACAAAGAAATAGAGGAAAATGGAAGATCAAAACCTGAAATTTCTGAAATGATAGCAACCAAATTAAAGAAATAAATTCATGAGACTAGAAAAATCAGATCAGAAATAATCTCTCAACTTAAAAAAGAAATAACAACAATAAAAAAGGAATTGTTCAGAAAATCTAGAGTAGAGATAGAAAAAAAATTAGAGGACCAAAAGAAAATGATGGAAGCCATGAGTGATTGATATAGAAAAGAAATATAATTCACTAAATGGATTCAAACAGATATCTAGGAAATCAAAAATTCCACTGAAAACTGGCAAAACCACTTGCATGAAACTGAAGACAGCTTTTTAGACCTTGAAGACATGATTGTGGCTATCAATCATGAAAGGAAAGATCTCTGCAAAATAACAAAGAATCAGGAAATAACAATTCAACAACTATAAGACAATGCAAATAAAAATAATATAAAGCTAATTAATGTCAATGTAAAAGCAAGAGCCAATAAGAAATGACATAAAAAGAATATATGCAGTAGTAATGGCAGAAAATTTCCCAAACATGTGAAAAAAATCTGACACAGATAACTGAGAAATACAGAACTCCAAGTATTCATAATCAAAATAAAAATAGATATATAAGATCCTATAAATTTAGCACCATAACAAAATAGTAAAAGCAGTTGGAGAGAAAAAATAGATCACCTATAAAGGAAAGCCCAACAGATTCACAGCAGCCTTCTCAACATAAATCCTCAAGTCAAGAAGTGCTTGGAATAAAGTATTTCAAGTCCTGAAAGAAAAAAATTCCAACTCTGGTAGATTATTGTGCCTTGTAGAGCTACCTTTCCAAATTAGTGGAGAAATAAGATATTTCAATGACAAAGAACAACTTAAGAAATTCATGAACAATCAACCCATAAAGAGTACTGAAAGATATTTTAGACAGAGATAAAAGTGACCATATTTCCAAGAACAACAATGGAAAGAAACCACCAGGCAAATCAAGCAATTAAACAGAGGAAAATGTAGAAACCAACCACAGAAAAGTAACATGACAAAGATAAGCCAATATATAACAGATATTACCATCAATGTAAATGGCCTCATTTCACCAGTGAAAAGAAAAAGACTGGCAGAAAGGAATAAGAAACAAGATCCAACAATATACTTTATACAAGAAACACATGCAACTCAAAAAGAAATGCACAGGCTAAAAATCAAAGGATGGAAAACAATACTCCATGCAGAAAGAATCCAGAAAAAATCAGGGGTAGCTATTCTGTTTGCAGACAATGTGAACTTCAAACCAAGATTTATTAAAAGAGTTAAAGAAGATCACTATAAACATATTAAGAGAAAACTTCAAGAGGAAGAGATAACAATCATAAATATGTAACAATATGTATGCACCAAATATGGGGGTGGTTAACTATACAAGATAAATATTAATAGACTATAAAATTCAAATGAGTAATAACACAGTTGTAATGAAGGAACTGAATACCACAGTGATAGACCAACCAGACAAAAAATCAGCAAAGAAATAACAAAACTGAACTAAACCTGTGAACAAATGCAATTAGTAGATGTTTACAGAGTGTCTCACCCAACAACAGAATACACGTTCTTCTCAACTGCAAATGGGATGGTCTCTAATTTAGACCATATACCAGTCCACAGAACATGCTTAAGAAAATTCAAAGGAATTGAAATTATCCCATTCATATTATCTGACCATAGTGTAGTGAAATTCGAAACTAATGACAAAAATAACCACAAAAACTCCAGAAATACATAAACTAATGAGGCATAGATGAAATTAGAGAAGAAATTAAACAGAATTTATAGTTAAAACTGCAGATACAACATACAGGAACCTGTGAGATGCAATGAAAGCAGTCAAAAGAGGGAAATTTATAGCAATGAAATCTCATATAAGGAAAACACAGTAAGCAACAATAAACAAGCTAATGTTGCACCTCAAATTTATAGTAAAAGAAGAGTAAATCAAGTTCAACTTCCATATAAGGGAGGAAATTATAAATATCTGAGCAGAAATTAATACAAATGAAATGAAAAAATACAAAGAATTAATGAATCAAAGAATTGGGTCCATGAAAGGATAAATAAAGTTGAAAAATCCTTAGCCAACCTTATCAAAAAAGGAAAGAAAAGACTCAAATTCTTGCACTGAAGAATAAAAAGTGAAATCACTGTATATCCTGTGGAAATTCAGAAGATCATCAGTACCTATTTTGAAAATCTTTACTCTCATAGGATGGAAAACAGATTCTTAGAAACATATGAAATAGAAATAGACAGATTCTTAGGAACATATGAATTACAAAAGTTAAATCAAGAAGATGTAAAAATTCTGAATAACCCAGTATCAGTTAATGGAATTGAAAATGTAATTTAAAATGTACCAATGAAGAGAAACCTAATTCTTGTTGTATTCACTGCTGAAGTCTACAAAAACATTAAAGAAGATTTAATATCAATACTCCACAAACTCTTTAATGGAATTGAGAGAAAAGCAGCACTACTCTCTAACACATTCCTGGAGGAAAATATTACTCTGATACCAAAACTAGAGAAAGACCCAACCTAAATAAAGCACTGCAGGCCAATCTACCCAATGCACATAGATGCAAAAATCCTCAATAAGATCCTAAAAGACAGAATGCTGCAAATCAAGATTATATACCATGACCAAGTGGTGTTCATCCCAGGAATGCAGGGATGGTTCAACATACACAAATCAATACCTATAATACACATATCAATAATATTATACCAAAGATAAAAATCACATGATCATCTCAGTATATGCAGAAAAAGCTTTTGACAAGGTCCAACACTCATTCATGATAAAATAAAACCTTGCAGAAAATCAGAATCAATGTTCTTTACCTCAATCTGATAAAAACTATCTATGACAAACCAATAGCCAACATCATAGTAAGTGGACAAAAACTGAAAGCTTTCACTTTCAAATCAGGAATGAGACAAGGATGTGCACTGTCACCACTCCTATTTGATACAGCTCTGGAAACATTAGCCAGAGAAGATAAGATAAGATAGAGAAATAAAAGGAATAAGGATAGAAAAGGAAGAAATTATATTATTATTTTTGATGACATGGTGTTCTACATAGAAAATCTCCGAAACTCACCCCAAACTCCTCCAAAACACTTCTAGATTTAATAACCAAATTTATTTGTGTATCTAGATACAGTGTCAACACACAAAACTCAATAGGATTCCTATACACAAGCAACAAACTCATCAAGAGAGAAATTAGGGAAACCACACCCTTCATGGTAGCATCCAAAAGTACAAAATATTTAGGAATCAATCTAAAAAGGAAGTAAAAGATGTATATATTGAAAATTATAGTATTCTGAAAAAGGAGATGGAAGAGGATATCAGAAATTGTAAAGATATTCCCTGCCCATGAATAGGAAGAACCATCATAGTGAAAGTGGTTATATTCCTAAAACTGTTATACAGATTTAATTCAATCTGAATCAAAACATCTTTAGTATACCTCACAGAACTAGAGAAACCATTCCCTAAAATTCATTTGGAAACAAACAAACAAACAAACAAACAAACAAAAAAGACCTTTTTTATGGTGGATAAAGGATAAAAAGGATAAACTTGAAACTTTTATAAGTAAATGGATACATCTTGAGACCGTATTCATGAGTGAAAGAAACCAGAATAACGTGTAAATACCATGTTGTCTCCCTTGTGTGAGAAACTGAAAGAATAAATGAGGTTTGAAATGTACAATATATATTGTGAAATGTGAAAAAATTATTCCAAAGAAAAAGGAACTAGGATGGAGGAAACGGGAAAAAGTGGAAGAAAAAAGGGACAAAATGCAAGTCAGTTATACTATTAGTGTCTATTATTAAACTAATTTTAGTTTAGTTTGACCAATATGTATCAATTGTCTATTATAATATAATTGAACTTTATTATGATAGATTCCATTCACTGATCATCTCTTATCCATCAAATACTATGTTTAGTTCTTTATATTCTTTACAGTGACATGTAAAGTAAGTCTCATTTTCACTATATGTATATAATATTGTGCCTTGAACCTCAAGAAGGTAACAATTTAGTAGGATGGATAATGCAAGGAGCTGATGCTATTATGCAGCAACATAACACAAGAATATACAAATATACTTTCTACTTTGAGGAAAGATGTGAACAAAGACCTCATACTACAGGATGTGTGGTACTTTCATAATAAGAAAAATAAATTGAATAGAAGGAGAGGATGGAGACATATATAGTATGATCAATCTATACAATGAATGTTTAAATTTTTACAGGTTACTACATTAAGATGCACTTTTTATTTAATGGTACATATTTGCAATACATAATGACTGCATTTATCTTGGAGAGTTAGTATGTGTATACAATATGTCTTAATTCTTTCCTCTCATTTTCCCTCACCCTCAAAATATTGTCCTTTGTTTGGAGAATACTTATTCCAACATTCTTACCACTTTTAGAAGAAGTTCTGGAAGTCCTCTCTGATGAGTGTCTGGATGAGGTGTGTTTTAAGGTACACTGAATGTTACTACCAAATGCCATGCAGTGGAAAGGCAGACTCATAAACCAGCCCATTCATCTTATTTGTGTGATTTTGGGCTCTTCTCAAAATCAAAATGATCATGAATGATGAATGTTTTGAGTTGATACAAAGATATGGATTCAGTCAGCACAGGTCAGTCGAAGATACTTGTGAAAAAGGATCCTAGAACTGCTTCAGCACATAACAAGAATGATAGAATAAGTGTTCAATATGAGGGGGAGTATTTTGAGGGGGCATTAAAGACAACGTGTCTTTTATTATAAATTTTTTAAAAATTAAACAATCACCATATTTTTTTATTCTGCATCATATTTTTAGACAGACTGATGTCAGACTAAAGTACTAACAATATTTCAGTTTAATTCAGTAACCAATGAGAAGGCTGTGATGCTTTCAGAGGAGGAGGACCCTGTGAGTAGGAAGCTGGGCTTCAGAAGGATTAGACAAGCAGCGGGAAATGGGATGAAAAATGGGTCGGAATATGGACCACATGGAAAGACTTGTTGGAACACTGTTCCAATTGTTTAGAAGTGCATTGACCTGGAGGAGATTGATGGCAACTAGGGTGGAGAGGATGGTATAGACCAAAGAAATCAAAGAAAGGAAATAGAGTTTAATTACTCTTGACTTTGGATTCTGTAGAGAAATCAACAGTGACTCCATTGTCCATAGTCAGGATGTCTTGAGGAATAGTGATTCTAAGAGCATATAGGAAGAAATAAAAAAGGAGGATAATTTCTTATGTGTTGCTTTAGTGAATTTAGTGAGTTGTGAGGGGGGTACCTCTGGTATTAGAATTTGGGAGATAAATTGTAGCTGGAGTTAAAATGGAACATTATCTGGGGTAAAGGTGCAGGTGAAACAGTACAATAAATGGGAGTCATATAGAAGAGTGAAAGACAGTAGACTAAAGTGAGGCATTTAAGGTAGGAAAGCATTTGTTTGGAAGCAAATACATAGCATTTTACTATTTGTCACAAAGACAAGAAGGCACAAAAGGAAAAATGCCTTTTGAGAGAATGAGTTATCGCTGTATGCATATTTGGGTTTTGAGGTGCCATAAGAAAAGCAATAATCTATGACAAATATGGTGAGAGCCACCCATGCAGAGGAGAAGGTGAACCACTGATGGAAGACATAGGTGCAGACACAATGTGATTTGAAGGTTTGTTCCTCTTCAGCCTCTAGACACTCAGATGCTTCTCTATCCTGTAAATTTTTTTCTTTTTAGCCTAAAATGTCTATGTTTGCTTCCATGCACTGCATAGAAGAATTACCTAATCCTTGTCTATAAGGAAAAAGTAGGCAAAAAGCTAAATTGCGTGTGCACACACTCACAGGAATGCATAATTATGAAGAGTGGGGGCGCACAGTATGTTGTAATGAAGGGTGCTGATGGAGGCCACAGTAGAAGGCTGTCAAATGAGGTTGCTTTCAGAAGTGATAGAAAGAAGAGACTGAGTAAGAATTGGCCACTTAACTTATGAAAGGATATTGGGAACCTGGCCAAGAGTCCCAATTGTCTGTCTCTAGAAAGCCACAAGAAAAATAAAAAACAGAGGCAAGTAATCTTTCAGTGGCTGAAAGTCAATGTTTATGGATCCAACCTCCTCACTCCCAAAGCGACACTCTTTATTCTCTCTATATCATGAATAGATGGGACTAAAAAGAGTCACAGATCATTTGAAGACTCATGCTCAAGAGGGCATAGATGATCCTATGCTTAGAAGTATTTTGACCTCGAGTATAATTCTGAGACGACTCAGGAAAGCATAGACGATTTTATGTTTGGAAGAATCAGTGAGAAATCTCAGATGGGTGGTACGAATAATCCTCATCCTCCCTTTTCCCAATAGGGAAATGTGCAAATTTAGTCATTGTGAATCTGTGGTCCCCAACAAAGGAAGTCTTCCAAGTCCAGTGTGTAAGGGAGCCCCAAGGTGAGAAGAAGCTGAGCATGGAGCGCAGAGGGGTGAAGGAATGAGTGAGGACAGGGCAGCATTGAGAACCCGGTATTAAAGAAACTGGATAAGGCCAGATCCTGTAGAATTTTGTAGGACATTTTTATAAAATGGGATTTTTATTCTACTTGCAGTGGAGAATGATTTGATTTACTCTTCATGTTTAAAACTCCAGAAGAATGAGTGGAGGTTTTTAAGAGTAAATAAGAGATGAACTAGAAGTTCTGTTTCAATGATAGTATTATGATAAGGTAGACTACTCTGGTATCAACAGAAATATGAAAATATTTAATATAAGTTCTAAAAATAAAGCTGATGATAGAATCGGTTGACAATATTTCTTTAGCAATTTCGCCATCCTATGCACATATATCTGAAAGCTTTCTTGATGTTGGGAATACAAAATGCATATGATTCATGAGGATATGTAAAGTTAAAGAATTCTTAAAAGTATATAGAGCAAAATCTCTTTTAAGGCTTTCATCTGCAAAAGATTCATATAGAGGAGTCACATGTCAGGAATTGCATTAAGCTGTAAGGTTTGACATATGAATAAAGAATGATCTTGATTTTGAAGAACTGCTAGACTTTGCTTTGTTGTTGAATTTTTCCAAAAGTGTGACTACCATTTTGCTAAAAGAAAGCAATGTTTTTATAAGATTATGTGTCCAATGAAAAGATCAGAACAGTACCTTTATTATTAAAGATATAACAACTAAAGTAATTTACAATTTATAAAAACAGTAACACATGTAATTATTTTTCATTCTCACAAGAAATCTCTAAATCAATGATTCTCAGGATGAGGGAGATGTCAGAGATTAATTATCTAACTAGTTAATATGTGGCAATATTTAAGAACATTTGTGTTTATTACCAACTTGTCTTAGTTACTTTCATGTTACTGGAACAAAATACCTGATACACAAAGTTAAAGGTGAAAAGGTTTCAGTTCCTAATTTATAGAGGTTTCATTCCATAGTCAACTGGTTCCAATGCAAGGTGGCATGGCAGAGGGAAATGGCAGAGAGGCATGGCAGAGGGGCGTGGCAGAGGAGAAATAGTTCATGGTTAGGCAGGCAAAAGGCAACAGCACCAGTGAGTAGCAGTTGCAAGCTTCCCCTTCCCTGTGTTTTTTTTCTAAATTTTTAAAAGTGTTTCTTATTTCACTTTTTTAATGAAAAATGAACAAAATCTATCATACAGAATTTCAAAACAAAATAATAAGAGATTAACAATGGTTATTATATTATATATTGCTATTTTCAAAGTAGTTGCTTAGATTACAAATATAGGTAATGGAAAATGATCAAGCAATCAAATAAACCATTATTTTAATGAGCTGACAGAGATTACTAGCATAATTATCTATCTTGTATATATATATTCTATATAATATATATATATATATATATATATATATATATATATATATTCTTTTACCTTTTTTTCTTTTCTCCTTTCCTCTATTCCAGTTGTTCTTTTCTTTTGAGCAGTTTCTTCCTCTTTCATTTTCACAATATCTATTGTACAAAACTCTTTCAGTTTTTTACACTAGAGGGTCAGTACAATGTTTACACATGCAAGTCTGATTTATTTCACTTATGAGTAAAACCACTGTAGAAAACAGTGTGGAGATTCCTCAAAAAACTAGGATTGGAAGTCCCATTTAATCCAACTATTTCCCTTGTGGGTATTTTCCCAGAAGAATTTAAAACATCATACCACAGTGATGTATGTAAACCTATGTATATGCAGCACAATTTGTAATAACTAAATCTTGGAAACAAACCATGGAATGGATATAAAAGATGTGGCATTTTATACAATGGAGTACTACTTAGCTATAAAGAAGGATAAATTTGAAGCTTTTTAGGTAAATGGATGCAACTTGAGATCATACTCACAAGTAAAATAAATCAGACTTGTGTAATTTTATCCCATTCAAGCCACAGGCCTTTTGAATGGTGCCAGCCTTACTCAAGGGTGGGACTTCCCATCATCCATACCCAAAACTATGATAAACCAATTAATGGACTAATTTAATAGCACTCCCTTAATCCCAGTGTCCCACTCTAAATCCACATTCATGCTTTTAGATCCAGCCATTTCCAGCAAACCCTGCCTGTTACTGCAGAAGGTTTTGGGGAAACATCTAAATACAAGTCTTAACACAACTTGAAGGAGTGCTGCTGGCATCTGGTAGACAGATCAGAGAAGCCTCAAACATTCTACAATGCATGATACACCCATGATATTTCCTATCAATAGGAAATTCTCCAGCCAAAGGTCAGTTGTTCCAAAGGTGAGAAGATCTGCTCTAACTGATTTTTTTTGATGCAGTAACACATTCCCTAAAGCATATCTTATCTTCCAGTATTTCCCACCCTTTGTTTTATCATAATACACAACTCATTTCAAAGGCTACAGTATCTGACTGATGTCCAAGTTGAGTCCGTACTTATAATTGGCCGTTCCTTGCACATTGCTATGAAACTCTTGTGTGGATAAATTAGCATGTGGAGCCTGTGTGGTATCACACTGAATTAAATAAAAAGATGAAATGATGGAACAGCTAAAGTATAGAGGGTATAACCCCTGTGCCATATTGTAAGTGCTTAAATGATAATTTCTCACTATAGAAATAGGAAATAAACTCCAAACTCATGATCACTGGATTTGTATTTACGTTTCTCTCCATGCAGTTTGTTTGCATGTATTATCCCACTGAACTGCATTAGCAACTTCAAATGTTATTTCCATGCTTTTTTATTTGATTATAGCTCTGTTTATAGTTGTTCCCCTTTTATGTAAAACAAACTGAAAATATTATAAATCACTTTCATTGAGACTATCTCTATCTATAGATCAGATGGCAGATAATGAACGTTATTTAATGATTGTGACATGGTATAGCAGTATAATCTTCTCTCAGTGTTCAGCTGCAAATCCTGCCTGTAATATTATTGCTTAAATTTCAAGGATTAAAAAGGATTTTCTAATATTTCTATGTATTTTCTAAAAATTTTAACTCCTAACACACAGTGACTAGACCCACATTCCTAGACAGCAAATGTCAGTGACATTATTTTGTGATTCAGTTGGATCCTAAAGAGTAGTCACCTCATTTTCATCTTCCAAATTAAATGATCACCATGGAACTGGTGTGCTTATGCTTTGTAGAATGCAAGAGAATGCCACACATCATTGGGTACAGGTATAAAATTATATACAGTGGAAAAGGCAGATAAGAGAGAGAATGAGACTTCTTTGTAGGACTAGTGAGCCATGCTTTACACGGCACGATTTGGGGGAAGCAGGAGTGTGGCTCCTGTCTCTTCTACTAAGTGTACTTAACCCATTTTCCCTTTAGCCTTATATTCCAATAGAAAAAAGTGGATCATTTGGTACACTGAAAAATTTTTCTTTACCAGGTTACTGTTAAAATATCAATGCTTTGAGATAACACAGACATTTTTAACAATTAGAAAA
>PVLA01000045.1:153256-213256 GCA_004027455.1 Hydrochoerus hydrochaeris
CTTTCCCTTTCCTTTGCTTCCTTCCCCCCCTCTCCTCTGTCCTTTTTTCCCCTCCCCTCCCCCTTCCCCTATTCTCTTCTTTTTCTCTCCTTCCTTCCTTCCTTTCTTCCTTCCCAGACTCCATTCATTCATAGCCAGACTATTTTCTTCTGTGAGACTACTTTATACTCTAGTGCACGTTCTGTTCTTCTCTTTCTACAACCTCCTTCCTTGCTCTGCCTGTTTGGTCATCACTTAAAATATTAATTGGGACCAGGAGCAAATCACAAGTTTAAGAACTTTAAGTAATACTTCAGTATCTGGCTCATGTCTTGGCAGTTCTTAACAGGGTTGAAGATTTAGAAGAACCAGGACCTTGAAAAGCACCAGGAACTGAGGCCAAGGATTCAGTTCTGTAATTCTTTTCTCTCTTTCCTGTTCATTTCTCCTCCTCGTGAATCTTAGTCTCATTTATTCCTGCTGGTATAAGACTTTTCCTACATATGGAGGTGGTGGGGAAGGAGATATTGCCTCAGTAACCCCAGTTTAGTAATCCCAGGTGAGAAAACAATTTTCCTTCCAGTGTCTGTGTACTAGGCCTGTGGAGCTGTTGATCATTTATGCCTGTCTATACAACCCATCTCAGGATCAATCTTTGGATCCAAAGGAATAGCAAAATATGGTTGGTCAGATCTTGGCTATTGATCAATTCTGTGATGAAGTCCAGAATTATAACAAAGAGAAAGGAGGAAGGCAAAGGCATTCTAAGGAGCCAGATATTAGCTGCACAGTCCACTGTATTTAGCATTTGAGACCAAGCTGAGGAGGTACTTTATGTGGCTTTTCCTAACCCATAGCTGAGAATGGGCCTCTCCTTTCACTTCTACCTATCAATAAACCTAAAGTGCGGCACTATTTGAATGTTTCTGAAGTTGGTGGTGCCCTGAGAATAGTTAGAACTGATCTATCCCTAGTTCCTCCACTTAGACAAGGTATGGATGAAGAGGAGCACTGAGTCATAAGGAGAATGTGGTTAAACTAATTGAAAAGAAAAATCATTTCATCTCCACACCATTTTTGGGTGGCATATATAAGCAAAGCCAATCTTTTTTTAAAAAAAATATTTTCCTTTATAAATGCATGGACACTGAATAATGTAGTGATAAAACTAAACTAGCAGACTTGTGAAAATAGTGAAATGGATCAGGGAAAGGGGAGCAAAAGGCTAAAGAATAGGACAGAAAAGAAATGAAAACATGTTACACTGATGTGAAAATTTAACATAATGTCATTATTTTATAATAAAAACATACATCACTAAAGGAGTATAAAATGCCAAACTGCTGAGTGTTGAAGAAAAATACAGTTGAAAATAATAGCAAATAAGCTATGTCATTTGCTGCTGCAATAATTTTATTTCTGTCTTATTATTTCCCCCCCCAAAATTCATGTGGATCCTTGCACTTAAAAGGCATTTGGTCCATCTCTAAGAGTTTCAGCATTTATGTAAAGTCCAACTCCCAAGTCTCCTCTGAGATTTAAAGAATTCTCTTAGGTAAGAAAGAAAGGTAAACACTGCCATCTTACAATAGCACAAGATCAATTATTACTTTTCCAAAAGGTACAGATGGGGAATATGAAGGAATGGGATCAAAGCAAGTTCAGCATCCAATAGAGCAAACATTAAATCCTTTAGTTCTATATGCAGCATCCAATGCAATCAGTGAGGAGATGTGATCACCAAAGGGCCCTGTCAACCATGTCTACAGCACTTGCGGTCTTTGCTTTTGGGCTCTGTTCCCTCTTTGCAATTTTCCCCAAACATCCACATTTCTGTCTTCTTCAAAATTTTGAAGTCTCCACTGAACCTTTTACTTCACATAGCTTTACACCCTGCCTTCTTAGAATCTCACTAGTTGGCTTCTGAGGGCTTCTGATATCTGGGTGGAAGCCTTTCTGTAAGTTCATATAAAGCCAGCACGAGGTGGATGCTGCCAAGTTCTGCCACTAGATGGAGGGTAGCCAGGCTTCCTTCTTTCTTAGCTGTAGGAGTCAAGTGCCTGGTTTACTAAGTAGTACTCTGAACTCAATTCTGAGTAACAATTTTTTTTATGTAAAGAGAAAAAAACAGAAAAAGGATAGGAACATTACAGAATTTGAATAAAAGAAGATAAAACAGTAAGAAATCACTAGTTGATAAATTACATATTGTTCTTTTAGAAATAGTTTTTCAAGTTATAAAATTAAAGCACACAAAGTGGACATTCTAGCAGTGAGAGTGCAAACAGATCTGTTCAACAATCCAACAAGAACCTAGAAATATGGATATCAATCCCACACTCCTAAGCATACATGCAGCTATATCTTTTATAGTGCTTCCTATTTTCTTTTTTTACAATAGCAATTACACATTTTTAAAATTTTATTTAAAGAGAAGAAAAAAACAAAACAGAAAAAAGGGTAGCAACAATACAGAATTCTAAAAGAAAGAAAGAAAAAGAAAGAAAAAAAGGAAAATGAGAAAAAGCCCCACTAAGAGATCAGTAGTTTATAAATTACATACTGTCATCCTGGATGTAGTTGTTCAAGTTACAAAGTTAAAGGGTACATAGTAAACATTCAAACAGTCAGACTACAAACATTTCTGCTTAAAGATCCAACAAAGATTCAGCAATATGGTCATCTATTTTACACATTCAAACATACATGCAGTTATATCCCTTAGAGCACTTTCTTTTCCTCTCTTTTTTACAATAGCAATTACACATTTTGGTTTTATTACATGTATAGTTCTTATTTACTTTTTACACTAGAGACACAATATGATATTTATAAATATGATTCTTATTTATTTCACTAATGAGGATAGTCTCAAGTTGTCTCCATTTACCTATGAAGGCCTCCAGATCATCCTTTTTTATAGCTGAGTAATATTCCATCGTATAAAAATGCCACATCTTTTTCATCCACTCTGCAGTTGATGGGCATCTTAGTTGTTTCAAGGATTTAGCTATAACAAATTGTGCAGCTATGAACATGTGTGCACATACATTACTGTGATATGAACATTTCAGTTCTTCGGGGAAAATACCCAGGAGGGGGATAGCTGGATTGAATGGGGCTTCCAATGCTAGTCCTCTGAGAATTCTCCATATGGATTTCCATAATGGTTGCACCAGTCTACATTCCCACCAATAGTGGAGCAGTGTTCTTTTTTCCCCACAACCTCACCAACATTTGTTATCAGTTGATTTCTTGATGGCAGCTATTCTTTCCGGAGTGAGGTGGAATCTTAATGCTGTTTTAATTTTCATTTCTCAAATGACTAGCGATGGTGAACATTTCTTCATGTATTTATTTGCCATTTATATATCTTCCTCTGAGAACTGTATGTTCATCTCAGATGCCCATTTTTGGACAGGGTCTTTGAATTTAGGGGGCTTGATGTTTTTCAGTTCTTTATATGTTCTGGACACAAGTCCTTTGTCTGAGGGGTTGCTGGATAAAAATCTTTCCCACTCTGGGTTTTCTTTCAACTCTGTTGGTGATTTCCTTTGAAGTGCAGAAACTTTTCAATAATATGAGATCCCATTTATAGATTCTTTGAAGTGATTCCTGTGCAGTTTGCATTTTGTTCATGAATTCTCTGCCTACCCCTATGTCTCCAAGACTTCTACCTTCCTTGTCTTCCAGTTTGAAGTTCACATTGTCTGCAAATAGAATAGCTACCCCTGCTCTTTTCTGGGTTCCTGTTGCATGGAATACTGTTTTCCATCCTTGGACTTTTATTCTATGAGTTTCCTTTTGGGTCAGATGTGTTTCTTGTATACAGCATAGTGTGGGATCCTGTTTCTTGATCCATTCTGTCAATCTATTTCTTTTTATAGGTTAATTGAGGCCATTTACATTTTTATGGATATTGCTGATATGTACTGGCTTGACTTTGCCATGCTATGTTCCAGTTGTTTCTTTCTGCTTTTCCCCTTATTTAATTGCTTATCCTACCTGGTGGTTTCTTTCTGTTGTTGTTTTGGGGATTGTGGTTGTTTTTGTCTCTGTCTAGTATGTCTTTTGGTACTCTTTCTAGGGTTGGTTTGGTGGAAATGAATTTCTTCAGTTGTTCTTTGTCATGGAAGTATCTTGTTTCTCCATTAAATTTGAATGAAAGTTTTGCTTGGTACCTCAGTTTGGGTTGAAAGTTGTTTTGTTTCAGGGCTTGAAATACCTCACTCCAAGCTCTTCTTGACTTGAGGGTTTGTGCTGAAAAGTCTTCTGTGATTCTAATGGGCTTTTCTTGATAGGTGATTTGTGTTTTTTCTCTAACAGCTTTTAGTATTTTGTTTTTCTACTGAATGTCTGTCATCTTAATTATGATGCATCTGGGTGTGGATTTATGTTGGTTGTGACTGTTTGGCATTCTATATGCCTCACTTATCTGCATATCAGATTTTTCTCCATGTTTGGGAAATTTTCTGCTATTACTTCTGTGAATACTTTACATATGTCATTCGCATGGACTCCTGTATCTTTGCTAATGCCCATTATTCTTATATTGTTGCTCTTGGCATCATCATGAAGCTTCTGGATTGTCATTTCATGCTGCTTTGTTATTTTTAAAAGTTCTATCCTTTCCTGATCACTAATTGCAATCCTTTCCTCAAGATCCGAAATCCTATCCTCAGCTTCATTTAAGTGGTTTTGCACGCTTTCAATAGTATTTTTTGTTTCTTAGATGTCTCTTTGAGTTTGTTTCATAAATTCTGCTTGTTTTCTATATTGTTCATTCAAGGTTTCAATCAGCTTCCCAGGCTCCTGTACTTTTTTCTCTATTTCTTCTTTAGCTGCATTCAACAACTCCTTTACTAAGGTTGTTATTTCTGTCTTTACATGGGAGAGTACTTCTAATTTGATTTCCTCTACAGCCTGATGGAGTTGTTTTTTTATTTCACTTGCTATCTTTTCAGAGATTCCTGGTGTGTTACTTTTGGGGTCCTCTATTTAAATGTCTCATGTACTTGCTTCTTGTGTACTAAATGTTTGAGACTGCATTTTGCTTTTTTGTTTTGCCATTTTCACTCTGCCTGATGTTTTCTGTGTGTAGGAAGGGTTTACCCACAGAATTTTTAGACTCACCAAGGTCTTTCAGTTAGTTGGAGGGGGCTTTACTACTGGCCTCTTTACCCACTGTAAACGTCTATGTTAGGAGCATACTCACCACACTGACCCAGTTAATCTGCTGTAGTTCAAGGTTCACCACCTTGGAGTGAAGTTTCAAGTTTTTCTCGTGCACTGGGATTCTGCCAGAGTGAGTGGCCAGGGCCCGGGCCTGGATTCTGGGTCCTGCTCGCTGCTTGGCATTTGCTGGGCACGGCCCAGTTAGGCCCCCATCTCTGTGTGTGCCTTGGGGTGGCCTCCTATGTAGCGTGTGGTCTTACTGCCTGGGAGCAAGCTCAAATCCCTTTCTGTGCACTCGGAGTCTGCCAGAGCATGTGGTTAGCCACTCCTTATTTTTTAAATTTAAGCATTGTTACTAAAAAATGAAAGGGCTTCTGTGGTGACAAGTTCACATAATCCCAATACTTTGGGAGACTGAGGCAGGAGGATTGAAAGTTCAAACCCAGCCTAGTCTATTTAGCAATTTAGAGCCTATCTCAAAAAAAAAAAAAAAAAAAAAAGGCTGAGAATGCAGCTCAGTGGTAGAGCATTTGTCTAGCATGCAGAAGGCCTTGGGTTCCCTGGGTTCAGTCCCTAGTCCTTCAAACAAACAAACACAAACAAACAAATTAAAGGAATGTCAGTGTCTACCCTGGATAAGCATGATCCTGTATCAGTGACATATCACTCTTTACTCAATTTCAATGTCTTTCCCTCTTCAAGGATACATTTCTCTTATGTCCTTCAAAGGGGTTGACATTGACTCTGTTACTGTGGAATGAATGATAAGAGATGTACTAAGAAAGTGGAAATGGACTCAACAACAAAAAAATACAAACAAACAAAACAGTACTCTTCCTTTTGCAAAAGGAAATCAAAACCTTACAGTGTACCTTTTCCATGGGCTTCAGCAAACCAGGTATTTTTTACCATCCTGTTAGTAAAATAGCCTGCAGTTTGAATTCTGGTCATGGGTGGTATCTGGAAGAACACACATAATAAATCAAAATTGTGACCTTTGACATGGTTCAATCCTGAACTTTCACTCTTTGTTAGTAAATTTGTTTGTTTTGGAATTGGTCCTGTTTTTTAGGAAGAAGCATAATGAAGTAGCAGGAACTTTAGGGAACTTGGCTCCCTTCTACTGGCTGTGTCACTTTGTGCCAGTCACCATGTTCTCTGAACTCAATTCCTACTCTGTAAAAGGCTAATAACTTTTCTGCCTTAGTGTTGCTTTTAGGAAAAAAAGATATTGATATGACTTAAGCACTATAGAACATCATAAATCTAAAGGATAATAGTTCAGGTAGGTAGCTGTTTCATGTCCAGTTATGAAGTGAGGAAGAAATTTGATTTTTTTCTTTTTTTTTCCTTCATTTTGACTTAAGGCTCAATCACAAGAGTTTTAATTATTCTCAGTCCATCTATGATATAAGCATTGTATTCATTTAAGTGGTTTTGCACTTAAATATCATGTGCTTTGATATATCTCTAGGCCTATATTTAGATGTTAAAAATCTGCTTACCAACAATGTATACACTGGTCAGTAAATGTATTTTTTCTCCAGCTTTAGAAGATGAATGTTTTGTTATTTATTATTTTGTTTCAGAGATTCTAAGGCCTAAAAACAAAATAATAAATAACAAAACATTCATCTTCTAAAGAGAGGTTCCAGAGTTCTAGCACTGTGACTACAAGTTTAAGAAATGGTAGAAAATGTGTGTAGTCTGTGGCTATTTGGTATGGGAGCCCATAGTCACATATAGACACTTAACATTTATTATGTGGCTAATGAAACTGAGGAATTTAAGTTTTTACTTTACTTTGATTAATTAAAAATCAAACTTACTTAGCCACATATGGTGAATTTTACTGTATTGGATACAACAAACTCAGACCATGCATGATGATTTTGGAAAAAAAATTGCTAAAATCTAGTATGGTCTCTCTTTATCTAATTCATCATGTTTCTCCAATGTATGGGAGAGAGGGTGAGTATTCATTGGGAGATGGAAGAAGACTGCTGTGAGGATCACAGGCAGATAGTTTTCAATGTATTATGATATTTCCATCTCTTCTCCCTGGAGATAGAGCTATTGTGCCTGTTCTTTTATTTCATATGAAATGAATTGGTCTCTGCTGCACCACAAGAGGGAGATTGCTGTCTTACATGGGAGAAAGAGTCTACAGTCTGAGACTGGTGAAGCAACTTGTACTCCAACCTGAGTTCCACTTCCAGTTTGCTAAGTAAAGATATCTAGACAACTTTAGAAGCAGATATGGGCCTGTTAAGGAAATGTCTCATGGTTCATATTAACAGAGTCCCACAGAAGAGTTGCTTACCTTGTATGAAGTTACCTTAAGTGAGGTAAAAGCACTAGAAATGAGAATACCAAAGAAATCCTAAAAAGGCATCAAGAATAGGCATTGTCCACGCCATGTGAACAATTGTAGCTCCCAAGGATAGATCTCTTTACTTGGCCTGACTCTAAAAAGAATCTTTTGCAGACATTTGCAGTACTTACAGGAAATGAATGCCAGGTTATGACTATTACTACCCAAGGAAGATCTTTTCTGTACTATATTGTTCTTCCTTCTCTCCACCTAATTTCCCAAACTTAAACAAGGATTACTAGAATCCTCACAGAGAATGGAGAAGAGGAATTGGGGAAAATGTGGTAAGAGCAACCAAACCTTTCCCCCATCATGGATTTTCCAGGTTCAGGCAGAGATAAGGAAGAAATTTGGAAAGCATTTGAGATTGTGTTATATTGGTCTAGAAATTTCCATATCTGAAAATAATGAAGAAATTTCTTCTGGAATATGAGAAATGTCATTTGACATCATAAAGTATGAATTGTAAGACTGAATTTCCTCTCTTGCACCAGCTGAGTCTAGCCGATGACAATAATATGGATAACTGTACATTATTAATGTTATGTATTAATAATGTGGTGATGAATAGCTAATATTTGTTGTCTCTAACATGCTAGCCAATGGTGGTGAGCCTATGGCACATGTGCCACGATGGACATGCAGAGCCCTTGATCCAAGTCACCCCAGCAGCTGAGCATCAGATAATAGCTGTTTTCTTCTAAACTAAAGTCTGTTTTCAGATTTAATTGAAGTGTTGGCACTGTGTCGTAAATAAGTGAGTTTGGAATTGCAATTTGGGCACTTGGTCTCTACAAGGTTTTTAGTTTGGGCACTCAGTCTGTAAAAGATAGGCTCTTTTCTAAGTAGGTTATCTGTTTTAACTGCTCAGCTGGATATGCATGTGGAAGTGATTTCTGTCTGTCTTAGTTCAGTTAATTAAACATAAAATTGTCTCAACCACCCTGAAAATCCAATCACACTTCTGGAACAACATAATCACTTATTATTTGTTAAATAGACTTATCAAATATTTCATATGCAACATTTCATTCATTAGTTTGATAGTGAGACAGGCAGTCATTTCACTCATCTTAAAATGAGAAAGGTGAGATTCAAAGAAGTGTAGTGAGTTGACCTTGCACAGGGCTGAGTCTGTCAGGCCTCAGTGCTTTGGTATTTATCGATGGTATAACTGGGACAGAAGGATTGGCCATCTGTTTTCTTTTCTTGTTTGATCAAACAAAATAAAGTTAATGTGTTTGAATATTGTAAACCACAATGAGTACTGAACAAGAAGTAATTTTAATTGTAAAATTAGTGTGAGCTTCTTCGTTGACTTACCTTGATGATAAATTTTTAACTTTAATGTACATGGAGAAGAGTCTAGAGAAAATGGCTCAAATTCCCACCCAACATGCATTATTCCATACAATACTGAAAAAGAGAAGCAAGGAAAACTTTTCATTTCTGACCCCTTAAGTACTTATGACCCTCTCAAATCTTCTTCCTCTCCACTTTATTTCACTGTTGTTGTTAACATGAATTTCAAAACCCAAGAGAGGGATAAGGCTCTGACCAAGAAGAAAAGGAAGATGCTATGCTGTTATGGTTCAGAGTATTCTGAACTCTTGAAATTTGGGGCCTATTTATACTACAAGACAAACAGAGATCATGTTAACGATAACAGATGTTACAGGGAAGCGTGGAGGTTTCTGTAGGCTACTCTATGTGAGATCAGAAGCAGTAGACTTTTCCTGTGGAGGAAGTCCAATGGGAAGCTACAAGTTGGCTATAAAGGAGATCATTGTTGTATTACAGTCTGGCTGAGACTGAGAGCACAGCATAGTGTTCCACTCTGTTGTTTGGATGCACATATACCTTTGCTATTCCTGGTACAATTTTCTTACTGGTTGCAGTATTATTCCCAATTCTCAGTAGGTTGCTCAAAGGTAAGGAAAATGCCAAACCACTTTGAAGGGTATAGGAGATGCCTTATATTTGCAAATATGATTGGAAGCATTTATCTTTCTGTTCCCTCCACATCTTCTAAATATTAGCATTTAATAAAATACACATTTCTTCATTTATTTTGAACTCCCTCCAAAGCCAGCAAATACCAGAACCCCAAATGTTATGATAGGATAGGTTCTTTACTGGTTTGTTTTCTTTTCATTCTTTCTGTTTTTACTGTGTGATTCTTTTTCATTATAAATCCTTATGTTTCCAACTCAAGGAGCCTGACTAATCAGAAGGGCTTCTAGCAGAGGTAGACAAATATTCTCAACATGGTCCTGAGACCCTACAGATGCAGATAGCTCTGCTATTCACAGGAAATGAAGAAGTCAAGTCCATCAGAGACAGGGGATTTCCTCTTCAGATAAATATGTTAGCTGTTGCGTATTAGTTGTATAAAGCTGAGGGATAGAGAAGAGATGATTTCAGATGGTGGCGGAAATGGCTTCTTTTTTATGCCGGATGCCATTAAAAGCAGACTGGGACAAAGCCTTGCACATAGGTTATTTATTTGCTAAGTGGTCCCTGGAAATAAGAGTAGGACTAATCACCCTGAAAATCCAATCACATTTCTGGAACAACATGATCCAAACAAAGAAGAAACAAAGAAGAAGGGAAGACAACTCAGGATGACTATGGGGAATGCTTGTCTTATGAAGTTTTCTAGGGACTCATAGATAGCATCTTAAAACTCCTCATAGGCGAAGGTGAAAAATACAGATTCATGTGTCTGATTGGTCAGAGGTATGCTGGTTGCACATGTATGGATACTGAGTAATCCATCTCATACGTAGTATCATAGATGCCCAGCAGAAAAAGGTAGGACAAGACTCACTTTCTCCTGCATGAAATAGGAAGCCACATCACTGGCTGGAGTAAGAAGTGAGACTGACAGGATCTTGTGGAGCCAACAAGAGGCATCTAACACAGGCTTCTATTGAGATGGTTATTTCTAGGGTGACAGTTTCCGTTCAACTTGGAATGGTCTCAGTCAATCTCCACTTTTACTGCTTGTCAGCCATGTATCACTTGTCAGGTAGACAAGTTATTCGCTCTAGCACTAGTTTTTTCATTTGTGAATTTCCTAAGTGTTGCCACTTACCTCAATTGGTTGTTTGGGATTAGAGGAGCCACATAAATTAACACTTAGTGCCTTGTAAATATTTACACCTGCTATCTTTACTATTATTAGTGTTAGTAACAGTTGCATGTCTGACAAGTTTGGGCTGGACCTCAGACCAGTAATGGAAAGATGATATTTAGAGAAGAAATAAAAGAGAAACTTTTATAAAAAAAATTGGAACTTGTCCTTTCCATTGGGTAGATAATATTAATGTTCACATAAAGTGTATGCTTAGATGAACCTAAAGTATAAAATTATAAAGTGACTTCCAAATCATTAAAAATAAATAAAATATAAATATAATATTTGATTATTAAGTAGGTTCAACTTTTTTTTAAATTTGTTGGAAAAATTTTAAATAGGTCTGTTGCTGATTCCAGAGGAGACTTTTGCACTGCAGGAACCCTTTTTTTCTTATCTTTCCAGATTTATATTCATAAAATAGTAATGATCAGCAAGGAGATTCATGAACTTAATTTCAGTTCCTGAATTCTATATCCAAAAATAGCTTTTGTTTTAAAATTCCCAAATATTGATTAACTGAGATACATGATTTGCTAGTCAGATCAGAAGTAAAAGAAGAAGGAAAAAGAATATCTCTCCTGTATATATTATGCCAAAAGAAAGAAATTATCAGAAAAATATCCATTAAATGTCAATGTAACAACTGCTCCAAACTCCAGATGGATTGATTTCCAAAAAGTTTTTATTTGTATTGTGTCTTCATGCAAGTAATAGGCTCATTTCCAGGTCAGTAAACAAAAGTGTTTCATAAATGTGGTATTTTACAAATAGTTTTCTAGATTCTGGATTCAGAACAGTGAGTGTTACAATGATTATTTTCCCCATAGGAAACCTTCTGCCTTTTCATATAAAAGTCACTATTGGTTCTGCATCTGAGGTCTAGGAAGTCTTTCCTCAGGCAGTTGGACCTACAATTTTTGTCTCAGTATTTCAGCTTCTTCCAGATTACAACACTTTGATGAGGGAAGGGTAGAACCTATTAATAATTTTGTTGGGGCAACAAGTGTAAGTCATTATTGTCCTGAGAAAATGGAGGTAGGGATGCATGGTCGTCCTCGATATACACTCCTGGGAAGGATTCCCATGGCCTATTTGTAAATACTAGCAATGTAGAAGGAGTTACATATTTTTATTTTAATTTTGGTTAATTCAATGAATGTTGCTGAGACTCTATCATGTGATAAACACTTGGGATACAGTGTGGTAAAGATGGACATGACTATTGTACAGAATTTATAGTGAGTGTGAAAAGGAGATATCAAACAACCAATTGTAAAATAAAGCATGAATATGATAAGCAGGGAAGTTCAAGACATTAAGAGATAGTTGGAGGGAACTAAGATTATGATTTTAGACAGGATTAAAAAAACTTCCGGGAAGCACCAGATAGCAACTCTTTGAGTTTTTAGGCTTGAATAGTTATGTATGGCCTTTGTTTTTCCTCATCCTCCTTCTCCATTCCCTCTCTCTTTGTTCCTCCTTTTCCTTTTCATTCTTAGTTGAGGTTTGTTCTAAAACAGACCATAAGAAACTTAATTTATATTTTGGAGGCAAATCAGAATAAAACTTCTGCAGGCATCATAAGTTTGACAGTGAGGAGACCACATAAAAAGGATGGATAGATAGGTGATAAAATGGGACAGTGTTAGGACACTCAAGAGGACTGTCAGTAACTAAGCAGGTAAAGGATTTTTCCAGGAATTTAATAGTTCCTCTTTCTCCTCCTCTTTCTCTTTCCCTTCATTATTTTACTTCTCATAATACCTATTTCTGTCATGGGCCAATTCTGAAATTAGGTGAGAATGAAATGATGTCTATAAAGTTGTCCAAGACAGGAATGGGAAAGTACATTCAGTTTGATATAGAAAGGGCCATCTTAGGACTGCAGCGTCTCTCAGACAGGTGGAAAGCATTATTTCTGCTTGCTTATATGCACAGGGTCATACATTGATTGGGCACACATAAATTGTATGTGATCTGCTTCTAATACATGAAAGAATAGGAGTATTCCCATGGACTATGATTAGAAGAAAAAGAATTTGGGGTGAGGATAACAGCAGTCACTCAAGCATCAGTGAGGGAGTTGTTTGAACTGATGAAGATATTCTGAGGGGAAAAGTCACCTTGTCACCAGATTTCTTCATAGCCTTCTTTCTGTGCTGGTAAACTGTAGGGAAAACTACTTGACTTTCATAAGTCTGACCCTGGTGCATTTAACATTTGTAAGTGCCTTTGGTATCATATTAATAAATGTAATTTTGATCCAAATTAGTAGAAAGTTTAAGTCAATATTTTTATGTTTATAATTCATACCCTGTGTATTATACCTACATAAAACAAGAAGGATAACTTAGTCAAGCTGTATCAGTAATTAATCAGAACTTTTCTTCTCCGCCCATACTAACTAAACACATGATTTTCTGTTATCGATAGTGATTGAATTGAAGACCAGCTCAGGCAAAGCTATGGAGCACGTAAAGGTTTTCTTTTCTACGTTTGCATTTGCCTTCTGACATCCCCTTTCTACTTCAAACATCTATCCTGGCTTCATTTCCAGTTGTTACCTGGATATTTGCACATTAATTGAAAATTGCTACCAGTAAAATGCCTTTAAGGTCCAAATAAATTAATCTTTCACAGTGGACTTTTAGATGGAAATGGGGTCCTATGGGAGAGACATTTGCTAGAGGAGGGCAGCTATCAATTTGTGCTGCTGGCATTCAGGTACTTCACATCAGGTTCTGAGACGCAGCTCTAACACAGGACTTCTACTTGTGTTGTCAAATTATTTTTGAGTCGCTTTGACCCAGCATCCCCTGGGGCTACTGGCATCTTCTTCTTCATCTCTTTATAGACAAAGTAAAGGAAAATCTGGCCTCACTGACTCTTCCTTACTTCTTCTTCAGTCTATCCCACTATGATTTGATGTCCTCTCCATTATCCACTGAAATTACACCAGAAAACATTAGCAATTGCCAAATTAGCTCTATTATTTTTCCTTTATCTGTATGATCTTTGGGGAATCTGACACTAGGTCCACGTCCCCTCCCAACACCACCCCCCACTTCTGAAAATCACTTCTTCCTCTAATGTCGGAGGGAATGCATTGTCCCCCTTGTCTTATCAGACAGTACTAGGGTGACTTAAATGTGCAGCTCCTCTGGGAATACTTAGAATGTCCCGCAACTGCCTCAGTTCTTCGACATGAACAATTGAGTTTTCTCAGTTCTTATGTCAAGTACTGTGCAAAGAATCATCAAATCCCCACTGACCTGATCCCTGGGCTGAATCTTTTCCAAATACAAATTGGGAAGCCACAGCCATTGCCTCTTTGTTAACTTCTCCATCTGAATCCTCATCTACCCTTGGCTTTAACATTAGCATTTTCTGAAGTCTAGTTATCAACCATCTTCTCATTCTCCTGTTTTTTTTTTTCTCTCCTGATTTTATCAATGTCATGGTCTTTGACTACCAGCTCTGTGCTGAACACCCTAAATGTCTATTTCTCTTCTAGACTCATCCCTACCCACACTCCCAGATCTAAATATCTGGCTACCTAATCTGGTATTTCCATTCTGCTCGTTTTAGGGTGCCCTTCTTCAGCCCTCCAAACTCCACCCAGTCTTCCATGAGTAGCCACTCTTGATGACTCCGTTTCAGTCACTTCCTTCATGCAATGTGAAAGACTTGCAAAATCTATCTTTTTAATAGCTTTTAAAACGACTGTCTCTCTTCATTTTCTCCCCACTGTGTTGGTATGAACATTTATCTGAGCCATAACTGTAAGTACCATCCTCTGTTTTACTTAGTCTAAAACTCTGTAATTCTACAGTTTGTACAGAGAATTGCTATGTCCAAAATGCGAATCTGGTCTTGAGTGTGTTAACATAAAACTCTCACTGACTTTTCCTTAATTTTTCAAAATAAAATTTTGTTTTATTAGCATTAACAACTGATGCAATTTGTGCTCTAAACCGTCTTACAATTCTCTGGCCTGTGCTTCAAGCACCACCTCTCTTCCTGATAAAACTAAATGCTTTGCCTTGCTGGGACCCACTATACCTTTGAACAGTGTGTTATTCTGGATCATTCTCTTCATTTCATGAATGTCTATGCCTTATATATCTACTTAGAAAATGGTTTCCAGGGCCTAAGCAGTTATGTAGTAAACTCTATTTCCACAGGTATTGATTAGTGAATGTTAGCGGAGGGATTGAGACAGGAAGTGCATAGCCTTTCTCATCTGGGTGCAGCCTCCCTCCAGTACTGGCATGACTGGTGTGACAGGGAGACAGAAACCATGTCTGAGAGTATCCCGGGCACCTTCCAACAATGATCACTAGAACAGAGATGAAAATAGCCTGCAGTCCCCTGGCGACACCAGAGCACGCTGACTGCAGGTACATACGCTTATTGCCAGATAAGCCTTTCAGGGATGAGAACACCAGAGGTGATCGTCCGCATCCTTTCAGTACAGAACAGAGAGATGCTGAAGTCATCAACTGATTGATGTCTTAAAACAAAAATGTTGCACGTTTCTTTAATAGTTTATCAATCTGAAGTGTTACAACTTTAGAGCACGCTGTTGTTTTAAACATGTCGCCATTGTAGAACATCTTTAGGACAGAGTTCTGAGGGAGGACACTTACGTTTTTAAAATGTTAGCATTGTTTTAATCAAGTAATATAGCTATTTGAAGCAGGACATTTTAAAACTATCCAAGACAGATAAGTAAAGGATTCTTTTATTATGATAACCTGTAAATGCAATCAAGATTTTGTAATTTTGAATTGACTGCAGTTTGGTGCTAGACTGCAACTGGTTTAAGCCCAGACCCTCTCAGAAGTGAGACGCGAACATGTTTCCCCTCAGAGTACAAGCAGCTGGTCTACAAGAGATCCGCACCAGAGGGACACAGGTATGCTGAGTGCCACTATGTGGGTCAGGAACACCTCCGAAAGAAGCTAGTTAATGGCAGCAAATGGGCCTTGCAGAAGGGAGGAAACTTGACGCTTTATTTTCTTCTAAATCTATGTAAAAATGTGTGACATTGGTAGCTTATTATATGGTACATTAATTTTTTTAAATTCTTGGTTCCTTTTAAGTATTTAGTTGGAAAAATAGTAAAAAGTAATACTATGGTAGTTATCTTTCTTGTGGCTTGGAATGAACTAATCCGGGTTTTTATTTATCTGTTGTTGTCAATCCCCTTTTTTATGCTTGAAACTGCTAGGGAAGTTTCTGCATTGACTGGATCCCTCAAAGAATCAGAAGCATAATTTTCAGGAGAAATACACAAACACACACACACACACACTAAAATCTTCTTAAATGTGTCATTATTGCTTCTTCATGTTCAGGCAAGACCACCTGGAACATCCAGTGCTATAAATCTATATGGTGAAAATAGATCAGAGCAGTTATGCAGAAGCAACACATAGAGACTTGGTCAATTTAATATTCCACATATCCAGTGTGCTTCATTGTTAAGACTGCAAAAGGAGAAACATACATGGTTAGAAGAACCTTCACCAATATTTAGCAAGGTCTTCCACCTATATTTATGTAGCACATTGTACAAGTGCTTTTGGAATACTGTTTACAAGTCATCCTGGCATGCTTTACATGCCACTATTATTCCTTGTTTGTTTTCCTCTTCTTGAATTTTAGCACTTTGAGGGCAGGGCCTCTTTGTCTTTGTGTCTTCATCACTTGGCACAAATTACAGGAAGATTTAATACTCATTGACTAGAAAGCAACTACAGGGAAAAAAAGAAAAAGGAAGGAAATTTCTGTTGATTCTCAGTTCCACAGAAAATTTGGTACATTTGACTTATCTATTCTGTATTGGAGTATTACAAGATAAAATATGTAGTAATTATTTCTGCTAATTAATTACATTGCATTGTCTGAAATATGGTAAATCTGATATGTTTTAAATTTGATAAGTTAAAATTACAGAGATTTGTTTTTCTCTTACTATATAAATTTGCACGTTATTTTTGATTTTGCCTCTTAATCCTTAAAACTAAAATAATACCTGGTTACTTAAAGAAGTTTGCTGACCTGTACCTTATAAAGTACATGAATTTCTATAAATTTGAAGAAATAGTTTCTAAAAATTTCCGTATTGCCATATTTTAACAGTAAACAGTAGAATTAAAAACATGAATTCTGTTTCACACTTCTAAGTCCAATTTGTGTATATCATTTTATTTGGTATAGAGCTGAATGCATAACAGATGCTTAGTAAAAACTTGATTTATTTCTCTTAAGAAAATGCTTTGCCTTATCTCATAATTTCACTGAACTAAGTCCTAAAATATTCAGTATAAACAAAAATAATCAGGATTATTTAAATGATTTGGCTATACTACGAGGAATATTCTCAGAAAAAAATCCTAAACTCTTTGGACAGAGTTAACTCTTGATCAAACATTAGAAGTCAGTGCAGACTTAATAGATGTATGGTGGTGAACTCATTAAGAAATGCCTTTCAATTAATACATGAAAGAAATAGACCAATATTTGCTTAATATTAGTTTAATAATTTCAAATTCAGCATTAACACTTACACCAACCATAAAAAAAATTAAAAGATTTTGAGATTATGTAACTATATAACAAAGGAAATCTCATTGTGTAAAACATAACCTAGAATGTCTTGGTTATTTAAGGCTAACATTTTAATGGAACTTTCCATTTGTTCCTTTTGGTTACAAGGAAGTCGGTACTAATTTCAGTTGTTAAAGAGTGCATTTTTGCTGCCTGGGTAAGGCCAGTTGTGTTGTAAATCCTGCCTAAATTTAGCTTGAATAAACCAGTCAAGAATTTAACCTCTGTTTGACAAACTAATTGGCTGGAGGTTTAAGACCATCAGTTATGTAATAAAACTGTATGCAATCAATTAGGGAGAACTGATTATGTTCAGGCGGCTTCATTTCAGAAGAATCTTGTTAGCAATTGAATTCTGAGTAATTCCTAGAAAATGACTCAGCCTTTTATATAAGCATGAGCTTTTCAATTTCTTGCAAATTTCTCAGGGCTTCCAGGTAAGGGGTTGTATTTTACCAAAGAGAGCAATGTTAAGTTCACACAGATGAGATGGTTCTGGCCTATTTATTATGCCTTCCTTAGAGAATAAAAAAAATAAACTATTAATGTCAGATTTCCTCTCTAAGTGACCCAAATGAGGGACGGGGGTATAAGAATTAGGATTCTGAAATAAGCACAGAGGGATCTTTGTTAAGAAGCTCTTACCTTCTACTTGGAAGTGCAGATCTAGTAGCAGTGAGCTATCCAGCCAGAATTAGAAGACTAAGTGCGTAAGGAGGATAACTAAGAGTTTGTGACCAGCCTGCGCAACATAGCGAATTTATCCACAGCCTGAACTATATAGTGAGAATCTCTCTGTCTGTCTATCTGTCTGTCTGTCTGTCTGTCTGTCTGTCTGTCTGTCTCTCTCTCTCTCTCTCTCTCTCACACACACACACACACACACACACACACGGATGAAGAGTCTAGTAAAGAGATGGAAAGCTGGGAATCCAGAAAATGGAGAACATAGCTTTCAAAATAAAAAAGTAGAAAAGAGGGAATTTGGTCATTTTCCTCAGCCAAGCAGGGAAATTCAGTTGTGCCCATCAATGACATATAAGTTCTATCTCCATTTATCAAAAATTACTTTGGGATCTTTTAGTTTGCCTTCGTCTGCATTCTAGACCTACTTTTAAATAGTTTCTAATTATCAGAAACATCTGATAATTTCATTGTTTGCTATTAAATCAGAATTAAAGCATAGTTAGTACTTTTTACAGTGGTTCCTATAAATTAGTACATAGAATTGATCAAACCAAAGTCAAGGTGTCTAAAAATATTCTCACCTAACATTTTCTATATTCATCCTTATAATGAATAAATACTGATATAATTGAGTACATCATTTTTACATACACACACATGCTTGCTTTGTTTTGTAAGGACAAAGTCAAATATGTCCTATACTACTATCCTCAGCATATGGTTTCTAAATATACATTGATTTAACAAATGTCATCATATTCTTATTAACAGTGCTAAAAGCAAGAAACACATACAGTTACCACAGACATAATGTATCACACACATAACTTATGACTATCACAACTTCCTCTGACAAATTACTATATAACACAATTTTAAAGACCGTGTAATATTGAATAAAACACTTTACTGGCTTCAAATGTTGGATATCAAAGTATTTTCATCAAAATGCCTTATTGGAAAATATTGCTATTTTTTCACTTGGATTGCTGGGTGCTTTATAATGAGTGTGTCCTGTCTTATAGAAGTTGATGCACATTTGTAATAATGAAGTCCTTCTATATTCTTATAACTGTCAGCCTATAGTACCCAGTGGTGGTGAGGAGGTAGAATAGGTGGGACTGTGATACAAAGCTGGTTAGAGTGCAGAATTGTACATATACTCTCAAAAATAATTTGATAACTTCTTTTAAAGTTATAGATATGTTTAATGTATACCCCAGCAATCCAAGTCAAGATTATTTACAGAAATGAAAAGTTATGCTTAAGATAAACACCAGTAGGTGAATATCTATAACAATTTTATTTTTGATGGTTAAATATTAGGGGAAAATAAGTATTCTTTATCAAGAGTATGGATAAAAATCATTGTTTCAAATATCTAACTAGTGTTCAGAAGTAAAAAGGAACCAACTACTGATGCACGCAATACATTGGATGAATTTCAAAGACATAGAGAGAAGCATGTAGTATGAACACTGTTGCATGGTTCCTAGGAGGTAACATTCTAGGGCAGGGAAAGCTGAGGTGGTAAAATGATGAGTGACTGCTAGCTGTACTTGAATATAAAAGTGTTACTCTAATGGCTAGCCTGAGGGAGGTTTAGGGGATGTTGAAATTATTTTATATCCTGATTGTGGCTATAGTTACATAAATCTATACATTTGTTAAAACCCTTAGGACTATACACTTTAAAAATAAACCAAACTATCTTTCAGCCTATAGGATTTAGATGTACAATTGAGTGGTTTCTTTTCAGGCATATCATGACTGAAGATCATGGGGTCTTGGAGGCTATGGTATAGTTATCTGAGAGATGGAAAGGAGGAAAAGTCAGATATAATATAATTTAAAAAGAAAAGGTAAACTAGTTACAATAAAGAGGAAACTTGCTTATAGTTATTAAAAAAGGAGAGTTGAGGATTTAGTTTGAATGTATCACTTTATTGTCCAGTTGCGTGGATTTCCTCTCAGTACTTATTCTGGCATTAATTAATATAATAGTATTTGAAATAAAGATTAGAAATCTGCTCTGTTAGAAATAGCCTTGCTTTAAGGGACATGCATATTGATATACCAGGAAAACATGGGCAATATTCTTACTACTGAGATTTTTTTCACCCTCTGTAGAGTCAATGTGAACCACATATTTATTAAATGATTGATGCTTGTGCTTTTAGGAACCATGGGAATTACCATGCTAGATCAGATCATTAGTCTGCCTAGTCTAACATCTTGCTTCTGGCTTAGGTAATTATCTGATGCTTTTGAGGGACATTTAACTCTTCCTTACAAAGCATTTGACCAGTGTTTCACATAGTGTTGGTTCTCAGTATTGAAGTACAGGTGAAGAACCTGGGTGGAAGAAAAACAATGTAGCTCAGTTAAATTCTTTTGCACTTTTAAAATATACACAAATTTCTAAGAACAGCAGATTTTTCATTGTGAAAGACAGGCTAGTGGATAGTTCATTAGAGCTTGAGAGTGAAAGAAATTGTTTTTCTAAGAACCAAAACCACCAAAAGCAAATCTTTATGCTTCAAAATTTTACTTGGTGCTTTTGCCAGTTTCCTTCTGTTCTTCACGTCTGGATGTATGCCGATATAATATAGGAAAGCAGAGAAAGATAGGTTAAGATTTTCATTCGTGAATATATTGCTATACACATAATTTTATGTTGTTTATAGCCCTACAAAATCAAGGAATGTGTAATTAATATGATTCTTGGAAATATTCATGTACATTCAAACCCTGTTGTAAAATTTCCAAAACCTATAAAAAATGTTTTTAGCATGCCATCAGTGTCAGTTTCTGAGAATGTTAAATGCAACCTTGCTTCAAGCTAAATAACTTAATCTACATCCTAACAATAAATTGGATGGGTAAATGTTGTGTCTTGAATACTACCAGTGTACCAGGTTTATAGACGTCAAGCTTCCATTTTCTCCTTCTTCCCATCCTTTTCCATTTTCCTTACTTCTTCCTTTTATTCATCTTTTTTTTTATAATTTGGCAAAGCACACTTTGTGTTTCATAAATAATAGTATTAAGTACTATGGAGAAAGGATAGAAGTGGAGAATGAGGTTACATTATAAAGATGAGTTAAAAGCTTAAATTTATACTTGAGAATAACAAGATATGAAAGGATTTTGCAAAAATCCTTTGTTCATGAGATGATGTTTATTTAACAAGCACAGTGTTTTCAGTAAGATTAAACTGTGGATTTTGTCAAAAGAACTCTAAGAAGTAAAGTCTCTGTTCTTTAAATCCTACTGACTTAGAGAAATATTACTAAATACTTTAAGTCCATTTTTATTCAGTTTCGTCTACTTGCCGTTGGTTGTAATAGACTTAGAACTTCAAACTTATTCTTTTTTTCTGTTTTAAAATTTTGTCAAGATTGTTTTCTTTGTGCTTGTTGTTATTCCAAGAGCACAGTAGAATTTCAGTCCCTCTGCGGGCAGTGCTATTGGAGATGCCACGGTCTCATGGCAGTGGAAACTTTGTGTGTGACAGTGTAGCCTCAGCAGCAGTGCGGCCGTGCAGCTGCGCTGCTGCTTTGCTTTTATGGGTTAGAAGTAACATGGCTGCATCACAGCTTTGCTTAGCATATTCCAGCATTCTACCTGCTGCATCTGCTCACTGTAATAGCGCCCACTCCCCATAGCATCCTGCTTTAACCACAGGTTTTAAGGCTGATCTAGACTTATGAGGCTATAAGAAGCACCTCACACTTTTTAAATTTTTTTTTCCAGTAAGGGTGAGGGTGAGAAGGTGTGGCTTGTGTAAAGGATCAGTACAATTAGCTGTTCCAGGATAAGACAAAATATGTTAGGATTTGGGGAGAATTGAGAAAGCAAACATTTGCAGATAGTGTTATAAACCAAAAAGTTAAAAGCAGGTAAAAAGAAAAGAAAAAAAAAGAGAAAATTATAATTATAGGGGTTAAAATCAGGTGCAATGGTAGTGGTGGTGAGGGAGGGGGGAAGGGAGGGAGAGGAACATAGGGCCCAGGAGTGAATCCTGATTTAGGAACCATAGTGGTTGTACTGTATGTTCACTCAAACTATTTAAAAATGGAGGAATTTGAACTCCGTACACCTCATTTCCCTCATCTATAATTTGCCCTATATGCTGGACCTGATTTTAAAGGATTTAATATTTTCCCTGAAGTATTTTGTTTTGCTTTGCTCCAAATTCTTCCAATTTGCCTAGCCCTCCTTTTGTAATGGGAATGTTTGCTTTGCGTCATTGTATACTAGACTTATTTTAATTTTTACAGGATCTTATAGCTAAGATTTTGCTTTTAATTTCAGAGGAAATTTTGAACTTGAACTTTTCAGCAGTGATGGAACTTTTAAGGTTTTGCTGACGCATAGAGCTGAACTAAATGCATCTTATGTAATACAGACATGAACCTTTTGGGGGGTCAACAGCAGTGTCCTACACCTGCCCAAAGTACCACATGCTCAGAAATGGGGTTTGGAAAAGTGGTTGGATCATAGGAATGCTGTGCTCCCCCGTGAATGAGTACAGATGAAGCTGCAGTTAGGAGGAGGGCTCTGTTTAAAGTCCCACACCAGTGTGACCTGCAAGGGTGAATTCTTATCCCTGGCTGCTCCTTTTCCTCTCTGCTTCCCGAGTGCCATGGGTTGAGCAGCTTTTCCCCACACTACAACCTTCACCTATCCTGTTTCTGCTTTGGCGCAGATTGACCACAGACCAAATCCACTGAAAACCAAGGACCAAAGTAAACCTCTCTTCATTTAATTTAAAATCATCAAGTACTTTATCCCAGCAGTTGGGATAATGACTCGTACATCATGTGTTAGGCAGATGGGGAAAGACTTTGCATGTCTCACAAATAAGAGAAATAATTGATACAGTTAATTTATGAATTTCAAAGAGAAGATCTGTAAATGGTCATAGGTGTAGACTTTAGATCTGAGCAACAGGAACGATGCTTTTAATCAGGCCACCTCCTAACTGCGCATGCATCTGTATCATCAGGGGATAAGTGGTGGGATAAATGCCCTGGTGAGTATGGTGAGTACAGCATTCCTATGAGAATGAGATAAAAATGAGTGAATATTTGAAAAAGTTTGGGACCTAGTGGGATTATTAGTTCTCAATGACCCTAGGTTTATTGATGAAGTCTGTGACTAGGTAAGTCATAGAGGTGGAAAGTTAAGAGTGGTAAAACTTTGAAAGAGGAATTTTAATCAGAGATGAGTGGAAGATGGGATAAATAGTACTGAAGACTCATTTGAGGTTTAAGTGCAGTTGGTCTTCAATTTGCTATGATTCCTCCCTATTATGGAATGAAAGCCACTTGGATTCAATAGAAAGTGTACTTTTGAGTTTGATCTTTCATTATTTTATAGACTAGAAATATATAGTAGGATATTCTCTTGTGGTGCTAGGGGTGACAGTATGCCACACTTCCCAGTTAACCAAACAACAACAAGAGTAAACAGCCAAAGCTCTATGCTACACTGTATTGCTAAGCTGTGATTTTCAGTAGATTAAGTTGTACTAAGTGCATTTTTAACTTGGGTTTATGAGGATGTAGCCCCATCAAAGCCCCACCACAAAGAGTGGCTGTAGTTATGGTACCATTAAATGACACAAAATCCTATTAGGTCTTTAATTGTGTGACTTTATATTACATTCTTTAACTTCACAGGAACAAAGGTGATTAACAAATGCATGCAGCTTTGTCTCATATAAAGGAGATTATCCATGCAGACATGAGGAAAGACACAGATGAGAGACTGGGGAAGTCTGGAAATGCTGAGGCAGGGGCCGAGGAAGTGAGGCAGAAGTAAACAGGTCAGAAATAAGAAGAGGAGAAAGGGCTGAGAAAAAGACTGATGTCAGTAAGATGATGATCCAGACACAATAAAAGTGCAGGAACAGAGAGATAAATAGCAGGAGGTGCACTAAGAGAGAAATCTGTTTGTTTAGGTTGCTGGAGATGGAAGCGCCTTGAGAAATAGGGCATAGTATGGTCATTAGACTGGGCACTAGCCTGGCTATCTCTAAGTAATAAGATGCTTTTTGGTGGGAAATGTGGAAATGAACCTGAATGGTAACTTATTTAGCTCAATCTCATTTTTAAGGTGGTGAATCTTACGCCACATATGCTAAAGCAACTTGCTTAAGAACAGTGATTTTTGGTGCTGACAGAGCTTAAAATCCACAGAATGGGGCTGTGTCTAAATAATTATTATATGCTAGAAACAGTGAAGCCTTTATTTGACAGTAAAGATAGAAACACCATAGTGTAAACCAGCTCAGATTGTTCTTAGAAATTGACAAACCATTAATCTCTTTTTGTATACTTCATCGAATTAATTTAGTGTCAAATTCTAGTAGCCTACTGTGACCAATGACATACACATCATAGAGAAAATGTAATCCAGGTGACATGTGACATAAGATCATATTGCTTATCATCAGCCTTTGCTTAAATCTGATTAATTAGTGAGATCTTTTGATTAATTCTAGTGGATGGACCTCAAGGCCATACTAATTGTGGAAAGTTTAGTTACCCTCTATATTCTAATTTAAAATATTTTCATTATTAATCTGCATGGCTTGAAAATATTAAAATAATTTCAAGTTTACTTCAGAACTTATATGGTAGTAATCCTTAACTGATTTAGCCACACTTGACACCACCCACTGTTTGTGAGACATTACTTTTACAACCAATACTTAGGTCACATTGTGGCAAAATATTAGTTAAAGGTGTGAGAAGGCCAGTTTTTTCAGTAACTCATTCTATTTTTGATGAAGTACTGAATAAACTGTATAAAACTTCATTTTATCATCTGGCAAATGTCAATACTTACCTTTCACTGTTGTATGAAGAGCAGATGATATCAAGTGCCAGGGGGAAAGCACACTATATCAGTTGGGGTTCACTAGAGGAACAGATTTAATATGATATATAATAATTCATATTATATGAAAGGTTTTACAGAGTAGGCTTACAAGAGCTGCCTGCCTGCCAAGGGTAGAGAAATACTAAATGACTGTGAGCTGGAGAGCTGGATTTACTCAAAAGTTGAAGGTCTGGGACTTGCTGCAGAATCCAGCACAAGTCCACATTGGAAGGCTAGAGGTTCTGCATGGGAAGAAGGAAGAATCTGCACTGGAGACCTGCAGATGCACATCCAGAGGTGATGGTGAAGATCAAAGCTCCTCCAAAGATGCAAAAAGAAGAGATGTTGGATTCTATCCATGCTACAAGCCTGTTGGTTGGTGCTGCCCATATCCAGAGCAGGTTTTCCTTTCTCAGTTTGCAACCTACGAGTCAGTCCTCCAGAAACACACCCCAAACTGTGCTCCACTAACTCACTAGGCGTTTCTCGATCAATTCAAATCAGCATCACAATTAACTATCGTAATCCACCCCTTGTCAACTTGTCAACCAGACACATTTCCTTAAATAATAGTTTCCTTAAATAATAGTTTACCCCTAAATACTGCAATTGCACCTACACTGTGTACAAATGGAAATGTACTAATTTCCTTCCTAGAATAGAAGGCAAAGTTTTTCTTTGAGTAATGATTATTCTTCTCTTAACATCTCATAATACTAAGTGCTATAGTAAAGATTTTTTAAAATTTAAGAACTAATATTAAATCTATTCACATTATGTTACAAAGAAATACAGTAAAGCTATCTGTTTAACATATGTGTATACATGCACACACATATTAACAAAATTGGAAGGAAAAATTGCAATTACAATCCTCATTTCTGTAGCTGGTCACATTGTTGTAGCTGGTATTTATAGCTACCTATTACTCGTTCTGTCAGTATTTCATTAGCCTTTAGCAAGCACCTCAGTGGGTCTTAGTTATTTGCTTGGTGGAGTGACCTATGTCTTCATTCTTGAAGGTTTTGGGCTATTTATTATCCTGCCTGTATTGGGTTTTAGTTTTTCTTCGACCTTACAAACAGGACGTGTAAATAGGAAGTATACAAAGGTATATTTTACCCTCCAGTTTAGTATTCCTTTTCATCATTGTGAAGTAATAGTCCAAGTTCCCCATGATAGTCTGGACCAGTCACCACTGCCAACACCATAACTTACACTTCAGCTTATTTATTCTGAGGCATTAGTAGCCCAAAATTCCCAAATAGAAGTCTTGGCTTCTGGTTCAATGGAATCATTGTATTTCCCTTGTACAACACTTCTCCCCTCAGGAACCAAGACTTCTAAACCAGGCAGAGAATAAGATTGTGAGAAGAGGAAACAAAAGTTAACTAATGTGTCACTAGAGTTAATGGTGAGTGGTACCTTCTCACTTCCTTCCCTTAAATTCTGGCTACGGGAAAAAGAATTTCACACAGTGGGTACTGATTCAAAGCCTCTACATCCTTCTGGAGAAACTTGCTGCAGCCCTGTAAGATATTACCACCTCACTCATGCTGTAACTCCACCTTTCTGTCAATCTAGCTGCTTCTGAATAGTAAGGAAAATAATAATACCAGTTAATTCCAGGACGAGGAGCTTATTGCCTTCCTTCTTTGGCTTTGAAATGTGTTCATTGGTCAGAAATAATGGTGTGTGTGATACAAAGATGGTATTTTTGGCAGATGCTTTATATGAAGGGAAAGTAAATCAATACCTGGAAAAAGTTTCTATGCCACTGAGAACTAAATTCTGCCCTTTCCACGATAGAAATAGTCCAATATAATTGACCTGCTATCAGGTTTTAGCCAGATGCTATGCTATGTGATGCTATATTAAGTTCTACATTAGGGGTGCAATGTTGGCCTCTGCTTCTGGCATTTTTGGCTCTAGCCAGATCATCCCTGTAGAGTAAAAATCCATGTTGATAAGCCCATATATAATCTCTCTCCTTGCCACAATAGCCAATTTGTTCATGAGCTCATGGGTGATGACAAAGGTGACTGAAGAAAAAGATTGACTGGCATGAGACAACCTATCCACCTGATTACTGAAGTTCTCTTCTGTTGAAGTCACCTTTTGGTGAACATTTACATGGGGAACAATTACCTTTATATCCTTTTCCTATACAAAGAAGTCTAACAACATAACTCTGCTCTAAATTTCTTTGTCAACAATTTTTTGGTTTTGTTGCTTCCAAGTCCTTGACCATCTGATCAGACCATTGGCTACAGCCAAAGAACCAGAATATAGCTGTACATCTGCTCATTTATTCTTCTAAGCAAAATTTACAACCAGGTGCATTGCCTGAAGTGCTGCCCACTGTGAAGATTTCCCTTCACCACTGTCCCTTCACCATCCTGGAAAGATGGTGTAATGCTGGAGCTGTCTATTTTTGAGTGATGCCTGTAAAATATGCAGAACAATGTATAAACCAGATCCTAATCTTGTCTTCAGTCAACTAATCATACAGTATGCCTTATGAAACCACAGATACATGCTGGGGAACAAATTCTGTAGAGCAGGAGTAGGAGCTGTTGGCTTTTGGGAAACTTCTTTATGTAACTTACCTGTACTTTCTGTATCTGCTTGGTATCATGTATGTAGTTTCCACTTAATGATGGATTCTTTTTTTTTTTTGAGATATGGTCTACCTACTTTTTTATTTAAACAGAAAAAACATGTAAAGGGTAGAGATAATACAGAGTTTCGAAAAAAAAAGATAAACAGTAAGAAATCATTAGTTGATAAATTACATATTGTTCTCTTAGAAATAGTTGTTCAAGTTACAAAATTAAAGCATACAAAGTAGATATTCAAACAGTGAGACTGTAAACAGCTATGCATGCATGAGTCTTTACATGTATTTCTATCCTTTCAGTATTAGAGGAAAAAACAAAACATTGCAAGACAAAACAAAACAAATTCCTATAAAAACATGAAACCAAAAAGTCATATAAAATCACAGTACAAGGTATCTACAATGATTACCATGTTGTCTCTTACTATCTTCAATAGAATTGTCTATATCATCAGGCATAATTGAATATAGCATTATAGTTGAATATAGCAGTACATAACAATATTAGTAAAAATAAAACATGGTGGACAGTATACAACTTCAAAGGCAGGTAATAATCAAACCAGAGTTGATATTCTAATGAATCTTGTCATCTTAAGTGCAGTTGCCTATACTCTCAGACTTGATACTATCAATCATAACAGCTTTGAATAAAATCTATCAAATACAAAACAGCAGTCTAACAAACCAGATTCAATTACAGTCAGTCATGGTAAAACAGTATAGGTTATACAGAGCTTTAGATTCAGTTATAGGAAATTAAGGATGATTACTGTACTATATCCTGCTATTTTTTGGGATAACTGTCTGTGCCCTCAAATCTAGTACAAGTACAATGACTGGAGCAGAATATAATCCATCTAAGCAGAGTGGTGTGAGTAATGTGGGTTTTAAATCCTGGTGCACTATTAACAATATAGTGTATCAAGGCCATCTATGTTAGAGATTCTAGCCATCCTTCTCTGCCTCATTTCTTCTATGATATTTTTCTGCCTTTGTTTGTCTACTTTTCTCCTTCATTCTACTGCGTGCTGCATTCATTGAGGCCTTTCTGCCACTGTTCCTAAAATCCTGGTATTTTTTTCTCTCTCTCTGTAGAATGTCCTTCAGTATTCTCTGTAAGGTTGGATTGGTGGTCACAAACTCCCCAAGTTTCTCTTTTTCATGAAAGCATCTTGTTTCTCCATTAATTTCTAGTGACAGTTTTGCAGAGTACATCAATCTGGGCTGGAGGTTATTTTCTTTCAGGGCTTGGAATACTTTGTTCCAAGTTCTTCTTGATCTGATGGTCTGTGTCGAGAAGTCTGCCATGATCTTGATGGACTTTCCTTTATAGGTAATCTGTTTCTTTTCTCTGACAGCTTTTAATATTGTATTTTTATATTGAATTTCTGGTATCTTGACTATTATATGTCTGGGTGTAGCTCTGTTTTTGTTGTAGGTGGCTGGAGTTCTGTATGCCTCACACAACCGAATGTCATTTTCTTTTCCCATGCTTGGGGAGTTTTCCTTAATTATATCTGTGAATAGCCTTTGTAATTCACCGTTTGTATTCCTCCTTTTCATTCACATTTCTTATTCTTAAATTATAGATTCTCTTGTCATCTTCTAGCCTTTGTATTATTACTGCCTGTTTCCTTGTTATTTTTAAGAGATCTTTTCTTTCATAATCACACATTGCAAACTTGTTTTCAAGTTTTGATAGTCTATCCTTAGTTTCTTTTAAGAAGTTTTGCCAGCTTTCAATGGAATTTTTAATTTCCTGGTAATCTCTTTGAATCTGCTTCATGTATTCTATATTTTCTTTATATTGTGTTTTCTTTTTTTCCCTTTTTTCTTTTTTTCCTCCTTATATTCTTTATTGAATGTTTCTCTCCTTTTTGTTTTCCTCCCTTCTTCTGTCTGTGTCTTCCTGAGTGATGCTTAGCATTTCTTTTATTAATCTACTCATATCTTGCTTTACCTGATTGAATATTTCAGTTTTGAGCTCATCTAAAAGGTCCCAAAGATATCTCTTAATATCTGTTGAAACCATGCCTGATGTTACAAGATTGCTGCCCTCAGTCTCTTTTGTTTTTCCTTCTCCTGGATCAGTGTTCTCAGGGTTTTGGGTTGGGGGCTTTTTCTTGTTTTTCTCTCTTGTCATGGTTTTGGTTTCTTCCATACAGGTGTATAGTGGAGGTCTCAGCCCCTTTCCTTGTTGGTTATGGTTCTTCTGAAGCATGCTGGTGAGGGATTTCTGCCCTCTCCTGTTTGCTCCTGTCACTGTGGTTTAAGCAGGGGCTATATATGCTGGCCCCTCCCCACTAGGCTAGTCAAACTTTAGGGGCCTTCACCAGGTTAGTGTGTACTAGGCATAGGGAATCGGTTTGGGATGGCTTATTGGGTCCTGGCCAGGGGCATGACCCAGGCCAAGCAAATCTCCAAAATATGCTCTGTGGAGGGAGCAACCAACTGAAGTTACTGCTGTTCCTAGTTCAGGATCCTCCTGTCTGATTTCAACATGTCACCCTTTGGTTGCTCCCTTCCTGAGTGTGTGGGGGGGTCTTATTCCCAGCACTGACGGTGGATTAATGAAGGTCCCTTTGCTGGCTCCGTTCTCCATTGGGCTCACCAACCCCCGACTTCAGCGCAGCTATGGCTCCTGTGACTGGTGGTGGGTGCGAGTGGTGGTGAGAAGGAGTTTGCGTGGCTCTGCCGGCCAGCACAAATTCAGGCAGCTTGGCGGGTCACAGTGGAAAGTGCCATGTCCAGTAGTTTTAGCTGTTCCAATTTTAGTCCTGAGCCTGTGTGTTTGATGTGCTTTTTAGTTTTAATTTCTTCCTGTGTCAAGAGGATCCATCTCCCTCTGTCTGGTTTTCTCCAGAATGTTTTATTCTGGCATATAAGTTTCTCTCAGGAGGCTTTTTATTTTGTTGCTCACTGATCGGCCATCTTTAGCTCCTAATGATGGGTTCTTGCTGTGCATGACCAACTTTATGATTGGGTCACATAGTACCCAGAGATGTTCAGCCCATAATGTAGGGTAACTTCATGCCTCATGGTCAAGCATTCATTTTCTACTAAGGACCAGTATCAGACTTTCTAGCTAGAGGAGCAGGGATGGGGGACTAATACATATAATAAATAAATTATCTAGTACTTTAAAAAGCAACAAGTGCTGAGCACCAAAGACACAATAGATAGCATGGCAGGAGACTGGAGGAGGGTGTATGTGCTCATCAGGGTGAGCCTTGGTGAGAAGACATTGGAGCTAAGGTGAGGCAAATATGAGAATGAGCCACACAGACATCCAAGAGAAGATTGGAAAGTTCCACTTTGACAGAGGCCCCAGTGGGATGCACACTTGAAGTGCCTGAAGACCAGGCAGGAGTTTGGAGTTTCCTGGCCTACTGAGAGTTGAAACAGCTAAAAATAAACTCAGAGGGGAAACACCCCATTTCTTTTCAAAGCTTTTTGGTGTGAATTTGAAGATCATAAAGTCTAATTCTTCCAACATATATAAAAGAAGGCCAATCATTCTTCTTTCCTAGGGGAGCATGACTCACTGGTTCAAAATGCTTTTTACCCTAAATAACCACATCCAGGAGAGATGTGACTGGTTCTTAGCCAAACCTGCCATCCATCTGTGGTAATGCTGTCAGTTTAGAGTATATTATGGAATGAATTCTGTTTGCCAGTTACCAGAACATGAAAATCTTTTAGAAACTTTCAAAATATCAACATGTGGGGAATAACATTTGGATAGAATGGTGGAAGAAAAACAGCAATATCAAAAATTCTATGTAAGTGATGTAATAACCAAAGATATTTGTATTGGGTTTTCAGGTGTGTTTTTCCAACAGCATTTTATCTGTCCTACACCATATCTGCAAACTCTCACACTAGTAGGTTGTTGATGCCTTTTAATATCTTTTCTAAAAGATGCTAAGGATCAAACCCAGGGTGCCCTACACTTTAGGTAAGCAGTCCTACCACTGAAACATTTTGTCTTAAATAATTTAGATCCTTTTATGCCTTTTTAGCAACACGATGACAGGTAATGTCTACTTTTATTTTGCAGGTGATAAAACTAAAGATCATGATGATTAAATAATCATTGTCATGGTCATCATTCCATGTATTTTGCTGCCTTTCCCTTACCACTGTTTATTCTTTATAGCATTTCAGATTCCTTTAAAGTACTAAAACATTCTTCTTTTCTTTTTTGTTAACCTATTACATAATATGGGAACAAGTATGCTTTCAATGAAATTAACAGTGGAAAAAATTTAAAACAAATAAAAGGAAATACTTCTACATTTAGCGTGTAATCAGCCCATAGACTTTTCTGTTGAAGAAGGTCAGAGAGTCAAACACTGAAGAGGAGAAAGAAAAAGAGGAAAATCTGGTTAATTTTATGAACAGTAATAACATTGTAATTATGCCCTAAGTTGAGCATAATGAAGTGGAAGCTTTGGGGTATAAAATGATCGTCTCAGAGGACAGGAAGGAATTCTCCCACTCTTACCCTTAGCAGTTTGAATGACACCAGCGAATTGGCCAGATGCATTATGGGGTATAGGATCTTCCCAGAAGGCAGCTCCTATTAACCTGGAAAACCATTCTTGAAAGACTAGTGGCTACTTTTATCTGGAAAATTCTGCATTTCAAGGAAAATTAGCCCTGAATCCAAGCACAAAGAATTCTGCAGTTGAAAGAATGATAAACTCCCCAATGATGGATGTAGTTCGATTTTGCTTTTGACTCATTATATAAATTTCTTTAAACAAAATAGTCATGTGATTTAGTATAGTGTAATGGATGGAAAAAGCACTCAAGCTCTCCTTTAGGAATTATAAATATACTTTTGCCTTTTTACAAAACTTTTAAAAAGTTCAAACCAGCCACTCATAGCCTCTGACTTTGTGGTGTGGTGTGCAGTGTGTGGCTCAAGTGCTTGTACTCCAGACCTCAGGGAAACTCTGAATCCTTAGCAGTCTCTATGGGTCCCCAAATTAATTTTGAGCTGGCTGCCAAGTGCAGAATGCCTCAAAGGGCAAAGCTCATCTGCAGCCACTTTTTAATGAACTTACAAGAACACAGAGTGAGGCAGTAATGCCCTATAGACAACTCTGGTGAAAGTAGCCTAGGTCAGAAAGTCATGACACCTGCAGGTTCCTCTTAATAATTCTACACTAATGGGTATCTCGGCATTGTTTAGTGTCTGCCTTTCTATATATTCAGTTTTTCATTTTTACTACATTTGCTTATATAAAACACAGGAAATATGTGAAGCAGAGTTAACAACTCTAGTTATTATATAATCCCTACATCTCAATTATTTACGAAAAAACCCAAACAGACAATTGAAACTTTGTTTTGGACACATCTTAGCATGAAGAAAATGGAGTGACTTGTGTATCTTTCCTATCTACTGTCTTCATGGTGACTAGGCTGCTTCCCAAGTCTGGCTTGGACATCTGTTGTCCTTTAAGTTTAGTGCTTTTATTTGCAAAGTAGAAGAAAAAAATTTTAGACTTCTCACCTTTTTGTGCTAGTGAAAATACAGTGTGTATATGTGTGTGTGTGTGTGTGTATGTGACTTTCATAGTACCTGGCAGGTACTATTACACCCAGTGTAACAAATTTTGATATCTCTTCCCTTTTGTTGTGTCAAGGATTGAGATTTTCAAAGATGAGTGAAGCTGTGAAAGCAATTCATTTCTAGAAATGTGACTTTCAGTAATCTTTAAGGCAAGCACTATGCCTCTCTTTATTTGTAAGCATTGTACTATATTCTCTAAGTCTAATTCACTATCGGAATAATGGTAAATGCTCAACACATAGTGTTAAATCTATTTTTTAAATGTCAGAGCTGTAAAATGGAAGTGTTAGAAAATAAGAATATTTCCAGTTTTCTATTCTTGTCACCCACCACTTCTCCCATACATTTAAAAAAATCTAAAGTTGTCTGATGAAGCTTAGGATCACTATCGATTTTCTGATTCCATCCAAATTGAAGAAATCATCCCAATGTATGCCTGTGTGCACCTGTGTCACACAGCTCATTCTTCTTTGTTTTGTTTTTACTTTTCTATGTGGCTATATAACTATATTCTTGCCTAACAAAATATTCTTTTCCATCTTAAGACAGAATATTGAATTTATTGTTGACTGGTATCTGTAGCTGTATTGTTCAGTTCTTGTTCTTCGTAGTCTGTCTAAAGCCTTTGCTATAAATACTATAAACAGTTCTGTCTCTGGATATTCAATGCCAATTTTGTATCTCAGTAATCTAGCAATGTTTTGTTGCTCAAAATTGAATACCAAATTCTCTTTAAAACTTATTTATCATGTTCAGTTATGATACACCAACTTTTAGGAGGAGTCACCAAAATTTAAAATGTCTTTGGATTACTCACCTGGGATCTTCTAGCCTGGTATCTTATTTGTAAGACTTTTAGAACTGGATTTGTAAGAATCCTAACAGCTACTTGTTATACTGACTAAGCAATATTTGATTGTTTTTTCATGTTTCCCATCTATTTTCCCTTCTGGCTTCTATATATTATGCTTAGTGACCAGATTACTTGGGAAACTGCCTCCTCTTTTAACCTACATTTGCCTGCCATCTCTCCAGGATATCAGTACAATTAATTTTTATGCAACCTATTACATTGTATAAATATCTATGTATGTTGCATACATGATAAGGACACTTAGTACTTGGTAATCAAAGTTCCAAGTTATAGGAAGACACTAAATTGGAATTCACAGTTCAGTCATGTCTCTGTTCATCAGATTATAGCACATCTCCTACTTAGCAAGATTCTCCTCAACTCTGCGTTCTAGGACTGATATAATGAACACAGAGCTCAGTGCTTTTGTGATCTCAGTTCCTCCCTACTTCCAAGGAGCAGCAGCAGGGACAGCCTGTTTATTCAACTTTCTCTTTTGTGAGGTTGAAGGACCATTTTGTTCTCTGCCAAGAAACCGTGCTGTTTTTATTTCCACAAATAGGAAGATCTGTATATAACTGAGCAACTCCACCCAGTTGTGTCATGCTTCATTCATGGTAAAGTGGCAAAGGCCAAAGGTGAAGACTCATTTTGAAAAGCTTTCACATTCCAGTTCTGGGCATATGGAAATATCTTCCCCTCACCACTTCAATAATTTTTGAGTGCATTGTGTCACAGAAATTTCATTTTTACAATGCAATGGTTAAGAAGGCAAATTTGTAGGAAACCATACAAATAGTTTTTATGGAAGTTTCTAGATTCTCAGACATTAGATGAAACAAATACCGGGATAGACTCTATAGGGGAATTTGTGTTCAAAAAGGGAGATTTCCAGTCAAAATGTTGGCCGAGAATGCAAACATACTCTGTCTTCATGCTCAGTCTGCTAAGGCCTGGAGCCTGGGAGGAAAATTTTCTTATGTTTTTTATTCTCTTCCCTGAAGCAAGATGTATTGCATATGTTTAGAAAAAAAATGTGTATCTGACTATGGTGTAGAGACTGGGTTAGAATGTCATACCTAACCATCTGCAAATTTCAACTGCTCAAAACAACAAAGGCTTATTTCTGGCTTCTACTTCTTGTCCATTTATCACTGGCAGGGACCTGGGATAAGAGATCAGCCTCTATCTTCTACTTGTGGTAGTCACTGTCACAGAGATCAATAGAACTATAAGACCAGAAGTTAACAAATAGTTTCTGAAAGTAAATATTCTCAACTTTCTAGGCCATAAGTTTCTGTCACAATTAACTTATGCCTGCTGTGGTAGTCCAAAGAGCCATAGAAAATACATCAATAAATATTTGTGGCTGTGTTCTAGTGAAATGTGCTTTCTAACAGTGGTCACTGAGCTAGATTTGGCTTGTAGCCTGTGGTTTTTCAACTCTTTAAATTAAGTTATATAGCCCCAAAGGGACATTTGTTACCTCTGCTCAATAGCTAATGAGTAATTAATGATCCTGCCCAAACTTACAAGAGTAGGGTAGTGCTTCCTCAAGTAAGGCTAGGCTTCTGTGTATTCACATACATACTCAAAAAATAATGAAGAAACAGCTAAACAGTTATTTTCACAGATCCACAGTGGTTGATTGAGAATACTGGTCTTATAAAATTCCTCTGGCCCAGTATGTTTTTCGTCTGAAAAAAATGATTAACAAGGCTACAGTGCTCATTTGCTAATTAAAAGGTAGTGGCAGTGGCTGGCCAATAAAAGACAGTAACTCACCACGGTGTTTATTCATCCTTGGTGGTCCTATGCTATAAAAGCTGGAATTATTCATAAATCTTCACCTTTGCAATCCTAAGGTGTGTCAGGAAATGCATCGGAGAAGTAGATCTTGGAAAAGAATCTGGAAGTAGCAAGAGAAGCATTTCATCAGATGACATTCCACAGAAATGGAATTGCCTAAGGGAAATAGCTACTTTCTCACATAGCACTTTCTGAGAAGCTTCCTAGATATAGCCATGCACTTTTAATCTAAGGAATGATACATGGGAGTCTCCAGTTTATTTTATTATAAATGCAGTTGCATGAACCCTGTTTCACCATAGAAGGATGCTACCTGTGTATTTGGTTTTCTAGCCATCCTCATACCCCAGTTCACAACCAACATCTTTTTAACTGTGTATTTATTCTGTCTCCTTCAGGTTCATCATTGTTTTAGAGAGCTACATATGTGTTTAGTTGTTACCCTTTCAAGTTGATTTTGTGCTACTCTAACAGAAAAATTTTGAGTATATTTATGTTTAATGCAATTCAGTCATTAGTATTTTTGACCTTTTCCCCCATACTTTGACCAGATGTGGAGAAATATGAATCCAAGTGAATCTGTCAGTTAGTCAAAATAAAGACTTTGGGAAGCTATTGTGCAGGTGGTAAGATCTCAGTAAGGAAATCTTTATAGAATGCTAGTGATTCTAATCTTTAATAGAATGCTAAAATTTTAAAGTATTTGTTATATATTACCAATAACATAAGACACATTAATGAACAATTTTAATAATTAAACTAAAAGTGAAAATAAAGCATAGACTATACACCTGAATGTAATCTGTTAGTTGGTAATGGTGCTTGAAATTTGTTCTCCTAGTGTGTAATATTTTTGTTAAATATGAGAAGATTCTAGAACCAGTAACCACTTGGCATGACAAAGTATACCACCTGAAAATAGTGAAAATAATTTTCATCTGAAGAAATATCTTAGGGTCAAAAGACATTTTTATTTCAAGTAGTGCTGTCCTGTACATTGTAATTAATTGTCATTGACTTAAATGAAGTACTACTATGATTTTCTCCCACAAATTTTACATTTTATTTCCCAGATTAGCTGCCAATATCAAGCTATACTAGAAAAAAGATCTAGTACTTCTAAAGGGGCTATTTTTGCATTTGTTTGTTTGGCTTACTACTAAGAATAATCACATCAACAGGTATTACCTGACAAATATTGTTCTGAGATTTTAAAAATATGATTATCTCTATAAAACTCATGTTGTTATTTAATTGCCAGTGTAACAGTATTGAGAGTTAAGGTGAGGGTTGAAGAAGTAGTTGGATCATAGTAGATCTTTGAAGAGATAACTAATGTGTTTAAAATAGTGGGTTAGTTATCCAGAGGACAGTGTGTTGTTACAGTGTGTGACCCTCTTTATAACTTTATTTCTCTCTTTTTTTTGCCATGTGTGGAGCAGCATAAAACTCTCGCTAGAAGGTGAGATGTGGTACTCCATTCTTACATCCCAGTCTCCAGTTCTATGAGCTAAAGATACTCCTTTTCTTTACAAGTTATCCAGTTTTGGGGTGTTATAGAAATGGAGTAGACTAAAGAATATCATACCATTAAGCTTTCCACTTTGCAAAAGAAGAAACTGAGACACAGTGAAGTTCAGTTACTTGACTAAGGTCGCAGAGGTACTAAATAAAATAGCTAGGATTCAAACCTGGACATTTTGCACCTGAGTCCATGTAACCAGTGTCATGAAAGCAACCACTGATTTCTCATCCTTCACAACAAGCATAACAGGATTGGCATTGAAATGCCAGGAGGGTGGGACTGTGGAAGGTCTTTCAAACAACCTGTCTATATAATGAAGGAAAAACCTAAGCGCTTTTAAAGGGATCACATATCCATCAAACAGGTGATTTCATGTTATTTACACTACAGAGAAAATGTTAAATACCTTTATTTTGAGGATTGTTTGATGCAGAGATGTTTTTTATTCTTAAAAAAGGGTAGTGTGAAAGGAAAAAAAAGAACTCTTAAGATCTAGTTTGCTGTCAACAGGTAATCAGTGAAATGGGTCATTATGGCCCTCCCTTCTTTTTCACCAAAAATATCCTGCATGGTTTTCCTTTTACATGCTTCTTTTGAAGTTCTTTGCTGTATTTGAGTTCTCATAGTTGACAGTCTTGACTTGCAAAGAAGATTAATATAAAATATCAGTCAAAAGCCCTGAATTCCCAGCCCAGATCTTATCTGAGAATAAAAGGAGAAAATTTATCCCCTGTGAGTCATGGGCAGTGTGGAGCTGGGAACGTTTTCTTGGCATGGAGAATTGGCAAAAATAGTCCTAGTGGATTTCAAGTTAATTTGACTAATTCTTTCACCACTTGTCACATGAAACTACTTTTGTTTAGGTATCAAAACAAGCTGTTTCCTCTGCCATTTCTCCAGTGAGTAGCATAGGCACTTGTGGCGAACACACATTACTGCTAACTGTTATGATGTTTGCTGTCAAATTCATTTATTTATACAACTGCTGTAAAAAGCCTGAGGCCTATAAGCAGCCATGAAAGATTTCAGAGTCATGGTGTGGGGTCATGAGAGGGAGAAAAAAAAGTCTCCACTGGTTATGAGAAAGGAACTGACACAGGAAATGGTCACATATGGCGCAGATTTATTGTGTCCGGGGCTTCCCATTCAAATCTCATTATAGCCACAGCTTAGAGCAGACCATGGCACAGTCACATTCATTTCAGTTTTGGCATCTAGCAGAAATTACTGCTGCGGCTTCAAAACGAGAACCGGAGAGGTGATAAGTTTATCATTCTAGAAGAAGAGAATGCCAGGAATCGTATTTGTAAGGAATGCTGTTGGCTGTCCCTGCCTCTACACTAGCCGATGAACATCACTTTGTTTAAAGCTGGCAGGCAAGGTTTGCTAGCAAAAGAGAGCCAGGAGGTGGAGAGAAGGGGTGGGCAGGGTGGGTGGAGGGGAGGAGAGCACCACAAAAGGAATGAAGGAAAAGTTAAGACTACATGAAAGGGAAAAATCATCCTGGATTTTACAGTGATTATTTTTTTCAATAATGAAAAAAATATAGGTGTGCTCATAGACACACACGTGCATGCATGCAAACTGTGCATTTGTATGTATTTATTCTGCTTGTATTTTCTAAATTCAGATTCTCACAACCATATTTTAGCATGTTTTTCACTTGCAATTGCTTCTTTCTATACTGTTCATATGAATGCAATACTTACAGGCACTGTTCCAAACTATGAGGCAGATACTAGTTTGAGTTGAAGAAAGAACCAAAAAAAAAAAAAAAAGAAAAGGAAAAAAGGAATGTGAAAATTTTACAAAATAATCTTTTTTGATTATGGAGAATGTGACAGCTTGTATGTATTAGCACTTGCTTTTCAGGGACTCTGCATATATATTATTATCTCATTTAACTCTTTCTGCCAATTAGCCTATGAACTGGGTGCAATTCTTAACCCCTTAGACAAATGCGAAAATGGAGTTGGAGCAAGGATAACAAACTTTCTGAGGTTTTGTGACTAGACAGAGGTAGAGGAGACAAGCAATAGAAATCTCTCCAAAACGATCTCACACTCGCTAAGTTGTACTTCCTGAGCTTGCATTTGCTGGGGCTGTTTCCAATGGAGTATTCAAGAATAAAATTTATAATTGGTACCATGTCCATTGATGTTTGAAGGTAAAATGATACAATAGAAAACAAAAATACAAAAACTTTCAAAGTCACTTATTTCAGGTAGTATGTAGATAATGGTATTTGAGCATTGTGAAATAGTACAAAGCAGTCCCTGGAATTTGTTTAAATTTTCTTCCATCAATAAAAATAGGTTTTTTGACTTTTACTTTAAAAAAGTAAACAATCAAACGACTCATCCTAAGGAAGGTCTGCCGGATGCCTGTGTTTCCCCGACTGCCGACTTCCCCACCCAGCTTCGCTGCCATCACACCGCTTATTGTTACCTGCTGCTCGTTATTTTTCTCACAGTAATACTTCTATCAAAAGATGCAAACAAATTCTGAAATACTCATCAAGAGGACTTGGTGAAGGCAGAAAGCCTTACAGGCACCCTTCTAGCTTCAAGCACTAGGGTGCTTTTGGGTGGGTTTGCATGTGTCTCAGGTAAATTTGGAAATGTGTTCCCATGGAAAACAGAGCTAAGCACAAGAACTTTGGTGAAATGGCTCATGGAATTGTGTGAGGTGCTATGATCTGTGCTTACTGTAGTTTACCAGTTCCTTTCCTATCTGCAGATGCGTATGTTCCTCATGGAGCAGCTTTCTGCTACTGGTGTTAAGTCCTTTAAAACTGTCTTCACATCTGTGCGTCCCAGTCTCACTACTCTCAAATGCCGAAAACCACTTTACTACCTCAGTCACTCAGCACTAAAGCTTCCATGGAGAACGGTGCCAGAGGTGACCGCTCCTGAGTACCACTGCCTAACAAGTGGTGAAAGCCAATCTGGAAATGCATTCATTTTAAAGGTCTAGGAACTAAATATTAAATACATTTTAAACTGTTTTCAATCTGGTGAATGCAAATTTCTCAAATTGCTTCTAAGTATCTTGTAATAACTACTATAGTTACACTTTAGTTACTTAGAGCAGTAACTGTGCATGAATAGATCAGCAAGCTTATGTCTCTTTTGTAACTAAAACTACCATATATGGTCACTCAGTAGACTTTAAAGACTCTAATTCTTAACTTCAAATTAGCAAATTTATGTTTCCTTGCATTTATATTTACCTTCTTACACATAAAAAACATTACTCCCAATTTACCTTCATTTTACAAAATAACAGTTATTAATTTTGAAAATTTAAAAAAATAAATTTAGCTACTATTCTTTTTTTGGAAAAAAATGGACTATTTTCCTATATTATTTTTAGTGTGTCTAAAACAAGTGTTCTTTTTTTTTAGTATCAAGGATCAAACTCATGACCTCTCGCCAGGTGGGTGCAAAACAAGTGTTCTTCAATAATTCTTTTGAAGGTTTCTGTTACTGACTTTTTACAACTAGGAACACAGCTCTGAGAATCTGGAGTGTTACTTCTCATAGCCAGAGGACCTGAGACAACAGATAAAAGACAGGATAAATTTGACCTGTCTTCACGTTATTTGATCTGTGGCCATTTGTATTTGATAAATTAGAAATAAGAAGGTGTAAATGTTGTTTGACAGAAAGCAATTACAAAAATTTCTTTTCATTTTTGAAAATAGGGGAAAGATTATATATTTTGTTTTTGTCAAGTCTCCTATCTTTACTAGCCCATGAATTGTGAAATCTATCAGCAAATAGCTAAAATAATTATTGAGGGAAATAGTGGTGTTAACCTCGAGGAAAAAAATCATTAATGTTGATGTATTTCATTCAATTTTAAGCATATAAGTATAAATTTTTCTCTTTTGTTGAAAAGAGGAAGATGGAAAGATTCTATGTGCCTTTGAGTCAAAACATTTATTTTAAAAATATTTCTTTTTTCCCTTCTCATCCATTTTTCTAAATAAAAGATGGAAGTTGTTTCTTTTTTTTTTTTTTTTAATTTTTTTCCCTAGCAAAGACGACCCCTTTGGCATATTTTCTTTTCAAACGTGAAATGAGGTGGAAAATCCTCATTTCACGACAGGAAGGACAAATATTGACACAAAGTTAATATTTGTTAGAACCCTAGAAGCAACCTGAGTACACACACACACACACACACAGGCACACAGTCCTATTCATGATCTCTTCCTCCTCCTCCATCAGATACTTACAGTTCTCTTTTTTAGTGTCAAAGCCAGTGGATTCCAGCATAGGGAAAGTTTAACAAGAGTATATTTTAAGTTTGGGATAATATAGGAAGCTAAAATATACTCAAAGCAAATACTCATGTATGTACACATATGCACACACAAATACAGCCTGCTTAATCTAATTTCCCTTACTTAGAGAAAGGTTTCTGGACTTCATCATGGTTCTTGTCCATGTTGTACGCAGTAGCATAAGCCAAGCCCACTCCCTGGCCACTCAGCATTCATTAAGTCCTGTCGGTTCTTGCCTTTGGAGAGGAATGCCCTGGGGTGATTGCGCGCTGCCCTGACAGGCTGTACCATTTATCTATTCACATTGATTATCAAAGTCAGCTGTGGCCAGACCTTGCTTTTCTCCTTCTCCTCTCAGCCCCTCTTACAAGCACCCCTGCCTGGATTTTCATGAGGAAATAATCAGATTAGGCCTTTCACGGTGAGTTCATATGGAGTTCTCTTTCTCCAGTGTGCTACTAACTGAATAAATGTGTTCAGTGGTAAATTGTAAATGACATTATGATTACCAAAGCCAGCATGGGTTTCATTTAAAAGTGATCAGAATTGCAGACCACAAAAATTGTGACTGGCAGATAAGGCCATTTACGAAGTGGGGAAAGAAAAGAGAAAAACAAGTGAGAAAGATAATCATTACTCAAAACTAAACCTTCTGCATCTGAAAAAAAGCAAGAGGAAAAAAATATGCAGTAAGAGAAGGTGGAGTGTTCTTTGGAAATGACGCTAGTGTCATCACTGTGAACTCCTGCTGGCTGGGGCTTGAGGTTGGAACCTTGAGGTCCTCTGGCTCTGTGTAGCTTTATCTTAAGTAGTTAATATGTGTTCTTTGCTGTAATTAAGAACTGTATACATGTAGGCCTTCTGAAATCTGAATATGTACTTTATTTTTGCCTGTCAAATTAAAATATTTTCATTGATTAATTTTAGAGATGACATAATAAAATAAATAGCAAGATACCAATAACCTCATATCCCAGTCTTTGTTAAATTCTAGAGAAATAAAAATTTCTAATTTATAAAGATTAAGATTCCAAATTTGGGTACAAAGCCGGATAATTAATATTACTTGTTGCTAACATTTGAACTATGACCTTTGTTAAATTTATAATCTTACATTTATATTCCTGAGGAAGTATGATAAAAATATTTATTTAAAAGGCCGAATAATACCATTAAAAAGTAAATGAGTTCTCACCAAATATGATTTGAAAATAACTAAAAATCTTACTATGTGTACTTTTCATAAATTGTGCAGACAGAATTCCTAATTATTATAGCACTTTTCTCATATTAATAATCATACCTGAACCTTAAATTCAAAAGGGAAATTATTTAGATTACATTTCATTTTGCCAACAGCATAGGTAGAAGTTTAGAACTATGCTCACTCATTATTACTACCAAATAATTATGTTAACTCAAAATTACTGTGGCTTAATTTCTTTTAACTATAAACCAGGATCAATTAAGCTTGCATTAGGAAGTTTTAAATGAAAGAAGTAGGGAAAGAAAAAGGGAGGGGGAGTGAGGGAAGGGAGGAGGAGAGTAGGTGAGGGGAGAAGGAAGGAAAGGAAAGGAGGGAGGGAGGAAAGAGGGAAGGAGAAAAGCATGGAGGAGGAGAGGAAGTGAGGAAAGACTAGCTTTATGGTGTCAAGGTTTCTGTGTAGTAAGATCAAGACTTCTTTGCCATTCTGTTTCCTTCCTTATCTGCTGAAAGGAGCTCGGTTTCCTTTTAACTAGTTGTTCCGCTGTCCCACTCTGTTCCTGTTCTAGATACCAATCCCAGTAATCTATAGGCTTTCTGTCACTATTTCTGTATCCGAAGCAACCAGTCTTTTTTGGCTGAAATTCATGTGATGCCCACCAGCCAGCCACATAAAAAAACCTGCTTCAATGGTACCCAGGAACTTCCCCATTGAGAAAAAATTCTCAGATTCCCTCTGATGGTGTGGTGGGTTTTGCTCAACATCCCTGACTGCATCAGTCGCTATCCAAAAGGCCATCACATTTCATCTGTTATCTTCAAAATACACAGCTCTTTCCTGAGATGTCGGAGCCCATCCACCCTTTTATCTTCTTCCTTCAAAATGTGTTCCCACTGCTTCCTGGAATCCTGAGGTTGAAATCAACACAGTCTTCATCTTCAAAGAACATTCTTTTTACTTTTTTTTTTTTTGCCTCCACTAAACCTAGCCAGAGATGCCACTCCCCTTATAGACTTTTAAAAGTCACATCCCCAAGCCTTGAGCTTCTTTGTCTTCTCACACTATTCCCATAATCTGTGTAATATTCTTTGGGTAGAACATCTGCTCTTTTGAAGCTGACACCATCTGGCTTGCTACCTGCTCCCTTACGTCACATCTCCTGTACTTATATGGCAGGTCTTGCTTTTTATTTCTCTGAGGTAAAAAACTGGCTTGCTCCCTTCTTCTCCCTCTTAATTCTGATATGATTCTTATCAAGATGAATACTTTGGCCAAATGCTTGATTCCTATAGAAATAAGCAAAAGCCATCCAAAAGAGAACAAGCAAAGGCTATTTATCCTGAATTTGCCCAGCAAGGAAGCCAGCTCTTGCATCTGGCAGAGGCTTCAAGGCAGACAGTAGAGTGGGAAGTCTTATAGTGGAATGAATTTAGAACAGGCTCCAGGTGTGCCAGGCTAGGAAGCTGGACATGGGCTAACTGAAAATTGGTGCATATTTAGTCTCCTTCGCTTGGTTCTAAGTTGAAATATGAGGAAAATAGGAAGTTATTAGGGAAAATTAGGGAAACTAGCAGCTATTAATCAAGTACTGACTGGACTGATTTTTCTAGGTGTTAGTGGTTGGTCTTGGACTGGTGCAGCACATAGTAGTTTGGCTTACAGGAGTGGTTGTGACTGATAATGGCTTGGCTTTCCAAGCTAGTTCTTGTAGATTGTCACTTCAAATTCTCTTTGTTTCTATATGGTCTAGCCATGGTTTGTATATTCAGATCCTCATTGCTTAACTCATCTCCAGGTCTTCTCTAGAAGAATAACTAACACAGAGAGAACCTTCAGAAACAATTGCTGTTATTTTTATTTCTATCAAGTGTTCTTTTTTTCTAACTGTATTACAGCATTTTTAGACACTGTACATTCACTACTTTCAGATGCAGTCATAACATTGAAATCATCACTGCCACCCACCTCAAAATCTTACATTTAAATTTTCCATTTTCAGAAGATGACTCATAAGTTCATGCTGCCTCTGCAATGGCTGGTTTTTTTTTTTTAAATCACTTTCTCAAACCACAACCTTTCATCTAACCTCTCTCACCTGACTCCTAACTCCTCATCCTGTCCTTGCACTTGACTTTCATTTGGTAAACTTGCTTTGTCTACCAGGTGGTAGATACATTGCTCCTCTTCCCCTCTGTGGGAGACAGGATTTTTCAATCTAGTCATCCCCACCTATGTTTAGATATTATGTGTTTATTTTTATTAGCAAATATTTGTGATAGACAATGAATATGCCTACTTTATAAGAGCTTGGGACTCTGTTCTTCCTTGGTCACTCAAGGGACTTGCTGTCACCACTCCCTCCACCATCTGTCTCTCCTTTTTTTATGGGTTTTACGGAATTTCAACTTGCATCTAAGTAAAACATCTTTTCTTTTTTTTTTCTTTTGGTGCATTTTAAGATGCTGTAAGTTATAGGCACACATTATCTTCTTTTCATAATCTTATCTTCAGTGGCAGGCAGATTTCCTCTAATAACAGTCCAGACTTACAATAATAATAATAATTGTTATTATTTTTAGTGCATGTTAGTATTACAAAATGGTGAGGTTTGTTTTAGGAAATCTGTTACATGGATTTAACACATCTTAGTAGTTTTTAATCCCATTACTCCCTTTCCCTTATCATCTCTCATCCTTCTGAATTTCTTCCCTATCTTCAAAAATCTTCCCCCTGGTTTCCAATTGTTGCTCCTTTATTCTATCAATCAATCAATCTATCAATCTATCTATCTATCTATCTATCATCTATCCATCACCTATCTACCTCCTTATCTATTTACCTATCTGGTTTCTCATATAAGGGACAACACATAATGTCTAACTTTCTGAGTCTGGTTTGCTTTATTCAACATGAAAGTTTTTGATTTCTGCAATAGATATACAAGGCAAAGAACTGACTTTTTAACCCAGACAGAGCATCTGCTTTGAATAGAAACCGTACTGTCAAAACTCCTATAAATTCCTGCTAGAAGTAGGCTTGTGTTGCTAAAAATTATGATGTAATTGTTTGGGAGGATTACATATTTTCATTTGTACACATTTGTAGACATAATGGTTACATTCATTGTGTGGCATTCATGCACACAATTCATGCATACATAAAATAAAATATTTTATTTTAAAAAGCAAAACAAAAAAAGGATAGAAGCAATACAGAATTTCAAAACATAGTAGGAAATTAACACTGATTAATGTATTGCATATTGTTATCTTAGAAGTAGTTGTTCAGGTTATAAGATTTAGGCATGAAAAAGTGATGAAACAATCAATGAGAGCACAAACTGTTCTTTTTGATGAACTAACAGAGATTAGTAGTATACTTATCTATCTTGCATACACACACATATATGTATACATATATATATATATATATATATATAATCTTTCCCCTTCTTCCTTTTCTCCTTTTCCCTATCCCAGTTGTTCTTTCTTTTTGAGCACTTTCTTTCCTTTTCATTATCACAATATCTATTGTACATTTTGGATCGTATTACTCTTTCAGTTTTTTTACGTTAGGGAGATAATATGATACTTACAAATGTGAGTTTGATTTATTTCACTTGTGAGTATGATCTCAAATTGCCTCCATTTACCTACAAAAGCCTCAAGATTATCCTTCTTTATAGCTGAGTAATACTCCATTATGTAAACATACCACATCTTTTTTATACATTCCACCATTATTGCAACACAGTTTGGGATAGCTATCTTTATTTTTTTTATTGTTGTTCCTTCCCTCTTCTCTCCCTCCACCTCAAGCTCCTCTCCACATTTATCAAAGGTGTATCTCTCTTTTCTTTTGTTCATCTTTTCTTTTGTTCTTTAAATGATTCTTACTTTCGAGTTTCTTATATAGGAGAATTAAATGATATTTAAGCTCATGTATCTGATTGTAATCTTAGAGTACACCTATTTTTCTACAAATGACTCAAATTTATCCTTCTTTATGATAGAGTATTACTTCACTGTATATAAATACGATATTTTCTTTATCCATTCATCTGTTGAGGATATACTAGAATGCTCCCAACATCTAGCTATTATGAGTTGTGCTACTATAAACATGGGTAGGTACATAGCACTGTAGTATAATGCTTTCAAGTCTTTTGGGAAGATACCTAGAAGTGAAATAGTTAGGGCAAATGTAATTTCTGCTTTTAGTGCTTCTAGGAGTCTACATACTGATTCTTATAGTAGTTGTACTAAGTACACTGCTTCTGACAATGTAGACATGTACATTTTTCTCTGCAGCCTTGCTAGCATTTGTTATTGTTTGATTTCCTTGTGGCAGCCATTCTTTCTGGATGAAGATGGAATCTCACTCAGTGTTGTTTTAATTTGCATTGCTCTGATGACCAGAGGCACTGAATATTATTTTATGTATTTATTGGCCATTTGTAATTTTTCTGATAGGTGTCCATTCATTTAACTAGCCCATATGGAAGGAAGATTATCTAGTTAAATGTACGGTAATACACCCACTACATAAATCCCCCCTCACAGTATATATATGCTACTTGTAAACAGCTTTATCACCTTTGTTAAGAGGTTGAGGAAGTCACATCCCCATAATCATGCTTATACTATTGTCAAAGAAACTTCAGCTCTGACTGAGATGTGGGGCTAGAGCATAATGGTGTCTTTCATAAATCTTAATTGATTCATTATTTATTTTAGATTTTTGCATTATGTTATTTCTAGGACATACCTTTTCCTAAAAGTTATATTACTTTGGGAGAAATCATTTATTCGTCATAAAGATCTGAACCAAAGAAGTAATTTTAAATGTGCATTATGCTTACATTGGATAAAACTGTGGATGTTCTTGATTTTGTAGGAATATGGAAAGAAGAAATGGTAAGAATATTTTATAATAACCAATGGTTGGTGAAGTCCTTCTTAATTAAAGTGACAAGTTAGGGTTTAAATATGTTTATCCCTTTTAGGAACTCACATAGACATTTAACCCCCACTGTGAAGTATTCCTAGGGTAGATGCTTACTCCAAGTATGGTGTTTAGAGGTGGGGCCCTAGAGGATTAGGAATAAAAGAGCCTAGTAGGGTGACATCCGTGTGACTGACCTGAAGATATGCGTGTCAGTCGTTTTTGACATGCTGCTTTGTACCACACCAGCTCTCTGCTGGTGGGAAGGCCATCTTCAGAGGCAGGTCTTTGAGCGCTAGGAAGGTGAGCCAAAATAAACCTCTTTCTTTTGCAAGGTAGTCGGTGGTGCTGGTGGTAGTGGTGCTGGCGGTGTGTGTGTGACTGGATATATCATTAGCAACAGAAAACAGACTAACATAAGGCAGTTTTTATCAATTTCAAATTATCAGCGTTGTGGCACTCATAGTGGTAAATCTCCCCATATCATAGAAAGGAGAGTAGTTCGATCTTCCCAAAGTAAAATCGGTATGCACAGAAGTTTAAAGTAAGAGGGGAAGATTAGGACTGGAAACAGTGCATGTAATTGGTGTCATACCTGTTCCTCTGAAATCAGAAAGGGGCTCAACTCTGTTCAAGCAAATAAACAGTTAACATAGACATATTTAAGAAGCTCCATGTGACTGGTTTTTATGATAATCCCAGCATACTGCTTAATAATAATAAAGCCACTAGGTATTTGTTATTAAAGAAACAGGAGACAAAGCTACAAAGTATCTACCATTAGCAGATTAAACATGCACAAGGAATCTCAGGAAATATTTATTCAGTCCGCTCCATTTTTACTCTTTATGATCCAACTCATTCAAAATTCCAGTGAGTCACAAAGATCTTTTATTTTTCATATTCTGTTACCTTATTCCTAAGTTTGCTAGTGGGCAAGAGCCTCAACTAGACTCTGCAGAATATCCCTATGCTTTGAAACACAGGGATAGTGACCTCCCCAGCGCTCACATACATACCCTCTCTTCCCAACTCAAATCTCTCTTATTCTTCTGCACAAGATTCTGCCTTTGCCAACATGGGTAACCAGTCACATTTTTCTTGGTCCATGTAATTGCTTAAAAAGTGAATAAAGGCTTTGGATCCTGAGCCTGTGGATGGATTGGGGCTTGGTCTGACTTCTGAATGGAAGGTGTAAAAATAAGTAAACAAATGAAAGGAACTTTATCAATTGACCTCTAAGAAAGTATATATTCTACAGTTAAATCTCCAAAATTGTGTTCTAGATGCGTCACTTTTGTTGTTTGATCCTGAGAACACACTTGTCATCAGAAATAAAAGTTCATGTTTCTCTATATGTATTTATTTAGTATATGAATAAATGAATGAATGATTCATAACATTTTATTACAACAGAACCTACTGTGTATAAGTTAATTATTCAGTCTATTAATAAAATTTATATTTTAATTGTTGATATTTTTTAGAATTGATTTAAAATTTTTTTTAGCTATAGAATGATAGTCTTATAACTAGATACCTAGAAAGAATATACGGTATAAAAATGACTTGAAGAATAAGAATTTTGAAAAGAATGTATAACATCCAAATAGTGCATATTAAGGAGCATGTACTATGTCTGAGATAGAATGCTAAATCATGATAATTTAAGTGTGAGACATGGTCCCTGTCCTTGAGAAATAACCCCTAAAATGTCTAAATCTTTAAGTTATGTGATTTATCACATTATATATAGCTGAATGATTTAGACTTATAGTAACTAAGACAATGGTTATTTTATTTAGGGACAGTTCTAAGTTTAGCAAGATTAGATCTCACTTAAAAGATATGTCTTAGATGAGTAATAAGAAGTACAAAGTTAGAGATCTGTAAAAATGGGTTGAATGTGACTGATTAATCAGCAGTATCAGCTTGACTGGAAAACATTTAAAACTAAAGATAATGAAATGTAGAGCTCAGGAAGGGAGATCTTCTGTAATTGAATACTTCTCTGTAAGGAAAACCATCTATCTCTTTTGGAAGCAGTAGAGATTGGCCATCAAGATCTCAAGGCACAATTTGCACAGTCAGTAAGATCATGCAATGCGTTTCCCTCTACCAGAGCCATGCTTTTGAAAACAATATTTTTCTATACTAGATATTGGACCCAGGGGCTTCACACCAAGCTACATCCCTACCCTTTAAAACAAAAAATAATTTTTCAAGACAAGGCCTCATTAAGTCTCTAAATTTCCCTGGCTGGACTTGAACTTGTGATCCTTTTGTCTTAGCCTCTCAGAGTGCTGGGATTATATATGTGCACTACCAAAGTCAGCTTGAAAATAATTCTTAATATCAAATTTATCACACTGTAGAGCTATAGGTTGGAAAATATTGTGTAAAAGGAGCTTTTTTAAAATTTGGTGATTAAATTTTTATTTAATGATTTAGCATTCAATTTAAAAAGTCATACTTTTTTAAGAGATGGGATAAATATTTATTTCATCTTGTGTCATTTTTTAAGTACACAAGACAGTCATGTAGGTATTTTTAAAGGACATTTAGCAGACATCTACTTCACCTACCTGGTTGAGTTCATTGACATAAAATATCTTATTCTTTGATGGTAGCATCTGTACTAAAATTTTGTTGCTGAAATTGGTGATTTGCATTCTTTTTCTTTTGATAGGTCTGGTAGGGAGTTAATCAATTTTGTTAATATTTTCTAAGGATCATTTTATTAATCTTTTTATTTTTTAATTTATTTTGACTTGTGCTTTCCTATTTACTCTCTTACTCTGTTTACTTTGAGTTTGCTATTAGGCTCTTTTACTGGTTCTTTATTTTTAATCATTTTTTGGACTGGGGATAGAACTCACGACCTCATGCTTGGCAGGCAGATGCTTATACCACTGAGCTAAATCACTGGCTATTTTTAACTTTTTAAAACTAGGTTCTTTGGGGCTGGCTGGGGATTTAGCTCAGTGCCCATAAGCACCTACCTTCAAGTGCGTGATAGTAGGTTCTTTATCTCTTTCAGTTTTAATGAGATATAAATGTAAAAATAGTTGTATATATATTTAGAGCATGCAATGTGATATTTTGATGTTTTTGTGTATTGTGAAATGATTGCTATTATGAAATTAACTAATATGTACATTGCCAGATATTTTGTGAGTGTGTATGTATGTGTGTGTGTGCCTGTAGTAAAAATATTTAAGATTCCTCTTATCCAATTACAAGTATGCTATACAGTATAGTCACCATTTTGTACTTTAGAGTTTTTCCCAAATTCTTAAAGATTACTATAGGACATTGCTTTAGATAATTCTTACATCCTTACATTTAATACTATTTAATGGCATTTAATGTTAATGTGGCATTAATGTCATTTAATACCATAAATTTTTCTGGAGGCACTAGTTCAACTATATTCTACAAATATTGATACATTAAAATTTTCATTATTATTGAATTGAAATGTTTTCTAATTTTACTGGAGGTTTTTTTGCCATTATTGCTGTAATTGTTCTAAAACCATGCTCTGAAGCACTATTTTGGTAGTTAAACTTGAACAACATGGACAACTCTGGCAGACATTTATAGTAATACTGTTTGGAAGAAATTAGTATGTCCCGCATTAGAAATAGTTTGATTTTTCTTTTTGCTATTTCATTCCTTCAACTACTTTGGAGAACTTGAACTAAAGTAAATTAAAATATCTAGAAACATGCAAGATTTTGTGAGTATCAACTTTAAATTAAAAGGAAATCTTTTTTGGAAGGTGAAATGACCCTGAGTTTAAAACAGTCCATGTTCTTGGACGAAGGGGAAAGAATGATGCCATGATGGATACCGACGTTTCTCTGAACTGTGTTCAGTAGCCTGCTTCTCCTTCACTTGAACTCGGTTGAATGTCAACAGTTTCCCAAATTACTGTTTTCCTCTTTCTCTGTTCTTATATTTCTTTATTCTACATGTGTAAGAGAAAGAGTGAGAAAATCATATACCATTTGAACTCTTTCACTTTCTGATCACAATATACATACTGGATATTAATAAACTTCCATCAATTCTGTTCTAGTACCCTCAATTCACCTCTTCTTCCATTGATTTTGAGTCCCTTTCTCCCTTTTCCTTTTTTTATAATAGAGATGTGACATTATGGTATGATAGTAGATGTATACATATATTTGTGTCCATTATTGATTCTGAGGTAGAAGATCCTAAAAGTATTTTAGATATGGATGTTAGGAAAATATTTTGTTCTAACACTAATCGCTCCTAACTCAGAGCTCCTAAGATCTATGTTATTCCCTGAGTGACAGAAACTTCTGACAAACAGCTCTGAAGTTTTTGGGCTATAGGAACAACTTTTGTCTAGTAAGGTGACCCCACACACACCTTGGTACTAGGAATTGATTCCAGGGCCTTTGCACCGAGCTACATCTACAGACCATTTTTAAAGCTTTTACTTTTGCCACAAGGTCTCACTAAACCACTAAACTGCCAAAGCTGGGCTCTAATTTGTGATTATCCTGCCTCAGTCTCCCATAGTGTTGGGATTATAGGCATACGACGCTCTCTAGACTCTCAGTACTTTCTTGTTTAGGACTGGTTGCAAAGGAAATCGATGATATGGCTAAAGACCGGACTTTGCCTCATCTCTTTGCAACAAAGGAAGGAAGAAGGACTGAAGATTGAGTTGATCCCTAAGCAATTGACCAATTGCTGAATTAATCCTGTCTTCATAATGAAGCCTCTGTGAAAGCCTAGACAGACTTCAGAGGGTGTCCAGGGGGCTGGACTTTTGGGGTGCCTGGTGGATCCCAGGCCTGCAGAGGGCATAGAAGTTTCCATGCTCTTTCCCACATGTACGCATCTCTTCCATCTGGGTGTTCATTTGCATATCCTGTGATACCTTGTATAGTAAATGAGTAAACATAAATAGTGTATCTCCCTTAGTTCTGTGGGCCTTACAACTGAAGAAGTTCAGAGGCATCCTTAATTTAGCTTGTTGGTCAAAAGCACAGATTGCCCTGTGGAGCTTATGCCTGGCATCTGAAGTTGGGGCATTCTGTGAGATTAACCTGTGGCGTCTGTGTGTACCAACTCTAAGGAGTGTCACAATGGAGTTAAATTGTGTGGTATCCGGTTGTTTTCTAGGGGGAGAATTGGTTACTGTTGGGGAAAAATACCCATGTATTTTGTATTAAGTATTCTGTGTTATATTGTGTGTGAAAGAGAGTAATATAGTTCATTTCTTTCCTCTACAGCTTTTAGTGTCTTTTTCTAATGTCTTACTTTACTCATTGCTGAGACTTGAAGCATAAAGGCAGAGAGGATTATTTTGGCTTATGTTTGCAGTCCGTAGTCAGCTGGCTCCAAGGCAAGCAGGGCATGGAGGAAGGGTCTGGCAGAAAAAAGTATCTTGCATCATGATGGCAGAGAAAGCAGAGGATGGCAGATGGCAGAGGAAGCAGAGAGAAGGGAGAGGGAGGGGAGATAGATATACCCTTCCAGGTTACACTCCAGTAACCTGCCTTTGCTAACCAGGCCCAGCTCTTAGTCACACATTCAGCTACAAATTCATCCATGGACTAATTCAGGAATGAGTACAGTGCCTAGATTCTCTATTCACTTCCAAAATGCTTGCTTTTGAATGCATGAGGCTTTGAAGTAACATTTGAAATCCAAACCATGACATTTTCTTAATTCTTTTACCTACTCTAAACCTATTATTTTAATTAACTTTAAATTGCATATAACTTTAAATTACATAACAGATAAAATTAAAATATGTTAAATAACTATTATTTAATGCACATATCTTCTCATATTTTCACCATAATTTCCTTGTACTCTTAATATCTGATATACTTAGATATTAATTTCACTAAATGTTCTATACGTATTCTATATTAAGTTCAGCAAATATTCTATGAAATTACAGATGATGACAAGTCTGTTAAATTGAAAATTATCTCTGAGGGTTGTGACTTATATGTCAGTTGTTTATTTGCCTTTATTTTATAGGTCCATTCAGAGAAGAACAGAAATGCACATACCGATCACTGATACAAGGCTTCATCTGCAAACAAACTGATCAAGTGGTCCTAATGCTTGAAAGTGTCAATGTCACTTGGGCAATTCAGAAGTTTTATCCAGTTGTATCAGTTACTAGAGGTTTTGTTGACACATTTAGTAGTATAAATGACAATACTCTTTGCTCTACCTCTGGATCTGTGTCTGCCTTTTATTCCATTTTACCTACCAGACAAATTACCAGGGTATGCTTTGTTGATCAGACTCCTCAAGTTTTGCGTTTTAGTCTATTAGGGAACAAAAGTACCTCCAAGCTTCTCTTAGCTATATTCTACCATGAAATCCAGAGCCCCCATGTTTTCTTAGGTAGAAGTTTTATTCCACCTACTTTCGTGCATTCAGCCTTATCACTGTTGGATGAATCTATTGGTGTCAACTACTTCAGTATCACGGATAACCTCTTGTATGTTGTTCTACAAGGAGAGGACACCATTGAAATACGTACAGATGTTTCTCTTCACTTGGCCTTCTCTGTGACATTTTCAGTCCTGGAAAAAGGCTGGAAAGTTATGATACTTGAAAAAATAACTAACTTCTTACAGATTGACCAAAGCCAAATCAGAATTACTCATGAGATGACTGGAAATGAAAGAACTCTAAAGGCTATTGCTGACAGTAAAGCAAAGAGAAAACGCAATTGTCCAACCGTGACTTGTGCCAGTCATTACAAAAGAGTTGGTCAACGTAGACCACTCATGATGGAAATGAGCTCCTACAGCGTCTTCCCACCAACCATAGTGGACACTATCTCAAAACTGATTGTCATTGAAATTGGTGACCTGCCAACATCAAAGAAGACTAGACAAATTCCACCCTTATCAAGTTACAAATTGCAGAAGTTGGCTCATCAAGTCATCACTGCTCAACAGACGGGAGTACTAGAGAATGTTTTGAACATGACTATTGGTGCCCTACTGGTTACTCAGTCAAAGGGAATCATGGGCTATAAGTAAGTACACTTATTATAACATCAGAATGAGGGTTAATATCTTGAGTTCATATTAACATATATCACAAATGTCAACTGTCTTTCACTGAATCATGTATTCCTGTTAAGACTGTTAAGAATGAAACTGTTAAGAATCAAACTATTTCAATATGTATGCTAATTTGTTTCATTTATACTTAGTTTCTCTTGGTTCACTGAAAAGAAAGTTTTGTGTTATTATTTCTTTTTTATAACAATCTTTTTGGTTTATGTCTTGTACCCTGAGTAACTACTTTGAAGATAACAATACACAGTACAGTAACTATTGTTATTCTTTTACTATTTTTTATGAATATTTGGTTTATTTTTAATGAAATAAAATCTCAAAAAGCCATTTAAAGACAAACTCTTAGTTTTAAATTCAGTATTAAATCTCTTTTATTTGTGATTATTTTATTATTCAAATGTTGGAAGACATAATATGTTGGTACCTTATAACAAAAATATATATAGGAGAGATTTTTTCTGAAAGAATTTGCTTTCAGTTTATTTGTTCATTCATTTATTCACGTTGAATTTAATGGACTAGGTTTTGGCTTTGCTCAGGTAGAAAACATATATTGTTCTTATTGGAAATTCATTTTATTTGTTGTAGTGCTAATAAATAAATAACATTTAATGAGTAGTAATTACTTCAATGCAACTATCTCCAATAGATGTGAGATTCATTAGAGCTGAAATAAAAAGCAAACCCCTTTACACTTGGAAGGATATTCATGTAATACATTCATTGACTTGTATGCACAGAACCTATGCAAGTGAAAGTTTAGTGTTTTTGTACAATATACCTCCTTTCTTTACAGTGGATATAAACCTCCCATTTCCCTACTATATATTAGTACATATGATAGAGTAAAAGAGAACTCAAGCAAAGTTTGGTAGATTTGGTAAATTTGAAGGGCTTTGTATACTGTTAACTTGGCATTAAAAAGTATTTACAGTTCATGATTGCTTATAATCTATGAAATCTTTATTATTATTGTAAACCACCAATTTTCACTTTATTAATGGTATTATTATATTATACATGCTAATATGAATATCAAGAATCTGAAAAATTTATACTAATGCATTTTATGTTTTATTTTTTCTTCCTTTTGTTTTAATTTTACTGAATTTTCTCTTTATTCTTATAGAGAAAAAAGTTTAGCCTACCCCTCAATTTTAATTAAATTTACTATATGGAGCTTTCTTTGTAGATTTTTTTCCAGTGTGACAGATTTTTTTCATTACATATAAAAATATACAGTTCTTAACTAAAGGGAGATAAAAGGCATTAAGTGGAAAGATACATCAGAGAAAAATCTGCAAAGTGGATTGGGCACAAGTTAAATACTTATAAACATATAAGTGAGACATATTTTTTCATGAAGAAATGAGACAGCTTCAAGGAAAAGATCACCTTTATCACTCAAAATCATTCATAGCCATTGTGTTTTGACTTTGAACTGTTATTTTTGATTTAATAAGAAACTGCTTGATGTGTGGATTATAGCATTGATTTTGTTGATATATGTTATATTCTTCATCTCTTTGTTTCTCTAGAGTCTTAAGAGAGATTTTCTAGCTAGAAGATAAAAAGGAAATCCTCTAAAGATAAAGAGAGACCACTTCTTTAGCATATCTCTGGACAAATCTCTGCAGAATGAGCAATACCATGTCCTATGGAATGAATGAGAATTAGCAAGTTGTCCCATTTTCCTAAGAGTTGCACAGTATTGGATTTGTAGGCCAATGGCAACTTTGATCATTGTGAATCTAGAATTCCACTGAATTCACTGCAGAGTCATTGCCAAGCTAATGAACTGACCTTGAGATAGCACAAGTGAGTCTAGGCACAGTCCTTCAGAAGAGCATCGAGGATGTTCTCCAGAGGTTCAGTCTTTAATTTCATGGGGTTGAATGCATTTCAATAAGTGGACATTCACATTACCAGAAGGGTATCATTTTATTTTTTGAGAATCTACAAAGTGAGGAGGTAGAGTTACCATCTGCTTTTTAAGCTGATAGCCTGTAGTGAATTTCTCTCTTCTGTTATCCTCTACAGGCATCTAAATTTAAGCTTCCTCTATTTAGATCTGTCAGATACCTGGACCTGTTTTTCAATTTTCAAAATTGTGTTGACCTCTATTGTCATTTATTGTCTCTCACCTGTCTTTTTTATTCCTTTTGATTTATACAGTCTTTACTCATTTTTGTTCTTTAGGTAATTGCGGTGGAGTTTTTCGAGGAAGGAGAGATAAACATGTGCTAAATCTTCCCTTTATATCCCAGAGGTTCCCCACCAGTATCTTATTTCCAAACACTCACATGGTCTTACCTGGAATCCTGGTAGCACCCTGAATGGGTCTGGGTATGCATTCTTCCTGATGGCCTCTTTGTAAGCGCTGGGCCCAGCCAAGCTTGTCTAGATCCCTGACTCCCCTCTTGGGAGATAATCCGTGTGTGTAATTCTGAGACAGTAACTTTGTGTTAATCTGTTTTTTGCAAGAGAAAACTAATCCTTTATGTCATGTAAAGCTCATTGTTTGTGACATTGCCATGAACCTTAAACATTGCCTGAAAACATTATAGTAAGGGTGAGTGTGAAAATGCAGGTGTGTGTGTGTGTGTATGTGTGTTTGTGAGAGAAATTTCTTCTTAAATTACTGTGCATAAGCAACACACAATCAAAAAGAAAACAGAAGAGCCAATAGATGATGGATAGAAATCTAGCTGACCAAGTCTTAATGAACACTTTGTTTTCTGCAAATTTCCTGCTTTTTAGGAAACACCTGTTTAAAGTATGGAGGTAGAGACTTTTTGACAACATAAGATGATATTCTTTTCAAGCGTGGCAGAATGTTCATCCTAAAAGATGTTCCTGTGTTGTTAGCCTGACTTCCCTTTTCAATGACAACACCACAAATTTTTCTAATAGTCTGTTTTGGGGTCATTTCTTCTTTTCACTTGTGTATAAATCCACTAATTTGTTTTTCAGGAGTATGGAAAAATTATTTTAATAATATTTTGTATGTTTAGATTTGTGGGAAAATGATATGTTCCACATGAGCAAGCTTTCTGTACAACTGCTAATGGTTCTTTTAATTATTAGCATTTTTAAAAGTCTTGAACTAAAATTTAAAGAAAAAAGATTACATAACATCTAGTCTTATTCAAAGGGATGTAACACAACAGTCACATTTTTTTTTTGATGATTCACGATCGTCATTAAAACTATCATTTATTTCATAGCCCTATTTCTGTGGTAAAGCCCTTAGGGACCCTTGTTCTTATACTTTCTGGTCTCAGACCAATACATCTTTGATTCTTTCTCTGTAGTTTTATCTTTCTGCTGTTTTCCTTGTGAATAGGATATTAGTTCTAAACTTTTGCTGCTGATGCTATGTCTGCATCCAGTAGGTCCCTGTCCTCATGTACATGAGGTTCTAATTCCAAACTGAAATAACATTATTGTAAAATCAAAGGAACTAATATTTATATGTATATACAGTGAAACCCTAGATAAATATAATGCACCAATGAAAGCCTATATTTCAATGCTTTTGGTTCTCCAAACATTTGAATTGCTATAATGTCCAAAAAATTTATTTGGTTCCCATGAAAATCTAAACACTTTAAAATTAGTGAGTATGTAAAATAACATTTACTGTAGTACTTAAGGAGGATATGTAATATTAAATATTACCTTGTTATAAAGAAATCATTATTTAGTATTAAATAGCTTATCCATTAGTCTAGTTTTCATAAAAGTAACTTAACCATATTTTAACTTACTAATATTATATAGTAAAAATTTCAATATACTCTTGTATTCATAAATGTAACTATACAGTTTCATTCACAGTAAGTGATCATTTAATATTTTATCAAGTAGGGATATATAAACTTTTTTCCCTTCTGTGCTGTTCTAATTGTCCTATGTAAGCATAATCTTGTATTTAGTCTTTTTCATTAGAAATACCTTGAGTGACTTTTGTTTATTTTTCTTGCTCAACTAAGCTTGCTATAGCCTACAGAATGAAGAAGGAATTTTGAATGATTGTGTGGAATCTTTAAAAATGCCATCAAAGTTTCCATTCTACTGGATAGAATATTTATACTATATTTATTATAGTGTATTAGAAATCATTTATCAATACAAATATTTAGTTTTTGTCCTCTGAATTTTTGCTTCTCTAATTGACTTTTTCAAAATACATACTACATTTATTTGTGTTTATATACTCCTACATCTAGGGTTACTCAAAACTCACTTTGAAATGATGACTTTCAGGGAATTCCAAAAATTTAACCTTAAGTATTATAATAGAGCTGTAAGAATAGGAATTATCCAGGGGTGTACCAGTTCTTGAAGTTGGTTAAGATAAGATGGGTGATAGTTTTTCAGAGGCAATTAGTGACCTAAGGTCAGAAGAAGTATACAATGAGTACTGAGTTGGCAAAGTGTTGCATTTATGAAGTGCTTCAAATGCACCAGGCTTGGAATCACTAAGCCACAGTGGTAGAAGGAAAACGCTAAGGTGTGCAACATTTCTTCCATCCAAGGGAACCTGTCTTGGATTAATGGGAACATAAGGGTGATGAACTGTAAGTAAGGTGGTATACATCAACTCAGAAAGATAACCAAGAAAGTCATTCTTGTCTTACAAACTATAGAGAAGAATATTCCTGAGGGACAGAGGTCATATGGTATTATTTATCTTTGTATATTTTATGGTGCCTTGAACAATGTTTGTATAATCGGAAAGTTAACCTAGGTTTGTCAGATGGAATTGACTAGAGAAGTTACTTTTTCTCCCAGGGTATAGAATCATTTGAACTCCTTTAAAATCTAAGTCCCCTTATGGTATGTGCAGACTCTGCTGCCTTATCTAGCCAATATAAAACAAGAGAGGCCAAAAATCCAGAAACCCTGGAGCATTTAATCAAAACCTGAGGTTCTTTTATGGGAACCTGCCTAGTAACTGTGAAACAGAGAAGGTTTAAGAGTGAATATCTCCAAGGCTCAACTCTACTTTCATCCCAGGACAGTGGGTTTTGCAGAGAGCCAGTTCCCATTCTTAGGATTTATTTGTTTATTTGTTTGCTATGTTTGATATGCAAATAGAAATAATTGCATCTACCCCAGATCCAGATCGGGCAGATTTAAAAACAAGAGTAGGAATGAATAGTGGTGATGTCGACTGAGAAATTTCTGTATTCTCTCC
>PVLA01000045.1:215756-230095 GCA_004027455.1 Hydrochoerus hydrochaeris
AATCAATCAGTCAATCAGTTCAGTGGCTCTACTTAATGCACACATAACTGGAAAATATGAAATGGTGGTTGCCAGCGTTAAAAGGGTACAACTGTAGTGTTCCAGAGTTTGCTGCTGGTCATCTTCCCAGCTCTGTGTGGTGACAGTACTTATACCGCAGACACTACAACACACTACAAATCAAGGTATTTTCTGGAAGAAGTGGTTTACTAGCCTACTATTGGACAAATCCCTGATTTCTAAATATCTTACTCTGATTATTTCTTTTGCTGAGGATTTTTAAACTGATCTTAATGTGTAGTGTAAAAATACTTAATATATTAATTTGTCCTCCTCCCTCATCAGGCCCAGTCCATGTTTTATTATGGCAAAGTAAGTATACAAAATAAGTATATTCATTAAATATCCATATATAATGATTCACTGTACAGTATATTGTTGTTTCTAGAAGTATAAAGAATTATAAATATTTCTATTGTTAATAATATCTTATTGAAAATAGCTACTGCAAAAGTATTGGTAATTCCACAGATACATTCTATTTGTTTTTATATTTTCCAGAAATACAAGCAGTTTCAAAGCTGGAAACATTATATATGCTCGGCCACATGCTCTTTTCGTCCTGGTCCAGCCTTCGGATGGAGAAGTGGGTAAAGAGCTTCCAGTGCAGCCATGGCTCATCTTTCTGGACAAGCAGGTAACTTCTCGGAGGTGATATTCGTTATACAGCATGGGTTTTTATACAGCATATCACAGACCAAAACCACTGTGTGAAAATTGCTACTCTCACTATTTTTGTCATCATTCTTTCATGTTGCATTCTAATTTCTATGTTCTATGAATTCTTCACAATTTTGTCAAGGATAATAAAGAAAGTGATGGTACCTTTCCTCCCTGAGCAAATTCTTAAATTAGATCTCTGTGTGTTTTCTGCAGGCAAATTTTTTCAAAGAAGCATGTTCATAACTGAAGAAGTCTTTTCATACCTGGTGTGATTTATATATACAGTTTAAAAAATTATTGTAATAAAAGACTTTATCATTAATTTACCCCCCAAAGACTCCCTTTTGCTTAAAATGCAATTAGCCCATTATACTTGCACTTGTTCGTTTGCTTTGAGACAGGTTTGTGCTAGGTAGTTCAGGCTGGCCTTGAACTCACAGTGATCCTGCTGACTTAGCCTCCTGGGTGGTGGGATTTCAGGCACATGCCACCATGCCTGGTTCCTACCACTTTCTGAAGCATTTCTGGAAGTATTTTTTCTATGTCTTTAAGAGATGTGATCAAGCATATGTTGAATACAAGACCTTAAAAACCTTAGGTTGTATCTTTATCTGACTTACCAGATTTGGCACTGTGAGATTTCTTATTCTTGCTCAATGTCAAAAGATAGATGTTTTGGATTGACACTGAGGTGAGCACAACAGCTCAACTAAAGACCTAGAAACTCAGGGAGTTTGATCCTGTTTTGTATTTCTCTAACTGGCTTCTGCTTCATTGTCTCTCTGTCTTTCTGTATCTCTGTCTATGTCTGTCTTTCGTCTCCACTTTTCTCTCTCTCTCTCTCTCTCTCTAAACTGAACCCAGGACCTTCACACTAAGCCTCATTCCCAATACTTTTCTTATTTTGAGACAATGTCTAGCTAAATAACTAAGTTCTCCAGGCTGGGTGACTAACTTGGAATCTTCCTAACTCAGCCTTCCAGAGTGCTAGGATTATAGGTGTACACTACCATGCCCAGATGCTTCTGCTTTCTTCTCCTAACTTTTGTTGTTAATTTTCAATGTAATATCATCCTGCTTTTTCATAGAAAGCTTTCATTTCTCCTCTTTAGTGCGGTGCCTTAAATTGTTTCACAATAATTCTTTCTTTTCTTTTAATGAGGTATATTCTTAACATGAGAAAAGATACCGTTTTCCCTTATTTATATGTTTCATAAATGGTTTGGTCAGAATACTGTTCTTTTTTATATAACTTCACAAAATACTCTTGTATCCAACTTTTTGTTTCCCATTCTCTCCCCTATTTCCAGTATCAAAGGGTGGAGTCCTTGGGGTCCCCCTCAGAGCCATGGACCGTTTCAGTTTCCTTGGAAGGGACATCAGATTCAGTGCTAAGAGGTCAGTATCTGAGACTTTCAGGCACTATTACTTCATTGCACAAAGCATTTGCATTTTTCTTTGTCTATTCTTGTTACTATCTCAAAATGTCTGACACTGGACAACTTTATATAAAAAGAGGTATATCTAGCTTTCAAGGGCCACATTTGATCATGACCTTCTGGCTAGCAGAGTCCTGCACAGCACAGAGCATCATCACCTGGTGAGACACAGGAGTAGGTGTGTGTATGTCTGTTTGGACTCTCTTTTTAGAAATCTGCAACTGTTTGGTCAGAGACATTTCACCCTGGTGATTTTGTTTCCTCCTAATCGTCTCCCAAAGGTCCCTCCTCTACATGCCACAGCCAGATTAAGTTTCCATACTCTTAATATTTCACCAGGGCTGTTGAATTTTAATGCATAACCACTTGGAGGACACACTAAAAAATATCCAAACCATAGAAGCACCCATCAGGAATTCATAGCAAATCTTATGCTCAATATAGTCAGTGATTTGGAAGGATTCTTCATCATTCCATCAACAGAGCCAATATTATAGAAAGATCAGAGCAGCAGTGAATACTTACAGCATCACCTTCTCCTTTGCCTTTCTTTACATGAAAACAAAGCAATTTCACTAAACCTGTGTTCTTGGTATGGTGTAAAGAAAGGAGCACTGGGTCTTGGACTGGGTCTCAAATCCATTTCCCTACAGAATACTCAATGTTCCTGTCACACACATGTGTGTGGTACAGTGTCATGAACTGGTCCAGGGAGAAATTTACCCAGTACAATATTGTTTTGTGTGGAAACAGAAGTATTTGCTCTCAGAGTTGGAAAGAATAAATGCATGTATCAATACTAAAGCATCTGACCCAGAGAAGCCCTCAGAGTTAGTTTTCTCCTCTCTACTTTATTGTGTCCTCCCTTTACCCCTTTTCAAAGCCAGCACTACTCCCAGATCCATCTACTTCCTTGGAACTTGTGTATGAAAATGAAAGTGGGTTTTACTTAAAATACAGATTTCCCAAGTCTTGGCCCAAGAGAGTTGAATTATATACTCTGCAGAGAAACCAGGATTGTGAGTTTTAGGGTCTGGCTCAGAGACAAACAAGCAGATATAACATAGCTTTTGTGGAGAAAACTTTCTGTGTTTTAAATTCTTGACCCTATGGCCCACAAAACATCTCTGAAATCCAACCTGCTGAAAGAGCTGAGAAAGTACTTGCAGGTGGGCCCCAGTGGTTTGTCACAACTTGGAGTCCCCAAGGATTTGTTCTGTTGCCACTTACTTTTGCTTCAGAATTAGAAAGTGTACATTCTTTTGTTATGAAACAGTTCGATTATTACAGTTTTGATGTTTTAAACAGTAGAAAATATGGTCCAAAGAAACACATAAAAGTAAGTTGACTTGGCTGCTGGGCCTAATTGAAGTGTGTCTTTTTATAAGAATGATTTAAGGCAAAAAGAAAAAGTTTTCTGGCTTACATTTGTTACACTTGTATTCCAGTGAGTTACAAGAGATTCCTGTCCTCTTAGCTGCTTTCCTTCAACCTAGCTCCAAGTTACTAATCATTTTTCTCACCAGGAGTACTCACTCCACTGTGTGGAGCTCAGGGGTGTAGCCTCCAGACATACTCCTGACTGAGAACTTTAAGCTTTCTCTGTTCACAGGAATTTCCTCTCTGAACAAGGAGTCTCAAGCTTTTTCCTGACTGAAAGTAGCATTATGTGCTTTATATCTATCTGTGCAATCCATTTGTTTCTCTCTCTCCAGGACAGACCCTAAAATACACATTATTGGGTCTCTCTGCAGAGTATGTAATCCATCTCTCTTGGGCCAAGTCTTGGGAATCTATGGTTCCTATCTGTTTCCTAGGCATGCGTGATCATAGTTCAATTCTCAGGTGTCACCTTGAGGTGAAAAGAATTTCATTTTAGATCAAACTGATCTAATTAAGCACAAGATAGTTTGATGGGATAGTCTAAAATCATTTCGTATACTTAAATAGAAAGTCATAGATTTTAAAAGTGTGAAAAATATGCATTTAATATTCTAACTAGTCACAGTGTGTAAATTAATAAAATATCCCATAAACTTAAACTGATTAAATGATTTTTTAAGGTAGGTCATAGAAAATATTAAAAAAAACTATGCACCTTCATCCCCACAAATTCCAGCCTAGGTCACCTTTCTCAAAAAGAGAAAGGTAATAAAATTAAAGGCATAGAAAAATGAATTTACTTGTTGTCTTTCTGAATTCAGATTTGTTGGATAATTTTGACAAAGAGCTAGGACCCAAGCAAACCTCTGAATTACAGATTTATATTCTTGTTTTAGATTAGCTTAGTTGTTATTTGCATATGATAAATGTGCCAAAATATACATACTAAAGATGGTCATATTAAAATCACAAGAAAGGAATAAAAATTATCTGTTTTCAGAATAGTCATTTGTAAAGTTGCACTATACTTACATAGGAGAACAAGCGGAGAATCTTGTCAATTCTTCGGAATCATTCTTTTTAGAAGTATGATTTCAAGGAGATGCTGTTTATACAGCATTCCTGATATGGTACTGATGCCTACCCTTTGAGATTTGACAGTAACACATTAAAAGGAAGTTCTACACTGATTAATCTCAGTAATTTTAAACTGCTGTTCTATGTGTGTATCTTTTTTATAATTTTTGATCAAATATCTTTATTTTGTACAAATTTGAGGCCAATAACTCTTTAAAGATTGACTTCTCATATTTCTTATACACTGCATGGGAACAGCTAGGGCAAGTCTACTGATTTTACTTTCTGAAATGTTTTGTTTGCAGACTTAGAGATGATTTCTGTTCACCTCATATTTCAACCTATCTACAAAATTGCTCATTTTCAAGAAGAGGCACTGACTTTACAATCATTTATTCCTCTATCCCAGCTCTATGTCTAAGATCATTCATATGGTTTTCCAGCATATTAAATCCTAAACAAAATAAAAATAAATCAATCATAAACATGCCAAATCTGATCTCTTCTGGTGTTTTTTTTTTACTTAAATCTCTTTCTATAATCTGGTTCACAATATCTAGCTATTATAAAGATATTTTTCCTTCACTTTTTACTGTTTGTGTCTGAGAAAGAAAGATATAAAATTATGATGGTTAAATTTCCAGGTTAATCAAGTTTTATAACTTGTTCTGAGATCTTGGGTTTTAGTGTCCCCATTATATTTAGCTCATGCCTTTTGTTTCCTGCAAGGCTACACCTCATCAGCTCCAGAGAACAGAACTGTCCTGAAAACTCTCTGGAGGAGGTAACCGACGTTTGTGATTAAACATTTCATAACTTCAAAACCTTTAGTACTGAAACCTTGTTGTTTTCTTATTAGAGCTATAAATTTTCCAAGCATTTCTTTTCAGGTTGCCTTTCAGTTATTTTGGCTATAAATTCCCTGCTTCCTCTGCTTACTTATTAAGGGATCAAATCTTTTTCACCTGTTCACAGAAACAGTTTGCTTCCAAATTTCCAAAATCTCTTTGCGCCCCTTAGCACCCTCCCTACCTTCTCTATGTACAATTAAATTTTACAGGCACAAGTAATACGGTGTGTGTTGAAAGAATTTTCTCATAGGCTTTCCAATCTATTTTTGCTTACTTTGTTAAAAATAACAACCATATTGCTGACTCCCGTTTTTCTCTTAGTCATTTCTTCACCCAAGCAGCAAAGCCAAAACTCCTTCAGTTTAAAATTTCAAGGAAAAGGGGCAGCATCAAATGTTCCCCATGCAAAGTTTCAATCAAGCTACATCATTAAGATAGTAAGGTAATAAGCAAAGTTAGCCAAAGTTGGACAGTGTGAAAGTTGGGCATTCAAAGCTGTGTTTTAAGATAGTTTTGAACTTCCTGCTGTGATGCTGTCATTCTGCTTGCAGTTCAAGTACAATTTTGTTGCTTTTGGCATTTCAGTACTGAAAATGACTAGTATACAATACTGTCTCACCTTTTGATCTTAATATAGCAGGATTAAAAAGAATAATTTCCACACTGTGTTCATTGGTACGTGCTTGTAATCTCAACACTCTACTGACCAAGCCTAGTCCCTAAAACACATACAGCTTCCAAACTCATAAGTACGTTATTCCACTGTTGAGTGTAATATCCCCATGACCCAATCACCTTCCAAAAGCCACACTTCTGAACATAGCAGCCTTCTGATAGGCATTTTAGATCTAAACCATCACAGTATGTCATATTCCAAACCTAAGTAATACTTTTGTACCTTACCAATATTTCACACCATAACTACATTCTGTACTTTACTCATAGTCATTCATATTCTACACCTTCCCCTGCCTCATACACTACCACATCCAGCACCTTAGCCATGCTCTCTACCTTTGCTTATACGATACTTCACTCAGAGTCCATATTTTGCTCCACTCCTGACACTTGTTCACTCCATCCCTTGCTAGTGTCCCCATGCTAAGGATGTTCTGACTGACCAGCTTGGACTCATACTGTGGCCATTGAAGACCAATAAGCTTGAGAGTTTGCTGTTTTATTCTACTGATATCAAATCACATTAAGACCAACAGGTGAACATGGATCAGTATTACAATTGTTTTCATTTTCAAAAGATCTCATGAAAAATTATGAAGCAGAGGTTGAGAATTTCTTCTATACATTATTCTGTGTGTGTGTGTGTGTGTGTATGTGTGCGTGCACACAGGTGTGATGAATTAGGAAGAAATCATTTGCACTTTTCTGTTTTTAGAAGGTTCAGCTCACTCAGTGCACCCTATTTTTTTTATTATTAGATGTTTCTCTGAAAGTCATAATGAAATATTTCTCTTTAACTTCAGAAAAAATGGCACCAAAACCACGTGGAATGGACTACCTAACTTCTAAATATTTCCCAGAAAAATATAAAGTAACAACTGCAAACCCATATGTATATGTATAGTATAAATCTTTTATTCTTCAATTGAATTCCATGTTCTTTTTTCATATTAGACCTTGCTCAATGAAAAAGATATTTGGTACCAAAAAAGGGGGAGAATTTATATACTCAAAGAAAATGACTTAGGCACCTTCCAAATCCCTTGATACTTAACTATGGATCATTTTCCCAGAAACAAATTCTCAGTATTTGTAAAGATAATATCTTATGAGCAATTCAACAGCTTGCTAATAGATATAACAAGGGGTAAGTGAATAAATGAGTTGTGGATATGATTGGGCAGCAAAGGTTCTTTTGAAACTATCTACTCTGCAGAAACACACTTGAGAAAGTTTTCCTAGTGGCCGTGTAATCAATTTCTGTGTTGCTTCCAGCCCAACACTCTGCCTCACCCCGTGTTCCCCCAGTCCTTACCTTATTTATACCAGCTTGATCAGGGAGTTTGTCATGGCACTTGTGTATTTTATAATAGCTATTGCAAAGATATGATGAACCCTGGAGAAATGTACTGTACTTGGCAGCAACTGCTTCAGCTTTTGGGCACATATGCTTCAAATCTGAGACTATCATAGATATATATGGGAATCTTTGTGTAGATCTCTAAGGCAAGCTGGTATTTAACACAAAAGTAAACCCATTTGGAGCTAAAGCACTTTCCATTAGACAGTTTGGCGGCTGTTCTACAAGGCAGACTCACTGTGCTCAACAGACACATTCCGATTAAAAGCTGCTTTGTATTCTTCCAAAGATGGAAACAACAAGGACGTTTGTCAAAGGAAAAACTGCAAGAAACAGTTTCAATTTGAACATCTGTACTCTGCAGTTCTGTTGTTTGCAAGAGTTTATTGACCATAATTTTGATGCATATAGGTTTTAAAGAGTATAAACTACATTTATCTTGGGCGCCTATCATTTATTTGAGTCTCAGCTTATTTATTTCCATTTTTCCTGCGTGCTTTATTTATTTTGGGAGTCTAAAGAGATGAAAGAAAAGATGTTTTTCAAAAAGGAAGTTTTCAGCAGCTCTGCACAATTGATGAAGAAAAACATTATTTTTACAAAAAAATATTGAGCAATTGAATTGAAAAATGTAACACTAAGCATATGATGGCTTTATGATATCTTTTAGCTGTAGAGATCTCAAACCAATTTATAAACTTTAAAACCATTCTGTCCACCATAACAATCGCAGTGACATTTCCAGAGTGAAATTAATTAGCAAAGTAACTTAGGGAGAGTGGAGTCAAAAGATAATTGATGATATTGGGAGTGTGATTCTGAGTTAAGTTGCCTCCTTTCATTTTATACTGGATGGTTTATTGTTTGAAAATGTAAGCTTTCTTTTTTGCATGTAATGTGGAAAAACCAAGGCCCAGGAAATGTAAGTTGTTAAGGCAGAGCAACTACATCAATCATGATTTGGTAATAAATTGTTATCTTGACCCAATGTTACCACATAAATCCAGATTCTTTGAATAGAGGTACTGATCCTTTGAGAGATAATATAATTACTTTCTTAATAGATACATAATAATAAAATAGTCAACATATAGTAGTGGTTAAAAATACAAACTTTGAAATCAGGCAAATTTGCACTGTAAGTCCAAATCCTAGCACTAAGTAATTGAATTGTTTTAGTTTATTTCTTAATCTGTGGGATATTAATAGCCATATACATCATGGGGGCTCTTGTCTAGTCATTATACAATGGTGTCCACAGTGCACAGTGTCTGGTATGTTAAACTTTCAGTGTATGTTAGTGATTATTGTTCTAGTTTGAATTCTTTGGTTCCAGGACTTGTCAAGGAAGAATTTGATGGCTTGGGTAACATCTTTAATTCTCTTTTTTGTAAAAGGGGAAGAAACTGCTCAAAAGGAAGGAACAGCTGGGATGAGGGGAAGAAGAAAGATGAGAAAAGATTATATATATATATATATATATATATATATATATATATATATATCTTTATTAGTTCATCAAAAAGAACAGTTTGTGCTTTCATGCCTATATCTTGTAATGAGTCACTAATTTGAAGATAACAATACACACTATTTTAAGCATTATTAATCTTCTATTATTTTGCTTTGAAATTGTTTGATTGTTTTCCATGCCTATATCTTGTAATGAGTCACTAATTTGAAGATAACAATACACACTATTTTAAGCATTATTAATCTTCTATTATTTTGCTTTGAAATTGTAGATCACCTCTTTAATTTTAAAATATTTTCCTTTAGCAGCCAGTTTTCTATCCTTGGTAAAGACCAGCAAACACCATTCCTGAGTAAATAACTTCCACTTCCCTTTTGTTTTATGTTTGTTTACAGGTTCCACCCAGGCAAAAACACAGGATGGTTATGTGAGCTTCTTCAACTTGGCAGTCTTGATCTCTGGGTCAAATTGGAGCTTTATTTTTACTGTTACATCTCCTCCAGGTAATTTCAGCAGAGATCTGTTTCTTTGGAAAAAGTAATCTCTTCTCTCTAAAAATGGGTGTGACTTATTTCATAAATAAGAAGTCCTCACGACTTAGGAAAATGATTTGCTTGGCTGTATGATTAAGGCATGAGAAGAGAGGGCACCCATATCAATTACTTCTCAGAAACTTTCAAAGAGCAAGAAGTCAAATGTGTATTTTCCTCTGGTAAAGTTGAACTTGGGTATTTGACTTATTTTTTTCTATGAGATTTGGTCAAGTGGTAATGAGAAAATTTTAATTTATAAGTAAGAGATTTTGGATATTGGGCATCATGTCTTTGGCTCCTGCTCTCATCTTGACCTTCTACCTGGGAAATGGTGGTGATATGTATTAACATCCTGGTAATTTAGAAGCACAGGGAATTGTGTGTAAGTTGCTTTGTGAACCTGTTATCCCAAAGTATTAAACTGCCTTTTGTGAAACTATATAAGTCTTCACAGACTTATCTAATACATTAATGAGGGAGATAGGGGAATTGAAAAATTGGAAAAGCATTTGAGGTATAACATCATATAGTCAGAAATGCTGGAATAAGCTTGTCAAGTTGTACATAAGTCAATAAATCTATAACTCTGAGGTCACATGTTTTCAGATATGATTTGTATCTTTACTGGGCAAAAATCAGTTGCAGCTCATCAATATTATACAAATTGACAAATATAAGCTCTAATAATGATAAATACCATTAGATGTCTGTACATTTACTGATTCCAGAGAAGGGTGCAGGAGAATCACTTGAGCCCAGGCCTTGGGCAACATAAATGAGAATATTCTTTTTAAAACAGGCAAATATTGGGTCAAACAAAATTATTTTGATATAAATTGGATTATCTGTTTGAAAATGCTCCAGTATGACTTTGCTAAGTTCTACAGTCATTTTTTTATTTCAAGTTTTGTATCATTTTTCTAAACAAAAGAGACTATCTTGTGAGGTTTGTTTAAAATTTATTTCAGTAAAGACACATTGCCATTTATCCTCCCATCAAATAAGCCGCCCCAGTTGGAGTCCACTCATCCCATCAGTCTTGCCACCTTTTGAAGCAGTTCTCAAATTCTCTTTCATAAGTATGATAAAAAATACAGTAAATGCTGCTGCTGAGTGCCAGTCACTGGAAGAGCAAGGTTGTGAAAACGTTACCATCGGTCATCATCCACCTTATTCAGTTTGTCAATTGTGCCTTCTGGCTCTTTCCCAAAGTTAAAACGATCATGAAAGATAAATGTTTGGATTAATAAGGAGCCTCAATATTTTCAGGATGGGGTAACTAAACACTCAAAATTGCTTCAAAAGTGCTAAAAATAATGGAATGAGTGTGTCCCAAGAAAAGAGAAGTATTTTAAGGGAATTGATATTATGAGTTTTTTTATTGTAATGCATTTTTAAAATTTAAAGTCAGCATGTTTTTCAATCACATCTAAAATTAAGTATAATCTTGTAAGGGAGATATTCTTCTTCTAATATCTATCAAAATATGCAGAATATCCTATAAGTTTATGGAGAAACAAATTGGCCATGTAATTTCAAGGGTTTTACCATTAGCTTGTGTTTTTGAATATATATATATATATATATATATATATATATATATATTATTTTGAAGAGAATAAAACAAAATGAGATAAAACAAAATAGAGTCAATCAAAACAAAAGTATCAACACGGTACATGACTTAAAAACATAATACAAGGTGATCAACAATGGTTACCATAATGCCTCTTGTTATCTTCAAAAGAATTGCCCATATCATCAGGCATAATAAAATTGAACAAAACAGTACAGAATAAAACCAATAAACAGAAAACATTGGAGACATTATAGGACTTCAAAAGAAGATAACAGTCAAACCTGAATGAGTATCATAGTGTATCTTATTGTCTTCAAAGTAGTTGCCTGTACTCTCAGACTTGATACTATCAAACAAAACAGAATAGAATAAAATCAGTAGAAACAAAACAGTGAAAGCAATACAGGGCTTCAAATCAAGCTAATAGGAAATCAAAAATGGTTATCATAATATATCCTTCTATCTTTCGAATAGCTGTCCATGCCATCAAATCTAAACAAGTAGACAAAGTGGAAATGAAATAAAACCAAACTAAACAGAACAGTGAAAACAATATGGTTTTCAAATCATGATAATAGATTAACAATGGCCACTGCCTTCCCTTTTTAGAAAATTCCTTCGCTTTCACTTTCACAGGGTGCATTGTACATTTTGTATCCCACTAACTCCTTTAGTTTTTAGATTAGGGAGGCAGCCCGCTATTCACCTAAGTGATTCTGAAACTTTTTACCCCTGAGCATGATCTCAAGTCGTATCCATTTACCTACAAGAGCCTCAAGGTTTTCCTTCCTCATAGCTGAGTAGTTTTCCATTGTATAAAAGTGTCATGGCTTTCTAACCAATCTGCAACTGATGGGCAAGCTACCCCCACTTTGTTTCTGGTTCCCTATCACATAAAGTATTGTTTTCTTGTCTTTGACTTTCAGTCTATCAACCCCCATTTAGATTAAGTGTATTTCTTATATGAAGCATATTGATGGGCCCCATCTCCTGATCCACTCTGCCTGTGTTTCTTTTTATTGGTGAATCAAGGTCATCTATTAGTGGTCATGGCCGACTTTTTCTGCCTCATCTCTGCCATGCTATTTTTCTGCCGTTGGTTGTCTCCCTTTCCCCTTCATTCTGCTGTCTGCCCTGTGCAGTGAGCCCACTCTGCCACTTTTCCTGAAATCATGGTCTTTTTTCTCTCTCTCTAGAATGTCCTTCAGTATTTTTTGTAGGGTTGGTTTTGTGGCCATGAGCTCCCCCAGCTTCCTCTTTGTTATGGAAGTGTCTTGTTTCTCCATTAATTTTGAGAGATAGTTTTGCAGGGTACATCAATTGGGGTTGGAGCTTATTTTCTTTCAGGACTTGGAATACTTCACTCCAACCTCTTCTTGATTTGATGGTTTGTGTTGAGAAGTGTGTTGTGATTCTGATGGATTTTCCTTTATAAGGTACTGGGGATTTGGCTCACTTGCCTACTTGCCTACCTGAATAAATATATTTTAAAGGATCACAAATGCAGGCTTTGATGTTTTGTAACAGCTTTATCTAACATTTAAAAGCTCATTGTCTTTCAATTTCCTCAGAGGTTAGGTAAGAGTAGCCAAATATTTCATGAAGTTTATTTATTATTTTATAATTCTAAATGTATACTAATTTTATAAATCAATGTGTAATATGTAGCACTGATCACATTCCCTTTCCCTTTTACAAATAGTCCCATTACATTACTAAGTGACCTGAGCAGATATTTCTCAAAAGAAGAACTCAATAAATATATTGAAAAACTTCTCAATATCCTATCTCCTATACCTATGAAAGAAATGCATGTCATCAAGGTATTTTAAAGAATAGATTATGAAACCAAATAAACTTCTTGAAGACAAAAACTTCTTTGTACTTTGTGTGATCTTGAGGTGGTTTTGGTATTCACATATGCTGGATCATTTTTTAAGTTTCCCCCTATAACATTCAAAGTAGATTAATATTCATCCCTTTAACAAGATACTAATACCTGCAGTGTTGAGAAGGAGAGATGTTTATTTTTTCTCACAACTTCAAAGGATTTAGTCCATAGTCAGATGTTTCTAAGGCTCCAACAGCATGGCAGAAAGGCATGTAGAGTAAAGCTGCTCAACACATGGTAGCCATGAAGCAGAGAGAGAGATGCAGAGCTGTGGGTAAAAATACATCCTTCTGGGTCACACTCCAGTAACCCACCTCCTCCGAGCAGGGCTTACCTCCCACAGCACATTCAGCTGTGAACTCGTACATTAATTAATTCCTTGATCCAAGTACCTTCCAAAAGCCCACGTAGGACCACCTGAAACCTTTGGGGGAAATTTTTTATGTAAAACATAATAACTAGTGGAGGTGTTTTCTTGAAAATTTTTCTATAAATTATTCTTTGTAATGTTCAAGGCTAAACTATAATGTGAAGAGTTGTAAGAAGATTCTTTCTTTCTTTCTTTCTTTCTTTCTTTCTTTCTTTCTTTCTTTCTTTCTTTCTTTCTTTCTTTCTTTCATACCAGGGATGGAACTCATGACCTTGCACTTGCCAGGCAGGTGTTTATGCTGCTGAGCTAAATCCTGTGCAAGAAGATTTTTCAATAGTATAAATTTTTTTAAATATTGAAAAAAAGAAAGTCATTAAACAGTTTGCATTTTTGTAAACCTTTATAGACATCATGTTGATTAATGTTACTGATCCTAAAACTTAACTCCTTATTTCCAAGGATATCAATTTTAATTACTAGAATATTTTATCACCAAGTCCTGATTATGTTTCTTATATAAGAGAAAATAACCACTAACTCTATTTGAGTTCTTCAAATGAAAATAGAGATTTCAAGTTTGTTTGTTTTGAATGAGCTACTTTTAAAATGCTGGATTAAGTAAATCACGTATATACATAATGTTTCTTTTTAACTTTTCTGTTGAGACAGTTGAATAGGATACAACATGCACATTTAAAGCATACCAATTGATAAATTTTGAGGGATGTCTACTTCTGTGAGACCATTCTCACAATTAAGATAATAAATACACTTATCACCCCAAGATTATAGGTATGTTTTAAATGTTTTTATTTTTAAAATTAATATATGGTAATATTGACCATTTTGGCATGTAGTACTGTGAATTAAAATAAGTGTGTAGATTTATACAACCACCACCATAATCAGGATATGTATTATTTCAATCAACCATAACAATCTTCCTCACACTTTTCCTATGTCCTCACATTCTTTTCTCCT